>CM033391.1:33596140-34196140 GCA_019426215.1 Buddleja alternifolia
GGATAAGAGGCATTTTTACGTGTTTTTAAGCCCCTTTGCGTTTATGTCTTAGGTTCATTTATCGCTTGATTCTTGCCACATGTGCGTTTAATTCGTGCATTAAGTGATTTCAGGTCTTAAATGGATACAATCAAAGAACGGGATGAAAAATGACGTATAAAACAAGTTTAGGCCAAATTGCTATGCACCCTACGCCTAGGCGCCATTTGCCCACGCCCGGGCGCCATATCTCACCACTTCCACGTTCGAGCGCTTTTTCCGTATGTTTAGAGACCGAATTGGATGAAGTTTCCTTCTACAAAGTTGTAGAACTATGTGTTAGCTTCAAATGAGGACTTGAATCATCCAAATCGGAGTTTTGTGGAGAGAGTTATGAAGGAAATACAATTACTGCGCCAGACAGAGGCAAATACTCCCAACATTCTGATGACGGCGCCCGAGCGCCATAATTCCGCGCCTAGGCGTGGCCACATCCGAGATTTGATTCCTTTCAGCCAAAAGATCATCATTTGATGGGGAATGGAACATTTAAAGCCAAGAGGTCATCACATGTATGGGAGGGATGTCATAAGTATGTTTCTTACTAGATCTACTTTAGGGAATTTATACTACTCACTTTAAGAGTAGTGGAGGACACACTAGGGGGGACATACACATGAGGAGCTGATTTGTGGTGGTCTTCTTAAGGATTTGAGCACAATTGACCGATCACATCTTGGAGGAGGAGAGAGAGAGAGGCATTTTGGCCATCACTTTTCACTCATCATCATTCATCACCATTTCTTCATCACTTTTGGAGGGGAACAAAGAGAGAGGAGCTAAGGATTGAAGATCAAGAGCAAAGATCCATCATCAATCAATTGAGGGAGTTTTAATTATTTGCATTTACATGTTTATTTCCATGAGTATGTATATGTTTGTATTAGATTTTCTTAAGGCTTTGATGAGAGGCTAATATTGTAGAACTAAGGCCATGTGAAGGCCAAATTTATGAATCAATATATGTGAAGTTGCTCTTTGTATTAATTCTCCTATTGCTTTGTGTGTTAATTCTATGCTTTTATTCCAATCATGTGTTTGATCACCATATGCTTGCTATCTTGCCTAATCTAGTTGTTCGAGAGAAAATAGATTAGGGTGCAAGAGAATTAACACATCATCCGAAACAAATGAGGGATTGCCCTAGAAATAGGTAAAGATTCCCGGGTGTTGTTAGCCGGATTCGTTCGGGGAAGCTCTAGAACGTTAATGCGTGATTTTTGATTAGATTCTCGGATAGACATATTTAGAGAACCGTCAATTAATCATAGGATTATTATGTGCCGAGACATCGGGTAATAGTTAATTTAGGAGTTTCCACCAAAGCAATAGGAGTCTAATAATTCGAAGAGTAGCTCATATATATTGACGAGTAGATTCGGTTGTAGCATGTGCCTTAGTCATTTTATCATACGTGAGATTAAATCTATAGTACGTTTCTCTTTGGTTCTTCGTTTGTTTAATCTTTTCTTGCACTTACTTTAATTGTCTTATCTTTTATCGAAAATCATTAACTAGAATTCAAGTCCTTGTGGTTCGACAACCCGGACTTTTTGTCCACTTATTACTAACACGTCTAGTGCACTTGCTATCATAGCACGTTAGCTTTTAGCGTGTCAAGTTTTTGGCGCCGTTGCCGGGGACTTGTTTATTTTAGTTTTTTTTTATTTTCACCAACATTTTTTTAATTCTTAGTTTTCGTTTATTTCTTGATTTTCTTTTATTTTCGTGATTAGTCTAATTTTGTTCTTGTATTTAATTGTTAGGTTCTTGAGGTGCATGACCCGCTCCTCAAACAAGCCTCTATACGAGTTGGAGCCCGAAATTGAACGAGTTCTTAGGACTAGTAGGCGAGCAAGAGAAATGGCCAATAATCTCAACCAAAACCCAAATGGAAATTTCCCGGACATGAACTCACCGGAAACTAGGGAGTGGTTACAAGGTGTTCTACAAGCCATGCAAGCGGTACCTCCTCCACAACTCCCGTCGGTTCGGGGTAGCTTACCACCTAGGGTCCATACCATTCCGGGGCCCGTAGTCGTGCCTAATTTCTTCACACCAAACTACCACATTCCGGCTCACATTTTTAATATGGTGCAAGGAGATCCTTTCTATGGAGAACCGCACGAATCACCACACGCTCATTTGGAAACCATAGATGAGGCTCTTGTGACCATTCAATATCACCCACGAGATCTTGATGCGATTCGTCTAAGAGTCTTCCATTTCTCATTGAAGGATAGGGCGACAACATGGTACAAATCCTTACCTCCACAATCTATTACAACATGGAGTGAGTTGGTCGATGCCTTTTTAAATAAATTCTTTCCACCCTCAAAAATCAATGAGCTACGGAGTAATATAAAAGGGTTTAGGCAAAGGAGCAATGAATCTTTAGCCGAGGCTTGGGCTAGATATAAGGGCATGCTCCGTAAATGTCCCGATCATAATTTTGGGTTGAATGAACAAGTACTCCATTTCTATGATGGGGTTAGGTCACGTATTCGGCATAGACTCAACGCGGGTGCGGGAGGAGATCTCCTTGGGTTAGACTGTCAAAGTGTATGGGACAAAGTCGAACAGTTGGCCCGAGAAGACGAGCTTTACCCCGACGATGAAGAGGCCTCATCCTCTAAAAAGGTTGCTTGTATTGAGGAAGTAGTTGAGGAAGTAGTAGTCTTGGAACCGGAGGTTGGCAATGTTAATTATGTGGGGAATCAAAATAAACCTCGGGTGAACTTTCATATACCCGAGAATTTTCCAAAAAGGCCCAACCCCGCACAGAACGCACAACCGGGGATCTATCAACCGGGGATCTATCAAGCTCCACGACCACCCTTCAATAACCCACCCCCGAGGCAAGGCAATTTCAATGGACAAGGTCAAGGTCAAGTGCAAATGCGACCTCCCACAATCGATGAGAAACTGGATGCTCACATGAAAAAGTCCGATACATCTTTCAACGAACTTCGGAGTATGATAAAGGATATGTGTATGGAGATGAAGGATTTGCGAACACAAGTAGGGCAACTTTCTAATGCGGTTAACGGTAGAGCCCCGGGGACTCTCCCAAGCGACACGGAAAAGAACCCGAAGGCCCAATGCAATGCCATAGCCTTGAGAAGTGGCAAACAATTGGAGAATGACACTGCCAGTACATCCGCGCCCGAGCGCCCCGACATGCACGCCCAGGCGCCTGATCTAACCTGTTCTGGACAAAACTCTCTGCATCCCGCGCCCGAGCGCCCCAACCTGCACGCCCAGGCGCCTACAGATACGCGCCTAGGCGCCAATATACGCGCCCAGGCGCCACCCACAAACCTGCCAGATGCATATGTTCTGCATCCCGCGCCCGAGCGCCCAGAAATGCACGCCCAGGCGCCAACAGATCCGCGCCTAGGCGCCGATATACGCGCCCAGGCGCCGCCTACTGTTTCTGTGGGTTTTCATCCGTCTAATCCAACGCTTTCTCCCCCTATCGAAGTTCGTCTCCCCTTCCCAAATGCTCACAAAAAGAAGAAAAAGGAGATGGATCCGAGCTTTCTTCGAATTTTGGCAATCCTTCGGGAAGTGAGAATTAATATTCCGTTTATTGACGCCATTCTCCAAATGCCGAATTATGTGAAGTTCTTCAAGGACATACTCTCCAACAAGCAGAAGTGGGAAGAGAATGAGACGGTGTGCCTCACGGAAGAATGCTCCGCCGTATTACTCAATAAATTGCCAACTAAGCTCCAAGATCCCGGGAGTCTCACAATCCCATGCACAATTGGATCCCTATCATTCAAGAAGGTGTTATGTGACTCGGGGGCCAGCATCAATCTTCTTCCATACTCACTGTTTAAAAAGCTAGGCCTTGGAAATCCCAAGCCGACCTCAATGAGCCTTCAACTAGCCGACCGATCGATCAAGAGGCCCAAGGGGATAATCGAAGACGTTATTGTCCAAGTCGACAAGTTTTATTTTCCCGTTGATTTCGTAGTACTCGACATGGAAGAAGATGTGGAGGTACCATTAATCCTAGGGAGACCATTCCTAGCCACGGGTAAGGCGGTAATTGACATTGCTAATGGTAAGCTTACCTTGAATGTGGGCGATGACAAAGTTACCTTTGATGTTTACAAAGTCCTTAAACATCCTATTGATCATGACTCGTGTTATCGAATTGATACATTTGACCATTTGATTGTTGAGTATTTACAGGACAATACAATTGAAAATTCTCTCGAACAGAATCTTATGAAATCCATGCAAGTGGACTCGGAGAAAGATGATCTAGTGGAAAAGGTTCTAAGCTTGGAGTACAAATCTTCCTCTCATTCGGGAGGATTCATCAAAGTTGATAGATCATTGTCAGGATCACCTCGCCCATCTATTGAAGAACCCCCCTCTCTCGAACTCAAACCCCTCCCCTCCCACCTTAAATATGTGTACTTGAACGATGACGAAACACTCCCATTGATCATTTCCTCATCTCTTTCAGGATCACAAGAAGAGCAATTGATGACGGTGTTGAGATCTCACAAACGGGCTTTTGGGTGGAAACTTGCGGACATCAAAGGCATTAGTCCAGCGATATGTATGCACAAAATACTTATGGAGGACTCCACCAAGCCTACACGCCAACCCCAAAGGAGATCAAACCCACAAATCCAAGAGGTAGTAAAGAAGGAAGTGATTAAACTGCTCGACTCAGGTATAATCTATCCTATTTCTGATAGTGCGTGGGTGAGCCCTACCCAAGTGGTGCCTAAGAAAGGGGGGATAACGGTAATTGAGAATGCGAATAATGAGCTTATCCCAACTCGTATAATTAGTGGGTGGCGTGTATGTATAGATTACCGTAAGTTGAATGATGCCACACGTAAGGATCATTTCCCCTCCCCTTTATTGACCAAATGCTTGAACGATTAGCCGGGCATGATTTCTATTGTTTTCTAGATGGTTACTCCGGCTATAATCAAATTGCCATAGATCCTGAGGACCAAGAGAAAACCACTTTCACTTGTCCTTATGGCACATTTGCTTATAGAAGGATGCCATTTGGCTTGTGTAATGCCCCGGCCACTTTTCAAAGATGCATGATGGCTATTTTTCATGATATGGTTGAAGATTTCCTTGAAATTTTATGGATGACTTTTCTGTTTTCGGAACAACTTTTGATATTTGTCTTGCTCATCTAAATGTTGTGCTTAAACGTTGTGAAGAAACCAACCTTGTTTTGAATTGGGAAAAATGCCATTTAATGGTCCGGGAGGGGATTGTGCTTGGCCACAAGATCTCTCAAAAAGGGATCGAAGTGGACCAAGCCAAGATTGAGGTCATTGAAAAACTTCCCCCGCCCACATCGGTAAAAGCTGTTAGGAGTTTTCTCGGGCATGCTGGTTTCTATAGGCGATTCATCTTGAATTTCTCTAAAATTGCGAAACCGTTGTCTAATTTGCTTGTTAAAGATGCACCTTTTGATTTCAATTCTTCTTGTATGCAGGCCTTTCTTGATTTGAAGGAACGCTTAGTTTCCGCCCCTATCATGTCATCCCCCGATTGGAGCTTACCATTCGAATTGATGTGTGATGCGAGTGACACCGCGGTTGGAGCGGTCCTTGGCCAAAGGAAGGAAAAGGTATTTCGAACCATTTACTATGCTAGTAAAACTCTTAACGATGCACAATTGAATTATGCCACCACGGAAAAAGAATTACTCGCCATAGTCTTTGCATTCGATAAATTCCACTCTTACCTCGTGCTAAACAAAGTGATAGTTTACACCGATCATTCGGCTTTAAAATATTTGCTTGCCAAGAAAGATGCTAAACCAAGACTCCTTAGGTGGATTTTGTTACTCCAAGAATTTGATTTAGAGATAAAAGACAAGAAAGGCACCGAAAATGTAGTAGCCGACCACCTCTCACGATTAGAGCTAGTGAATGATCCGTTAGATGAGACACCAATTCGTGAGGAATTCCCAGATGAACACCTCCTTGCTATTTCTGAAAAAATTCACCTTGGTATGCTAACTTTGCCAATTACATTGTTACGGGCCGTCTTCCCCCGGATATCACTTTTCATCAAAAGAAGAAATTTCTATCTGATGTAAAGCAATATCTTTGGGACGAACCCTTTTTATTCAAAGTTTGTGCAGATGGTTTAATTCGACGTTGCATACCCGAAACGGACGTGCATGCTATCCTATCTCATTGTCATGATATGGCGGTAGGTGGCCATTTTGGGCCTTCCAAAACGGTAGCTAAGATCCTCCAATCAGGTTTCTTCTGGCCTACTCTTGTTAAAGATGCACATCATTATGTCAAATCTTGTGATCGCTGTCAACGAATGGGGAACATCTCTAAACATCATGAAACGCCCTTAAATAGCATGTTAGAGTGTGAGTTGTTTGATGTATGGGGTGTGGATTTCATGGGCCCTTTTCCCAGTTCTTGTTCAAATAAATATATCCTTGTTGCGGTAGACTATGTCTCCAAATGGGTGGAAGCCGTGGCCTTGCCTACTAATGATGCTCGGGTTGTCACTCGTTTTCTGAAGAAGCATATTTTTACTCGATTTGGAACTCCCCGAGCCATCATTAGTGACGGGGGCACCCACTTCTGCAACAGGCAGTTTGAACTTTTATTGACCAAGTACGGGGTGAAGCATAAAATTTCGACCCCATACCACCCACAAACTAGTGGCCAAGTGGAGGTCTCGAATAGGGAGATTAAGCGTATTTTAGAAAAAACTGTCAACGCATCAAGAAAGGATTGGTCCCTTAAATTGGATGATGCTCTTTGGGCTTATCGGACCGCCTATAAAACCCCAATTGGCATGTCCCCGTATCGTCTTGTTTTTGGTAAAACATGTCACTTGCCGTTGAACTCGAGCATCGTGCTTATTGGGCCATTAATTTTCTAAATTTTGACTCTCAAAGTGTAGGTACACAACGTTTGCTACAACTCAACGAGCTCGAAGAATGGCGTCATTTTGCCTATGAGAACGCAAAACTCTATAAGGAGCGGACCAAAATGTGGCATGACAAACATATTCTCCCCCGGGAATTCCACAAGGGAGAGCGGGTGTTGTTATACAACTCTCGACTCCGACTCTTCCCCGGGAAGCTTAAGTCTCGATGGTCGGGCCCATTTTTGATTTCCCAGGTCTATCCATCCGGCGCCGTTGAGCTTACAACAGATAAAGGACATACTTTCTTGGTCAACGCTCAACGTCTAAAACCTTACTTAGGGATGGATGGACCAAGAGACAAAGAGTCCTTCATCCTCGCGGACCCTTCGTGATTCTTCGCTTTCAGTCGAGCTAATGACTCTAAACTAGCGCTTCTTGGGAGGCAACCCATGTTTTCTTTCCGTTTCCTTTTCTTTTTCCCTTATTATCCCGTTTGTTGCTTTATTTTCTAGTCTTACATCTTTGTTAGTTTGTGTTTTAAGTGTTTTGTCTCTTCCCTTTTGAAACAGGAAATGAAATTCTTTACAAAATTTTTCTGAAAGGGGCGCCCAAGCGCCGAGAAACCAGGCGCCTAGGCGCCCGATTCTGAAAGGGGCGCCAAAGCGCCGAGAAAACAGGCGCCTAGGCGCCCGATTCTGAAAGGGGCGCCCAAGCGCCGAGAAAACAGGCGCCTAGGCGCCCGATTCTGAAAGGGGCGCCCAAGCGCCGAGAAAACAGGCGCCTAGGCGCCCGATTTTGAAAGGGGCGCCCAAGCGCCGAAAAAACGCCCGCCTAGGCGCGGGCATTACCACTCAAAAATCCAGGTACGCTGTGTCGCGCGCCTAGGCGCCCAAAAACGCGCGCCTAGGCGCCCGATTCTGATTTAAACACATATGTGGGTCAAAACGGTCAAAATTCTCCCAAAATCTTCACAACTCCTCTCCCACGCGATTTCCGGCGACTCTCTCACCATTTCCAGCCATTTCCACTGTATTTCACCGCCACTTTCCATCAACATAATTCGTTGCACAAGAGGCTCTTCTTTCACATCGACTCGGTGCGAAAATTTTGGGGATAAAAGGTGAGTTTTGGCTTTACCCTTCTTCCATTTCCGATTCATAGCCGACGAGTAGGTGCCTTGCGTTATATTTTGAGGATTAATTGGGGCATTGTCCGATTGTAGATTGATTTTTTTTTGTTATTGGATTTGTGGGTTGAAATTGAATTTGTGGGTTGTTGTTGTTGAAATTGGATGCTATATTGTTGATTAAATCTGTGGATTATTGCTTAAAAATTGAGGAATCTGTTAAATCCGTGGATTGTTGCTAGATTGTGGGTTGCTCTCTGATTTTGGTGTGTTGTTGGGCGTTGACGATTGTTGTGTTGGGTTGGTTGCATTTGGGTTGATTTGAGTAGTTGAGAAGTTGACCATTGTTGTTGCAAATGACGAGAACTACCAACAGACCGTCCAAGGGTAAGAAAAAAGTGGGTGAGGGTTCCTCTAATGAGCCCGAGACTCCCGATAATACCCGTTTTGAAAACCCCCAAGTCCAAATTATGTGTCAGAGTTTGAGCACCCCCCGCACCCTTATTAAGGAGCACTATTTAACCACCCGGGGACAGCCCTCTGTGCACGAATTGATACAGTTTCATCGCTTACAGTTTTTCTGTCAAAGCCCGAGGCCATTCATCTTCCTTGGGTCCTGGAATTCTTCAGCTCCGGGGTTTATGATGAGATTGAGACACGAGGATGGCTGGGGACTACCCTTTTGGTCCGGGGCAAACATGTCAATTATGAGTTGAGACAGATTAGGGAGAGCATAGGCACCCCGACCCCTCAGACATGCGAGTTCACCACTCTTTACAATGCAGGGCGCCTCCGAGTTAGCCTGTCGGATATTTTGCAGGTTATTGGCCGAGAAGGGTGGGAATGGGTACCCGGAGAAGCTCATGTCCCCCGTAGGGCTCTATTACCCGAGGCTGCTTTCTGGCTCGACTTCATCCGATTCAATTTAATACCGAGTACCAATCGATCAGAGGCAAACAAGGAATGGGCCACCCTCATCTACGCTATTATGTCCAAGAAAGCTGTGGACTTTGCCCGGGTAATCCACAAGTCTTTGACGGACCACTTTAGGAAGTTGAAGAATGAGTTAGGGCCGTTGATTAACAAAGAATTGGCTAAGCAAAAGGGAGAAGGTCCCACTCGGAAGATTCCCATCATTCTCCCGTCACTGATCACAGCTTTATGCAAGGCGGCTAAGGTTCCCACATTTCCTTTGGAGCGTACTGAGCTTCCTGGTTCTTATCTCACCGTGGTAGATGACGACTCCCAGGCTCCTCCACCACCAGCTACTTCCAAGAGGCCTCGCCCGTCTTCATCCCGGTCTACTAGCTCCCCACAGTTTCCACCTATGGATGCCGCCGCCATTAGACAATTAAAGGATGAATTGAGGGATGAGTTGCGAGATGAGATGAGGGTGGTCATGTCCGACACTTGTGCTTATTTCCGTCAGCTTTTTGTAGAGCATGATGCGTTTGTCGGTTGGGGGCCATTTGATTATTCTGCTCCTCCACCTTACCCGCACCCCCCGCCTCAGCAGCCCGCAGATATGCACGAGTCAGGTGCTCTCGTTCCTGAAGGAGGTGATGATGAGGCTCATAATGATGAGGGTAGCCCGTTGATTGATTTGGATGATCTCGGCGGAGAGGATGAGGATTACATTGACCGTTTTGGCACCACCGATTAGGCTTGTCTTGTTTTATTTCCATGCATGTTTCTTTTCGTTTTTGGATATCTTTTGTTGGGATGTTGGATATTTTATGTTTTATGTTTGGATGCTTGATGTTTTCTTTCCATGCATGTTTCTCATTTTTTGTTTGTCTCGTTTTGTTTTATTCTATTCTATCCAATGTTTGATGCTCTGTATGGCTAGCATTTGTTTACCTATGTAGTGATCGACACAGTGATTGCCATCCGTGGACTTGATTGCCTTAAGTGGACTCGGGTTTGCTTTTCAGCTTCCCTATGGTGACGTGTACTTTGCCCTTCTCTTTTTCAAACATTGGGGACAATGTTCATGATAAGTGTGGGGGGGTATACTAGATCCATTATAGTCATGTTGATTCATGTTTTACATATTTTGGTCCAAGTTTGGGGGGTGCTGTACCTCTACATGTGAAATGTGTGCAATTTTAATTTTTTTTTTTTTGGATAGAATTTCAACCCTTCACTTGAGGCATTGAGTATGGTTAATTTGAATACATGGTATGTTTTCTCTATCAATTTGGTTTTTAATGGCTATACACATCGTTCCTTGCTTATGGGATCCTAACTAGACTAGATTAACCTTAAGATGATTCACATATGCACCTAAATCGAAGGTAGAGGAGTTGAGTGGGCAATCATTTTGAAACACTTAAAGGCTTGATCCCGGAAATATCAACTTAGAATTTTCACATGTGTTATGAGTTGAGAACGTTAACTTCGTGTGCTTAATAATAATAAAAAGAGGTTGAACATTGGTATGACTGAAAAAGTCAGGCTTAATAGATACTGGGGGCGAAGAGCACCATGCCTAGAATACTGTACTATTTTGCTAATTTGAGCTAAGCTCAAGCCAATGCAAGTGTTAAGTGAATAAGGACCTAGTTTGATTTTGTGGCCTTTGACACTCGAGCGATTAAGCCCTTAGGAATGTCTCCACATTTGATACCCTAAAGCCATCTGGTTTAGGAGTTATTGGCCTAAAACTCGTTACACGGGTGTCATAGAAAGCCTAAGAGGATCAAACATTGCACATGGTCTAGCCTCTAATGTTTCGAGTTGAAAGTGCATAAGATAAATCCGAAAGTGGAATGAAGTGATGAATTTTTAAGTGGCTATGAAGTTGTATTCAATTCTCGTACCATGTGAATAATCAAAAGTTGATAAATATGGGGTTAATGTTTGAAAAGTGGTAAGAATGCCACTTGACTATAATACTTGAGATATATTACACTACACCCTTAGGATGATCTTTTCAATGTTAAGGCGTAACATGAGCAAATGTGTGATGTGTATATATTTGTAATATGAGCTTAAACAGATGAATTCATACCATTGTGTGCTATTAATCATTTTAATTTACGTTGAGTGATCGGGGTTGAAAATCTTTCGATTTTGTGGGTATATCGTCTGCAAACCCTCACGAGACTATAACTCGTCCTTTGAGGTAACTAAAAGGTTCAAAGGCTTGTTGCATTCGCTAAATGCAACCGTTTACTCCACGAAAGTGAGTTAGGTAGTTTTCTTTTTGTTTCTCTCTTTGATTGATGATGTTTCCTTATCTTAAAACTCTTATTGCTCGAGGACGATCAATTGATAAGTGTGGGGGTGTTGATAAGAGGCATTTTTACGTGTTTTTAAGCCCCTTTGCGTTTATGTCTTAGGTTCATTTATCGCTTGATTCTTGCCACATGTGCGTTTAATTCGTGCATTAAGTGATTTCAGGTCTTAAATGGATACAATCAAAGAACGGGATGAAAAATGACGTATAAAACAAGTTTAGGCCAAATTGCTATGCACCCCTACGCCTAGGCGCCATTTTGCCCACGCCCGGGCGCCATATCTACACCACTTTCCACGTTCGAGCGCTTTTTCCGTATGTTTAGAGACCGAATTGGATGAAGTTTCCTTCTACAAAGTTGTAGAACTATGTGTTAGCTTCAAATGAGGACTTGAATCATCCAAATCGGAGTTTTGTGGAGAGAGTTATGAAGGAAATACAATTACTGCGCCAGACAGAGGCAAATACTCCCAACATTCTGCTGACGGCGCCCGAGCGCCATAATTCCCGCGCCTAGGCGTGGCCACATCCGAGATTTGATTCCTTTCAGCCAAAAGATCATCATTTGATGGGGGAATGGAACATTTAAAGCCAAGAGGTCATCACATGTATGGGAGGGATGTCATAAGTATGTTTCTTACTAGATCTACTTTAGGGAATTTTATACTACTCACTTTAAGAGTAGTGGAGGACACACTAGAGGAGACATACACATGAGGAGCTGATTTGTGGTGGTCTTCTTAAGGATTTTTTAGCACAATTGACCGATCACATCTTGGAGGAGGAAAGAGAGAGAGGCATTTTGGCCATCACTTTTCACTCATCATCATCCATCACCATTTCTTCATCACTTTTGGAGGGGAACAAAGAGAGAGGAGCTAAGGATTGAAGATCAAGAGAGCAAAGATCCATCATCAATCAATTGAGGGAGTTTTAATTATTTGCATTTACATGTTTATTTCCATGAGTATGTATATGTTTGTATTAGATTTTCTTAAGGCTTTGATGAGAGGCTAATATTGTAGAACTAAGGCCATGTGAAGGCCAAATTTATGAATCAATATATGTGAAGTTGCTCTTTGTATTAATTCTCCTATTGCTTTGTGTGTTAATTCTATGCTTTTATTCCAATCATGTGTTTGATCACCATATGCTTGCTATCTTGCCTAATCTAGTTGTTCGAGAGAAAATAGATTAGGGTGCAAGAGAATTAACACATCATCCGAAACAAATGAGGGATTGCCCTAGAAATAGGTAAAGATTCCCGGGTGTTGTTAGCCGGATTCGTTCGGGGAAGCTCTAGAACGTTAATGCGTGATTTTTGATTAGATTCTCGGATAGACATATTTAGAGAACCGTCAATTAATCATAGGATTATTATGTGCCGAGACATCGAGTAATAGTTAATTTAGGAGTTTCCACCAAAGCAATAGGAGTCTAATAATTCGAAGAGTAGCTCATATATATTGACAAGTAGATTCGGTTGTAGCATGTGCCTTAGTCATTTTATCATACGTGAGATTAAATCTATAGTACGTTTCTCTTTGGTTCTTCGTTTGTTTAATCTTTTTCTTGCACTTTACTTTAATTGTCTTATCTTTTATCGAAAATCATTAACTAGAATTCAAGTCCTTGTGGTTCGACAACCCGGACTTTTTGTCCACTTATTACTACACACGTCTAGTGCACTTGCTATCATAGCACGTTAGCTTTTAGCGTGTCAGTTATTGTCAAGAAGAGAGTATGGATTTTGATGAGACGTATGCCCTAGTAGCCCGTTGAAGCGATTCGTATGTTCCTAGCGTTTGCTGCATTCAACAAGTTCACAGTATATCAAATGGATGTGAAGAGTGCATTCCTGAATGGTAAACTCCAAGAAGAAGTCTACGTGGAGCAACCTCCAGGATTCATCAACAACCATGTGAAAAATATGGTCTACAAATTGGATAAGGCACTCTATGGCCTTAAACATGCACCAAGAGCATGGTATGACACTCTCTCTATCTTCCTTATAGGTAAAGGCTTTTCAAAAGGCAGTATTGATACAACGTTATTTAAAATTACCCATAATGAAGATATTCTCTTAGTCCAAATTTACGTTGATGATATTATATTTGGTTCTACTAATAAGCGATTGTGTGAGAAATTTTCGAAAATGATGCAAGAATAATTTGAAATGAGCATGATGGGTGAATTAACTTTCTTCTTAGGATTACAAGTTAAACAACTCCCTAATGACATATTTATAAACCAAGCTAAATATACAGGAGATATGATTAAGAAATTTGGTATGAAAAACACATCATCTTCAAAAATTCCAATGAACCAAACGCTTAAGTTAGATAAAGATGAAAGTGGGAAGAAAATTGATATCACTAACTATAGAGGTATCATTGGATCACTTCTTTATCTTACCGCCAGTAGACCCGATATTATGTTTTCGGTATGCATGTGTGCACGCTGTCAAGCTGATCCTAGAGAATCACACTTAAATGTTACCAAGAGAATCCTTAAATACCTAAAAGGCACACAAAATGTGGGCTTATGGTATCCAAGGGACTCTCCTTTTGAACTAATTGGTTATTTAGATGCAGATTTCGCAGGATGCAAAATAGATAGAAAGAGTACTAGTGGTACATGTCAATTTCTAGGTGATAGATTGGTTTCGTGGCATAGTAAGAAACAACAATCCATAGCGACTTCTACCGCTGAAGCAAAGTACGTAGCCACTGGGAGCTGTTGTGCACAAATCCTTTGGATGAGGCAACAACTTAGAGATTATGGAATAATCTTTGGTCCTACCCCAATCCATTGTGATAACCAAAGCGCTTTAGCTATGACCCAGAATCCTGTCCTTCATTCCAAAACGAAACACATTGACATTCGATACCATTTCTTGCGTGACCATGTTCAAAAGAAAGATATCTCCATGCACTTTATTGGAACTGACAAACAATTGGCAGATATCTTCACCAAAGCGCTCAACGAACAACGCTTTCTCACTTTGAGAAGTGAATTAGGCATGATTGATTTAAACGCTTAAATCATAAAGCATCATATTTTATAGGCATATGATTGAGGGGGAATCCACTTTATGTTTACGTCTAAAGTGTTTTTCAAAATTGAAATAAGTCATTAATTTTAGGGGGAACCTTAAAATTGTGATTGTCTCAATCCATAAGCGATTGTGATAAAAAATGACTTCGAAAAAAATTTTTTGCATTGATCACTAGCGTTTCTCTTTTATGCATGACAAAATCACTAGCTAACAAAATTGAATAAAATTATCTTTTTAAGATCAAAAAGCGATTGACCTTTATTAAAAAGCCTTAAGCGTTAAAGAGATTCTCACTTTAACGCTAAGTAACCTTTTTATAAAATCCATGCATAGTTTTCATCGCTAAAAAGGTGTCGTGTGGATAAGTCCAAAAGATTAGATTTGACAACTGCCCACACGTGCTTATCAAATCAAGCTGACGGTTAATAATTCCTATCCAAAAACTAGGCTGTTCAGTAACTGCACCTGTCTGAGTACGTGTCAGTGTACTATCAGGCGCGTGTATTTCACGCTGAAAATTTCAAAAATCATTCAAACGTTTTTGAAAAAGTAACAGCGGATTTCAAAAGTTTATATTTTTAGTTGTTACCCTATTTTACCGCACTTTTTGACATCCATATTTATGAGTAAACCGCTCAAATTTTAATTTTTGTTATTTCCAAAATAAATTTCTGTACACGTGTCATTCATCTAATAGTCGAGGAGTTATTCTTGCCTCCTATTTAAACCATTCACAACCTTTACAGTAAAATTTTAACACTTCCAAATTCTTCTACTGTAAAAGTTCTTTCTCTCTAAGGCGAAAAGAATATTTTTTTCTCAACCGAAGCTTTTCCAGTTCATCAATGACACCTAAATCTTCAAAATCTGTTGCCGGAAAATCCTCCAAATCTGAGAAACCAGTCACTATTAACGCCGGTTTCTTTGTTAACTAGGACTATCTTTTTGATAACCAGAACTTCCCTCTAAGGATTGTTCTTCCACTCGTCCAAGAGTCTGGTTTGCGTGATATGATAACTTCCGTTTTTAATATCTATGAGGAAGAAACCCTTTTCTTCTTCAAGAATGCTAAAATCTCCGACGATGGAAACTCCATTTCCTGCGTCTTTCCATTTGCCCGTGAGACCTTCGTGCTCACTCCTTCTCTTATTTCATCTTTACTCGTTTTACCAATCGATGGTGGCGAAGTCGAAAATGTCACTCTTAGTGATGTTACCAAAGTCTGGGCGTTAATAAAAAAGGATGAAGTTGAAGCTTCCTACGAACCCAACTTCAAGAAAAATGACATGAAGGGCGAATATGTCATTCTGGCTGACATATGCGCAAAGATGATCGAATGTAGAAAGGGAAGCTTCGATAAGGTTTCAAATATCCAATACAAGATGATGGTGGCCATTCTGACCAAATTAAAGATTAATTGGTCGCTTTACGTTTTCAATCGCTTCAAGGCAGCGATGACCAAGTCGGTTAATCCTAAGCCTTACGGGATTGTGCTCAGTCGTATTCTTAGCGCTAGCGGTTTCGTCAACACCGTTGGAAAGAGAGTCCCAGCGCTAAAGTTCTATGGTAAGAAAATGATCAGCGAGCTGCTCAAGCCAAGGTGACGTGGAAGTGCAGCGGTTCCCAAAGAAAAGCGTGAGTGACTTCTTGCCGAAGGAGTTGTTCGCAGCGATGATGAAGAGCAAACGTCTTCGTCTTCATCATCATCTTCTTCAGAGGAAGCAGTGGTGGTTAAGCGACCAAAACGAAAGATTGGTGAGCCAGCCAAGCCAGTAAAGAAACAAAAGAAGAAGTCGGAGCTCAAGAAGAAACAGAAGTCTCCATCTCCTTCTCCTAAATTACCCTTTTCCCCTCCATCGTTTATCTTCCCTCAGGAAGAGGAAGAAGCGGCAGAAGAAGAAGTACCGCTAGCCCGCAAGCGTACTCCTTTGTCCACTCCAACTGCATCAACAAGTGCTCCAATCGAGCCAGCGCTTGAAGAACCAGCGAGTGTTCTTCCTACTTCTTCGGACGATGTTCGAGAGCCAGAGCCTGCTTCACCTTTTGAAAAGTCAAAGCTCTTTCAGGGTAAGTACTTGTGAAGAACAATGTATTTTATCCTTTCCTCGTTATTTTTCTTTAACGCTAGGATAAAAATTCTTACAGCTCAAATAGATCGTGATGTTCAGTATATACTGAATACTTTAGATGCCTGCAAAATCCCTATTAAAGCTGTTTCCCCTCACTTCTTTCCTCGATTTAGATCCAGAAGAAGTGGTCTCGGAGCTTGAGGAAACTGTACCAAATGTTGAAACAAGTCAAGCGACTGAAACAGTTGATGAACCTCCTCAGGGCAAGTGTTGTAGTATTTTATTGATTTCTACTTAGTAGAAATTTTGCTTGCTTTTCTCAAACGCTTGCATGTATCAGCTCAAAAAGCACTAGACGCTGATACACCTCCTCCTTCCGAGATTCCTGTTGAAGTGGATATAGACATGGAAGCAGTTGTGGATATCGCTAAGGAAATAGCCCAAGTCCTTCCTGACGCTGAAATGTCTGCAGTCAGTGAAGCGACTGTGCTTGCTGAGCGGTCGATAGAAGTGGCCCATATCCCAACAGAGTCTATTGCCTTTGCCCCTACTCCAACCAGATCTTTTCCCCGTGTCATCAATTTCTTTCCCCGTGGCTATGATGCAAATGATGAATTCTACTTTGCCACCAGGGAGCTTGACACCAGGCAATTAGTCGATATGGAGATCAACTTTCAAATAACTCTCCATAGGAGTGATATCTCCAATTCTGCTAAATTTAAATTCTTCGAGCGATTCGCTGACCTGGGTCTCTACAATCTTGAGCGTCTTCAATCTCGCTTTGAGTATATTCAGCGACCAGCGTTCAACATGATAGAATTTGATGAGAAGCGTTTCAACTTTACTGGCCACTCTGAAGAGTCCTTTTATCCATTGCGCCAGAATAAGATCGTCATCAAGAATCCCCATATGGGTGACTTGTCAAAGAATCCAGACGAAGAAATTCTCAATAGAATCGGGTACTCCGCTGACCCCAATGTCGTTCATTCTCCTCAGAACGCTCTATCCCCTAAACCTCTCAGATTATGGAAAGGAAAAGGACCAGTTGTTGCTGAGCGTTCCAATCCTATTAATTCTTGGATAGAAGCTGAAGCCCGCAAGTATCTGGCAAGAGTATGGGCTGAGGATTATGATGAAGAATTTGAACGCTTTGAAAAGTTTATTGCAGCAAGAAAAGAATAGAAGAAAGCTGATAAACTTGGAAAGCGATGGATGATGGATACCACAAGATGGGCCAAAAAGTTCGTGTTACACTTTTACACGCTGGAAGAGCTTGTGAAGTATCCATTCTTGTTTCATTTTGGAGTAGATTACAGACGTAGAGGTTTTGCCATGTTTTTTTTTCCAGCAGCGCCAGAATCTGTAAGGCAATATTAGCGCTTTGCCTTATTACAGACAATCTATAGAACGCTATATTCGCCAGCATCTCAGCTTAATCTCTCAAGGAGGACGCTACATTTATCATCCAACTCAGAACTTTATTCAACGCATCCTTCCTGACCTCAATGAAGATTCTTCCTCTAGTAAGCAACCAATTCTGCCAGGGGCAAAGTGAAGTCCCTTTCAGCCTTGACAATGATCATGCCGACCTTGCTGAATTTTAACATGAGTGCCAAGCGATAATTGAAAATGCTCAGTCACTGGATATTTCAATCACTCCGCATTTCGGTCCTGGTCTTAGTGACTTCAAAGAATACAACTTGCTTCCCGTCCTATTTTGTGAACAGAACATACAAGTGGCCAAAATGATATAGCTGATCAGGCCAGTGGACCAAGAAGCAGCTCAATCACTTATGCCGTTTATTTTAGACTTCTACAACTCGTACATTTTAGGAGTTGATCTACCAGAAGATGTGCAATTTTCACTAAGCACTGAAGAGCGCGAAGACGCTATATTTTATATTCCGCATACCAACATCCCTAGTCCAATGCATATTATGGAAGCGATAGGCCCACTCTGGGTCATTGCCATGAAGTCCTTTCTCTAATCCAAACTGTTGAAATAGAAGATTATCCTACTTAGGAAGCAGCTCAAATACCCGAGGCTTCTTTGCCAGACCTTTCTAGCGCCCCAGTAGTCGAGCACCCTCTAGTGATTGCAGATCCGTCAATGGATCAAGTGATTGAAGAAGTTCAGGGAGTCTTTGATGAGCCTGAAGAGCCTTTTGTAAGAGACAAATCTAAAGGCAAGACTGCTGTTTCCAGCTCATACGGACTCATTCCGTCTCCCAAGCGTTCTTCTTCATCTGATTCAGATTCGGAAAGTGATCAAGAGTCTAGAGACTGTAGAAGAACTGTTAGGAACTCACTCAATACCATCAAAGGTTCCTGCTCTAAGATTCTTGAAAATAATGAACTAAATATCAGGCTGGTCTCTGACACTAGAAGTCGTGATATTGCAAATTCTGCAACAAAAAGCACCATAGCAATTATGGATAGCATATCACCGCTGATCAATTCTCTTTCCGAAGAATTCAATCGGACGCTTGCCCAGAATGCTTCAGCTGATACTGAGCGCCACAATTCTTCCAACTTAATCTCTCAGAGTATCGCTGAGCAAATTGCTCTTTTGATAGATGAAGTTAAGCTTTTCCGCCGGGACATTGCTGAATTAAAGACCTCCCTTGATGATGCCAAGAAGGGGGAAGATCTTAAAGAAAAGTCCCAGTTGAAAACTATCTCTAAGACAGACATCAAGCACTGGCGATCTATGTTTGAGGAGATAGTGAGCATAAAGAAAATGCTTACTAAGAAGAGAAAGCCTAGATACTATCAAGGCAGGCACTTACTCCCAAACTTGGACATTGAATTCTTAGAGAGTATGGGTTTTCACCCATATGCCGGACCGCTTAGAAGACCAATCAACTGAAAACCCACCAAAGATTGAAGACAAGACTGTTAGGAAATTTCATGTTAGATGTTTTGATGATGACAAGATAGGATTTTATGTTAGACCCTAAAATATAATGTAAATTTATGTTTCATATATCAATTGTATAAGCGTTCGAAAGAATGTAATTTTGTTAGGCTTGTAATTTTTATCTTTGTAGATTTTAAACTCAATATTAGATACCGAATCACTAATAGAATTCTAGGTGAGTCTATTAGAGATGAAGATCAGCGTCTGAAATTAGAAGAAGATGAAGATTTGTCCTTAGCGTCTGTCAAACGCTCAAGGACCATTTCAGGATTTATGGATCAAGCACTCAATGTACTCTAGCGATCAGAATCAGATTCACCTGAAATAAATTCTCAAGTCATGAAGGACTTAAATGCAATCATTCAACGGACATTTATTTCAAACGGGAAACAAATTCAAATGCATTAAATGCCTGATAAGAGCATTAAATGTGATAAGCCAATATGACTTGTGGACAAGCCACCTTTTGACTAGACAGTCAGAACTTCAGAGTTTATAGCTGCTCCCGTCCAATTGGAACCAGCAGGAATTCAGGAATGTCAGAAAAAAGGTTTAATCACGCGCCGCATGAAAGACACACTCTCACATGTGTCCAACGGACAGATCCCAAGAATTGCCTATAAATACCTCCTTCCAGCAAACTCGAAAAGATACAGAGAGATAGAGATATACGTACATGCACAAGAAAAATTTGTTGAAGAAAAGCTTTGAAACTCCATCGCCAAAATCTTTCAAGCTTTTTGCATATATTCCATACAGTCACAAATATCTCAAATATCTTCAAAAGAAGAAACCTAAACTCTTACTGAGATATTCTAAGTTGTTTGATCTTTCCAAAAACAAACAAATCCTTGTGATAAAATCCTCAACCTTTCATCTGAGTGAGAAAGTTGTTGAAACCCCTTACAGGCAATATTTCTGAGTGAGAGAAACTTGTAGAAGAAGATCTTCGTTGGTGCTGACATCTATGTGATCAAGGAGCCCGAGATCATTTTCTCCTATTTACTATCTTGTAGAAGATTCTGTGTGATTTTTTGATAATCATCTTAGTAAATTCCCTCCAAGTGAAAAAGGAAAAGAAAGACGTAGCTGGGATTACATCACCCAGTGAACCTTATATATCTTGTGTCATTTACTTTGATTAATGTCTTGTTTTATATTATATTATCTATTTTGAAAAAGACAAGTCAATCTGCTAAGTGACTATTTAACCAAAACGAACGCTAAAGCTTTAAAATTGTTTTAGTTGTGCTAACCCTGATTAAGCGATCTAAGCGTTACCCTACTTTGGTAAATTGCTGAAATCACTAAGTCTAAGTTATCGTTACTGTAGCGCCTAGCCTAAGCGGTCAACTTTCTAAACGTTCTAATCTTTAAAAGTGATACAAGATTTTTGAAGTCGAAAAAGACTTCAGGGTCTATTCAATCCCCCCCCCCTTCTAGACATTTTCGTATGCCACTTGGGACCACCAAATGGTATCAGAGCGGTTGAAGTAGAAACCTAAGCGTTTCCAAGCGTAACTGCTTGTTTAGATCCATCTTTCTAAAACTTAATCGTTTTAAAACTCTCTCTCAAAACATCTCATTATGGCCTTTAACAAAATGCCTAAGTTGGTAGAGTCAAACTATGATTCTTGGAAACTTAGAGCATTCGTGTATTTATGTTCTTGCGATAATGAAATGTGTGATGTAATTTCAGATGGCCCCATTAAGATCATGAAAGTGATAAATCGAGCACCTGAAGCTGATGAAGCCACTCCAGATGGATAGGTCGAGAAACCTAAGTTAGAATGGACGCCTGATGATCGGAAAAGAGCAAATCTAGATAATGTTGGACGAAGTGCACTTTACTCAGCGTTAGGAGACAATGATGCATTGTTCAACAAGATCAAACAATGTAAAACTTCCAAAGAAATATGGGATAAGTTGGCTATAGTGTGTGAACGTTCAGCACATATGAAGGAGAATAAGCTCTCCATAGCCATGCAAAGATTTAAACATTTCAAGATGCAGCCCAACGAGACGCTAGAACAATTGGAAGCAAGGTTTACTATGCTCATTATAGAGTTAGCGTCATTGGATAAAGAGTTGACCAACAAGGAAATGGTCAATAAGATTTTTAGAAGTCTTCCAAGCAAATATTTAATCAAGACTGTTGCTATGAGAGAATCTCAGACATTGGAGACCCTTACTCCAAAACATGTATTCTCAGAATTAAAGGCATTTGAATTGAATTGGGTGAAGTCAGCGACACATCGACTTCAGCGACTGAATCAGGAGCATTAATCGCTACCACCAAAAGCAAGGGTAAAGCGATTAGTGACGAGAAATCAACAGAATCCAATGAGGAAAAAGAGATGGCTTTATTGGTCAAGAAATTCAAGAAATTTCTAAGATATGAAAAGAGAAATCCTATTGGACAAACTTCATTTCAAACTCCTCCCCCTGCACCAGCGCCTCAGTATCAAGCGCCAGTATATTCTGCACCTCAAGCAGTAGCGCCAGTTCCTTACCAAGCGCCTACAACTCCTACTCAGAATCTCTCAGCGCCAGTCATTTCCAAGCGATTAACCACTGAACAGAAAATGAAAACTAATTTATGTTATAATTGCAGGAAACCAGGGCACTACCAGGTAAATTGCCCTTATCTAAATGTGTCTAAGCCCACAAGGCAAGACTATGCGGATAGAAACCAATTCAGGAGCAACCTTCGTCAACAAGGTTTGCTAGCGGAATCGGAACCATTCTCTGCACCTGAAGAGGATTTGGAATCATCAGATGAAAGTAGTGATGATGAACCAACAAGCGACTCATCGTTGATTTGTCTTATGGTAAGAGATGATGAAGCATCTGACGACTCGCTACCAGAGGTACCTAGAGCCAACTCTGATACTTCTGTTTGGTACTTCGATAGTGGGTCATCAAGGCACATGACTGGATCAAAGTATCTCTTAGTCAACTATCGTGCAACCAATGATCCTCAAGTTATATTCGGTGATAATTCCAAAGGTAAAACCAAAGGTATAGGTATCATGCATAGGGGGAACATCATGATTAGTGATGTATATTAAGTTGAGGGTCTTAAGCATAATTTGTTAAGCATTAGTCAATTTTGTGATAAAGGCTTTGAAGTAAAATTTTCAAGCGACTTCTGCTATGTTAATGACGCTAAGACTAAGTCTACTAAACTAAGAGGAAAAAGAAAAAATAATGTTTATTTAGTGGATTGGGATTCTAAAATTGATAACAACCCCACATGCTTTGTTGCTAAAAGTCAAAATGAATTGGGTTGGTTATGACATCGAAAAATGAATCACCTCAACTTTAAGGCAATCTCTAAGTTAATATCGTTAAATCTTGTAGAGGGATTACCTAAGGGTTCTTTTCAAAAGAATTGCTTATGTGATGCATGTCAAATGGGTAAACAAGTTAAATCATCTTTTAAGAAGAAACCATGCCTATCTACTTCTAGAGTTCTTGAACTATTGCATCTAGATTTGTTTGGTCCTATTCAAATCAAGAGCTTTAGTGGTAAAAAGTACTCGCTAGTAATAGTTGATGACTTCTCTCGCTATACATGGGTAGAATTCTTAGCGACCAAAGATGAAACTAGTGTCGAGCTCACATCGCTAATTTGTCAATTGCAAACTTATAAAAATTTAAAAGTGACGAGAATTAGAAGCGATAGAGGAACTGAATTTACTAACCAATTTGTTGAGAAGTTTTGTATAGATTTTGGAATACTTCATGAGTATTCTGCTCCTAGAACACCTTAACAAAATGGAATTTCTGAGCGACGGAACAGAACGCTTAAAGAAGCTGCTAGGACGATGCTTGCAGAGTCTAAGCTGCCTCAAAGGTTTTGGGCCGAAGCTGTCAATACCGCTTGCTACACTAAGAACCGGTGTATGATCAACAAGCAACATGAGAAGACTCCATATGAGTTGTGGAAGGGACGTAAGCCTAACGTTTCATATTTTCATGTATTTGGTTCAAAATGTTTCATTCATAACAATGGATCCCAAAGTCTAAAGACATTTGATCCTAAGGCGGATGAAGGAATCTTTCTAGGCTATGCCAAAAATGGAAAGAGTTTTCGCATCCTAAATAAGATCAAATCGAAGGTTGAAGAATCCATTCATGTTGTGTTTGATGGTGCTAACCAAGAACCGAGTAAGGTTAATCCTGATGATGTAGGAATTGAAGATCTTGCCCAACAAGCGTCACAAATCAATCTTGGTGATGACAGTGATGATGAGGATGATGAGATCTTTGTGCCTATTCCTAAAGTTACTCGTGAGGTTACAAATGATGATATTATCAGAATCGCTGATAATCATGAAGAGAATGATCATCAAGAGCAAAATAGAACTGTGTATGATGCAGCGACTGCGCCAGAGACAAATGAGGGTCAAGCGATTGATAATCAAGAGTCTCTCAACCCGTTCCAACCCGACAGTAAATGGCTTATAGACCATCCACCAGAGTTAGTAATTGGAGATATTGAAGCACCTGTTAGAACTAGGTCCGCTACAATCAATGAGGCTATGTTCGCAAGCTTCTTGTCTCAAATGGAACCAAAGAAAGTGGATGAAGCGCTCAGTGATTCAAGTTGGGTAGAAGCAATGCAAGAAGAGCGTAACCAATTTGAGAGAAGCAAAGTTTGGACGCTAGTACTAAGACCAACTCACCAAGGAGTTATTGGAACTAGATGGGTTTTTAGGAACAAGATGGATGAAGATGGCATTGTTATAAGAAACAAAGCCAGATTAGTCGCTCAGGGTTATTGTCAAGAAGAGGGTATTGACTTTGATGAGACGTATGCCCCAGTAGTCTGTCTTGAAGAGATTAGAATATTCTTAGGGTTTGCCGCATTCAACAAGTTCACAGTTTACCAAATGGACGTGAAGAGTGCATTCCTGAATGGTAAACTCCAAGAAGAAGTTTATGTGGAGCAACCTCCAGGATTCATCAACAAGCATGGCAAAAGTATGGTCTATAAATTAGATAAGGCACTCTATGGTCTTAAACAAGCACCAAGAGCATGGTATGACACTCTCTCTATCTTCCTTATAGGTAAAGGCTTTTAAAAAGGCAGTGTTGATACAACGTTATTTAAAATTACCCATAATGAAGATATTCTCTTAGTCCAAATTTATGTTGATGATATTATATTTGGTTCTACTAATAAGCGATTGTGTGAGAAATTTTCGAAAATGATGCAAGAACAATTTGAAATGAGCATGATGGGTGAAATAACTTTCTTCTTAGGATTACAAGTTAAACAACTTCCTAATGGCATATTTATAAACCAAGCTATATACACACGTGATATGATTAAGAAATTTGGTATGGAAAATCCATCATATTCAAAAATTCTAATGAGCCAAATGCTTAAGTTAGATAAAGATGAAAGTGGAAAGAAAATTGATATCACGAACTATAGATGTATCATTGGATCACTTCTTTATCTTACCGCTAGTAGACCCGATATTATGTTTTCGGTATGCATGTGTGCACGCTTTCAAGCTGATCAAAGAGAATCACACTTAAATGCTACCAGGAGAATCCTTAAATACCTAAAAGGCACACAAAATGTGGGCTTATGGTATCCAACAGACTCTCCTTTTGAACTAATTGGTTATTTAGACGCAGATTTTGCAGGATGCAAAATAGATAGAAATAGTACTAGTGGTACATGTCAATTTCTAGGTGATAGACTAATCTCGTGGCATAGTAAGAAACAACAATTCATAGCGACTTCTACCGCTGAAGCAGAGTACGTAGGTCCTAGGTCCTGTTGTGCACAAATCCTTTGGATGAGGCAACAACTTAGAGATTATGGAACAATCCTAGGTCCTACCCCAATCCATTATGATAACCAAAGTGCTTTAGCAATGACTCAAAATCCTGTTCTTCATTCTAGAACTAAACACATTGACATTCGATACCATTTCTAGCGTGACCATGTTCAAAAGAAAGATATTTCCATGCACTTCATTGTAACTGACAAACAATTGGCAGATATCTTCACCAAAGCGCTTAACGAACAATGCTTTCTCACTTTGAGAAGTGAATTAGGTATGATTGATTTAAACGCTTAAATCATAGAGCATCATATTATATAGGCATATAATTTTGGGGGAATCCACTTTATGATTATGTCTAAATCGTTTTTCAAAATTGAAATAAGTTATTAATTTTAGGGGGAACTTTAAAATTATACTTATCTCAATTCATAAGCGACTGTGATAAAAAATGACTTTGAAAATTTATGCATTGATCACTAGCGCTTATCTATTTTGCATGACAAACTCAATCTCTAATGAATGAAAATGTCTTTTATAAATCCAAGCTGTTGATTTTATCTTTAACTTTAAGAAATAAAATTTTGTTTTTAAAAGACTTCAGCGTTAAATAGATTCCCATTTTAACGCTAAGTAATCTTTTTCTGAAATGTATGCATAGTTTTCATCGCTGAAAGTAGCGTGTGGATGAGTCCAAAAGATTAGATTTGACAACTTCCCACACGTGCTTATCACATCAAACTGACGGTTAATGATTCCTATCTAAAAAAACTAGGCGGTTCAGTAACTGCACCAGTCTGAGTACGTGTCAGTGTACTATCAGGCGCGTGTATTTCACGTTGAAAATTTCAAATTTATTTAAACGTTTTTGAAAAAGTAACTGCGGATTTCAAACCATTATATTCCACAGTAGTTACCCATTTTACCGCACTTTTTGACATCCGTCTTTATGAGTAAACGGCTCAGATTTACTTTTTGTTATTTTCAAAATTAACTTCTGAACACGTGTCATTTATCTACCAGTTGAGGAGTTATTTTTGCCTCCTATTTAAACCCTTCACAACCTTTACAGTAAAACTTTATCACTTTCAAACTTTTCTACTGTAAAAGGTCTCTCTAAGGCAAAAGATTATCTTTTCTCTCCTCTACCCAAGCTTTTCCAAGTTCATCAATGGCACCCAAATTTTGCAAATCGGTTGCCGGACAATCTTCCAAAACAGAGAAACTAGTCACTATTAACGCCGGTTTTCTTGTTAACTGGGACTATCTCTTCGATAACCAGAATTTCCCTCTTTGGACTGTTCTTCCTCTTGTTCAGGAATCTGGCTTACGCGATATGATAACTTTCGTTTTCAACTTCTTTGAGGAAGAAACCCTCTTTTTCTTCAAAAACGCAAAAATCTCCGATGACGGAAACTCCATTTCCTGAGTCTTTCCCTTCGCCCGTGAGACCTTCGTTCTCACCCCTTCTCTGATTTCTTCTCTACTAACTTTGCCAAGTGATGGTGCCGAAGTGGAAAATGTCACTCTTGGTGACGCTACAAAGGTATGGACATTAATCAAGAAAGATGAAGTTGAGGCTGCCTACAAACCCAACTTCAAGAAAAATGATATGAAGGGCAAGTATGTCATTCTTGCGGACATATGCGCCTAGATGATCGAATGCAGAAAGGGAAGCTTTGATAAAGTTTCCAATCTCCAGTACAAGATGATGGTAGCCATTCTGACTAAGCTGAAGATAAATTGGTCACTTTATGTGGTTAATCGCTTCAAGCAAGCAATGGCTAAGTCAGTAAATCCCAAACCTTACGGGATTGTTTTAAGTAGAATTCTTAGCGCTAGCGGTTACACCAATTCCACTAAAAAGAAAATACCCGCGCTAGCGGCGTACTCCTTCATCCACTCCAACTGCATTAACAAGCGCTCCAGTCGAGCCAGCGCTTGAAGACTCAGCGAGTGTTCCTCCTCCTTCTTCAGACGCTGTTCCTGAATCTTCTCTTGAGCCTAGAGCCACTACTCTTTTTGAGAAGGCTGCTCGTTTTCCGGGTAAGTACTTGTGAAAAACAAAGTAGTTTATCCTTTCCTCGATAGGTTTCCTTTTCTAACGCTAGGATAAAACCTTTTTCAGCCGAAGTTGACGCGGATATTCAAAATGCTCTTAACACTCTTGAGACTTTGAATATCCCTGTTCGTGCCGATCCCCTCACTTCTTTTCTCGATTTAAATCCTGATGAAGAGGTCCCGGAGCCTGAGGAAACTGTACCAACTGTTGAAACAGATCAAGCGACTGACAAAGTCGATGATAGTCTTCAGGGTATGCGTTGTAGTATCTTATTTTAATTTCTACTTAGTAGAAATTTTGCTTGCTTTTCTCAAACGCTTACATATATCAGCTCAAGATGCACCTGACGCTGATGCAACTTCACCTTCCGAGATTCCTGTTGAATTGGATGTGGATATGGAAGCAGTTGCGGATATCGCTAAGGAAGTAGCCCATGTCCTTCCTGACGCTGACACATCACCAGTCAGTGAAGCGACTGAGCATGCTGAGCGATCGATAGAAGTGGCCCCTATCCCAACAGAATCTATTGCCTTTGTTCCCACTCTAACCGGATCTCCTCCCCGTGTCATAGGCTTCTTTCCTCGCGGATACAATGCAGACGTTAAGTTCTACTATGCCGCTAGAGAGCTTGCCACCAGACAGTTAGTTGAAATGGAGATCAATTTTCAAAATACTCTCCATAGGACTGATCTCTCCAACTCTGACAAGTTTAAATTCTTTGAGCGATTCACCGATCTAGGTCTTTACAATCTTGAGCGACTCCAATCTCGACTTGAGTATATTCGTCGACCAGCGTTCAACATGATTGAATTTGACGAGAAGCGTTTTAACTTCACTGGTCATTCTGAAGAGTCCTTTTATCGTTTGCGTCAGAATAAAGTCGTCATCAAGAATTCCCATATGGGTGATTGGTCAAAGAATCCAGACGAAGAAATCCTCAACAGGATTGGATATTTCGCTTTCCCCAAAGTAGTTCATACTCCTCAAAACGCTCTATCCCCCAAACCTCTCAGATTGTTGAAAGGAAAAGGACTAGTAGTTGCTGAGCGTCCCAATCCTATTAATTCATAGATAGAAGATGAAGCTCGAGAATACCTTGCAAGACTATGGGCTGAGGACTATGATGAAGAAACTGAACGCTTTGAGAAATTCCTTGCTACCAGAAAAGATCAGAAGAAAGCTGACAAGCTTGGTAAGCGTTGGATGATGGATACAGCCAGATGGGCTGAAGAGTTCGTTTTACACTTCTATACCCTTGAAGAACTCGTGAGATATCCATTTCTTTTTTACTTTGGAATAGAATACAGACGCCAAGGGTTTGCTACCTTTTTACTTCATCAGCGTCATCATATTGCTGGAAATGTTAGTGATCTGCCAATTTATAGGCAATCCATAGAGAGCTACATTCGCCAATAGCTAGCCTTATTAAGTCAAGGCGGACGCTATGTGTTTCACCCCCGTCAAGCGTTTGTTCAGCGAATCTTTCCAGATTTGAACGAAGAAGCTTCCACCAGTAAACAACCGCTTCTTCCAGGACAAAGTGCAATTTATGTTAATGTTGCAAATGAGCACGCTGAACTCCACAGAGACAGAAGAGCAGTGATAGAAAATGCACAAGCGTTGGACATCACTTTCAACCACTATTCAGGGCTGAGCGACTTCCGAGGATACAATCTTCACCCTATGCTCTTTTGTGAACAGAACATTCAAGTGGCCAAGATGATATTGTTGATCAGGCCAGTGGACCAAGAAGCAGCTCAAGCGTTGATGCCATTTATTTTGGACTTCTACAACTCTAATACATTAGGAGTTGATCTGCCAGAAGGAGTGCAACTTGCACTAAGCACTGAAGAGTGCGAAGACACTATATTTTTCATTCCGCAGACCAACCTAATTAGTCCAAGGCACATAATGGAAGCGATTGGCCCACTCTGGGTTATACCTGTAGAAAGTCCAGCACCTCAAATTGAAGTTGTTGAAATTGAAACTCCTACTGTGGAAGCTGCTCAACCCACAGACACGGATTTGCAAGACATTGTCCCCAGCGCTCCAGCAGTCGAGGTTCCACTTGAGGAACAAGTTGTTCAAATTGACTCCGCAACTCAGACGCTTGACTCAGTGATAGAAGAGGTTCATGCTGACTTAGCCGCACAGCTTGCAGAACCTATTATTAGAGACAAATCTAAAGGCAAAGCTTCATCAGTCTTAAACTCTCACGGACCTGAGCGTTCATCTTCCGATTCATCAGTTTCAGATTCTGAAAGTGATCCAGAAGCTAAGGCTATGTTTGGTTATGTTTTGGGATGGTATTTTGGTGAGAATTATTGGTGAAAATTTTATGGAGACACGTGCAATTTTGATGGGATAATGTTTGGTTATGTTTTGGGAGTTGGTTTTTGAGTGATTTTTTGGTGAGATAGTATTTGGTTTTGTTTTCAGAGGGAACATAAATTACTGTAGCTGTCAAATCATGTAAGTTTTTGTCTGTCAATAATTAAAAATTATAATATAATATTGAGATTGAAATAATTATTATATAGATAAATATATATGTATATATGTAAGTAATAGTAGTGTGTGTATATATATATATATATATATTAGTGTACATATATATATGTGTAATAGTAGTAATAGTAGTTTATATAAAATTAAAAGAAAAGTATATATATATACACACACACATATATATAAGTAATAGTGTTAATAATAGTTGATATATAATTAAAAGAAAAGTATATATATTCATATATATATATATGTATCAGCGTGTGTGACTGTGTGTGTGTTTCTGTGTGTAATTGTGTGTTTGTGTGTGCGTGTAATAGTGTGTGTGTGTGTGTGTGACTGTGTGTGTGTAATTGTGTGTGTTTGTGTGCGCTCAAACTGTGTGTGTGTGTGTGTGCGCGCGAGGGAAAGGGGTGTGAGGGGGGTTGGGGGAGATTGGAGAAACCCTTGCTTCAAGTCACTATTCACGCGGTCAAATCCGCGTTGACCACACGGTTGACTCGGTCAAACCCGAGTTGACCGTGGTCAAATTGCCTTTGACTGTCCCAAGACCTTTTTTTTCCCACATAATATACATTAAGAAAACATACACATATAAATATGGGTAACACACATGCATTTCTCGATCCACACACACAATCAAATCACAAATTTAGTAATGAGATAAATTATACACAGCCACACACATAAAAAATAAGTAAAACTTTAAAAAAATATGTACAAATAACATATATATGTATATAAATATAGATATATATAAATCCAAATACTTTCACTATAACTAATTTGAAAAACAAAATTTGAAAGTTTTACTTTAGAAAACTCCACAAATTTTAATCTATGTTTTATCAATACTATTTCTCATGATAGAATTACAAACAAACAAACTTTTTTCTATTTTAAAGTTTAATGGTACACGATCAAAGATATGACAAAACATTACAAAAAAATAAAAAAGAAGAGACACGGTCAAAGAGAAGAGAAAGAGTGAGGAGAGAGAGAGAAAGAGGGGAGGGGGATAGAGAGAGGAGAGAGAGATAGTGGATATTAAGAGGAGAGAGAAAATTTTTGTATAAAAAATAGAGGAGAGAGAATGAGATAGGGGACAAAGTGAGAGAAAGAGGAAAAATAATGATTATGTTTTTTTGGATGAAAAAAGTTGTGTATTTTTGATGAAATATTGTGTGAAACAAACATTGTTTGGCGGGAATTTTGGACCAAATATGACTTGAAAACATAACCAAACATAGCCTAAAGGTTTCAGAAAGACTGTTCGACATTCTCTTAGCCATATAAAGGGTTCTTGTTCTCGATTGGAAGAGCGAAGTACTTCCACGCTTAATCAAGTAGAAACTGTTCTCAAAGCTGATTTGCGACATGCCAACAAGCTTACAATCTCCATGATGAACTGTATCGCTCCTCTCATCAAAGAGCTTTCGGACGATTTCAACCGGACGCTTGCCTAGAATGCTTCAGCTGATACTGAGCGTCACAATTCCTCCAACTTTATATCTCAGAGTATCGCTGAACAGATCGCTCTCCTGATAGATGAAGTTAAGCTTCTCCGAAGGGATATCGCTGATTTAAAGAACTCCTTTAATTTGCTGATGTCAAGAAGGGGGAAGATAAAGAAAAGTCCAAGGCAATATCTAAAACAGATAATAAACACTGGCGATCAATGTTTGAAGAAATAGTGAGCATAAAGAAGATGCTAACTAAAAAGGGAAAGCCAAGATATTATCTAGGAAGGTACTTGCTCCCGGACTTGGACGTTGATTTTTTGGAAAGTATGGGATTTCATCCTTATGCCGGACCGCTTAGACGACCTATCAACTGGAAACCATCCAACGATAGAAGACAAGACATCTATTATGACTTAATTCATGAACTTGGTATTCCTCTAAGAGAATGGGTCGATAGGCTAAAAGAACTGAATGAAAGCGCTAGACAGCGAAGGCATGACTATGATGAACTCCAACATACCACCATGATAGATGTTGATCGACTCCTCATGGACTTAGCAAATGAGATCTACCAAAAAGAAGAAAGCATAAAGCGACAGAAAAGATGAATGCTTTATATATTTTGTAATTATCTTATATTCAGTATTAAATCATGTATGCTTATCTTTCTATATGAATGAATGATTTATCGCTGAAACACCTTGTTGAGGGTAATCTAACATTAGCTAACTTTACTAACTTTCTAAACGCTAACTTATAATTATTTTTGGGCTTTTCTTTGAACTCTTAATTTATAAAAGAGTTATAAGAGTTAAGGTATTGACATCATCAAAAAGGGGGAAATTGTTAGGAAATTTCATGTTAGATGTTTTGATGATGACAAGATAGGATTTTATGTTAGACCCCAAAATATAATGTAAGTTTATGTTTCATATATCAATTGTATAAGTGTTTGAAAGAATGTAATTTTGTTAGGCTTGTAATTTTTATCTTTGTAGATTTTAGACTCAATATTAGATACCGAATCGCTAATAGAATTCTAGGTGAGTCTATTAGAGATGAAGATCAGTGTCTGAAATCAGAAGAAGATGAAGATTTATTCTTAGTGTCTGTCAAACACTAAAGGACCATTTCAGGATTTATGGATCAAACGCTCAATGTACTCTAGCGATCAGAATCAGATTCACCTGAAATAAATTCTCAAGTCATGAAGGACTTAAATGCAATCATCCAACGAACATTTATTTCAAATGAGAAATAAATTCAAATGCATTAAATGCCTGATAAGAGCATTAAATGTGATAAGCCAATATAACTTGTGAACAAGCCACCTTTTGACTAGACTATCAGAACTTCAGAGTTTATAGCTACTCCCATCCAATCGGAACCAGCATGAATTCAGGAATGTCAGAAAAAAAGGTTTAATCATGCGCCGCATGAAAGGCACACTCTCACATGTGTCCAACGGACAGATCCCAAGAATTGCCTATAAATACCTCCTTCCAGCAAACCCGAAAAGATACAGAGAGATAGAGATATACGTACATGCACAAGAAAAATTTGCTGAAGAAAAGCTTTGAAACTCCATAAACAAAATCTTTCAAGCTTTTTACATACATTCCATACAGTCACAAATATCTCAAATATCTTCAAAAGAAGAAACCTAAACTCTTACTGAGATATTCTAAGTTGTTTGATCTTTCCAAAAACAAACAAACCCTTGTGATAAAATCCTCAACCTTTCATCTGAGTGAGAAAGTTGTTGAAACCCCTTACAGACAGTATTTCTGAGTGAGAGAAGCTTGTAGAAGAAGATCTTCGTTGGTGCTGACATCTGTGTGATCAAGGAGCCCGAGATCATTTTCTCCTATTTACTATCTTGTAGAAGATTCTGTGTGATTATTTGATAATCATCTTAGTAAATTCCCTCCATGTGAAAAAGGAGAAGAAGGACGTAGCTGAGATTACATCACCCAGTGAACCTTATATATCTTGTGTCATTTACTTTGATTATTGTCTTGTTTTATATTATATTATCTATTCCGAAAAAGACAAGTTAATCTGCTAAGCGACTATTTAACCAAAACGAACGCTAAAGCTTTAAAATCATTTCCGCTGTGCTAATCCTGATTAAGCGATCTAAGCGTTACCCTACTTTGGTAAATTGCTGAAATCACTAAGTCTAAGTTATCGTTACTGTAGCGCCTAACCTAAGCGCTCATCTTTCTAAGCGTTCTAATCCTTAAAAGTGATACAAAATTTTTGAAGTCGACAAAGATTTCAGGGTCTATTCAACCCCCCCTTCTAGACCCTTTCGTATGCCACTTGGGATCACCAAAGACATTTACCATGACTTGATCCGAGAACTTGGAATCCCTCCAAGGGATTGGGTGGAAAGGTTGTTGGAGCTGGAAGAAAGCACTAGACACAGAAGACATGACTACAATGAAATCCATCATACAACTATGATAGATGTTGATAGAATCCTATTGGATTTAGCAACTGAAATCTACCAAGAAGAAGAAGCAAATAGGAAGCGACAGAAAAGATGAATTCTTATGTTGCTTTATATATCTCTGTTCTGTTTGTCGCTTTAAATTTATCTATCTTCAATGTAAATCATGAATGCTTAATTCTTCCATATGAATGAATGATTTATCGCTGAAACATCTTATTAAGGCTAATCTAACATTAACTTTACTAACTTTCCAAACGCTAACTTATAATTATTTTTGGACTTTTCTTTGAACTCTTAATCTATAAAAGAGTTATAAGAGTTAAGGTCTTGACATCATCAAAAAGGGGGAAATTGTTAGGAATTTCATGTTAGATGTTTTGATGATGACAAGATAGGACTTTATGTTAGACCCCAAATATAATGTAAGTTTCTGTTTTCATAGATAAATGTATAAGCGTTTGAAAGTATGTAAGTTTGATTAGGCTTGTAATTTTTATCTTTGTAGATTTTAGACTAAGTATTAGATACCAAATCGATAATAGAATTCTGGGTGAGTCTATTAGAGAAGAAGTTGAAGATCAGCGTCTGAAGTCAAATGAAGATAAAGATTTGTACTTAGCGACTGTCAAACGCTAAGGGACCATTTCAGGATTTATGGATCAAACGCTCAAAACACTCTAGCGATCAATATCAGATTCACCTGAAATAAATCCTCAAGTCATGAAGGACTTAAATGCAATCATTCAACGAATATTTATTTCCTACGGAAAATAAATTCAAATGCATTAAATGCCTGATAAGAGCATTAAATGTGATAAGCTAGACAAGCCACCTTTTTGACTAGACTGTCAGGATTTCAGAGTTGAAAGCTGCTCCCGTCTAATCGGAACCAGCAGGATTTCAGGAATGTCAGAAAAAAGGTTGATTCACGCGCTACGTGAAGAACACGAGCTCACATGTGTCCAACAGACAATTTTCAAGAATAGCCTATAAATACCTCATTCCAGCAAACCCTAGAGACATATACGATCAACACAAGAAACCTTTGCTAAAATATTATCTCAAGAAAAGCTTTGAAACTCCATAGCCAAAATCTTTCAAGATTTTTACATACGTTCCAAAAAGTCACAAATATCTTAAACATCTTTCAAAGAAGAAACCCAAATTCTTACTGAGATATTCCAAGTATTTTGATCTTTCTCAAAACAAACAAAATCTGTGTGACAAAACCATCAACCTTTCATCTGAGTGAGAAAGTAGTTGAAAACACTTACAGGAAGTATTTCTGAGTGAGAGAAGCTTGTAGAAGAAGATCTTCATTGGTGCTGAAATCTGCGTGATCAAGGAGGCCGAGATCATTTTCACCTCTTTACTATTTTGTAGAAGATTCTGTGTGATTCTTTGATAATCATTTTAGTATTTTCCCTCCAAGTAAAAAAGGAGAAGAAGGACGTAGCTGGGATTACATCACCTAGTGAACCTTATAATTTCTTGTGTCATTTACTATTATTATTGTCTTACTTTATATTCTCATATTTATTCTGAAAAAGACAAGCTAAACTGCTAAGAGACTATTTAACCAAAACGAACGCTAAATCTTTATAATCATTTCCGTTGTGCTAACCCTGATTAAGTGATCTAAGCATTACCCTACTTTGGTAAATTGCTAAAATCACTAAGTCTAAGTTATCTTTACTGAAGCGCCTGACCCAAGCGCTGAGTTTTCTAAGCGTTCTAATCTTTAAAAAGTGATACGAAAGTTTGAAGTCGAAAAAGACTTCAGGGTCTATTCAACCCCCCCCCTTCTAGACCCTTTCGTATTCCACTTGGGACCACCAATATTTGATGTTGCACTATAGTTGTTTGCTGCTTCAACCCTTGTTGGTGGTGGATTTGGTGCAGCAGTGGTGTTTCCAAAACTTTGCACTCTTCTTGCTGATGGAATTGGTGCTGCTGGTATTGAATTTTGCAGCAGTGGTTTTTCCAAAATTTGTTCCCTGAGATGTTGCTGCACCTGAACTTTTTCGTGTTGGTATTGCACTTGTATCTGCACTTGATAATTGAATTTATATTGTTAGTAAATTTATGTTAATATAATGAAAGTCCATAGATTTAAGCAATTTTTACCAATATGAACTCTACCCCTTGCATTACTTCCATATCCAGTGGGTACATTTCGAGATCCACCCTGATTTACGTTGGTATATGCTCTCAGTAGTTCAGCATTTCTTCTTCCTACATATGTGCCTAATCCACCCCTAGTTTGTTGTTTCTACATTTACAATCACAGGGGTGTAATATTTAAATTCATTTAGTTTGTAATCAGAGGGGAGTATATTGTTATTTAGTTTGTAATCAGAGAGGGGTAGATTATCATTTAGTTACTTGTGGCCTTGGAATAGGTTGGGCTACTGGATCATCTTGTGAAGTCTATGTTGGTTGAGGAGCATCAGTACCAACAGGTTGGGAAACATGTTGAGGAGCATCAGATGGTTGAGCTTCAGCTACTACAGGACCCTAAATTACAGATTTTGGATAACAAAGTAAGTTGAATGTATATACTATAAGATAACACATAAAAAATAGTTGAAAAAATTATAGGCAAAATACCTTGTACCACTTGGAGGCTGGATGAGTGGGATTGGTACAAGAGGCCTTGTTTTGGCCTAATTGCAAGCAATTTTGGCAAGTGTGTGTCAAGCCTGCCCTTGTACTGTTTAGGTTTTCACCAGGACCCCTGATTTGATTCTTCCTTGGTCTACCTCTCTTCCTTTTCAAAGGTGGAGCTCTCAAAACTTGAAAAGTGGTCTTGATATAGTCTCTTTGTCTAGACACAACATGTATCATGTTCTCATACACTTTAAGGTAAGCGTGCTTGCTGTAACAATCCTCCTCATAATCTTCTGTTTTGGTTCTTCTCTCAGCTATGGCTGCAATTGCGCGGCAACATGGATATCCACTCAATTGGAACATACCACATGTGCAAGTCATCAAAGCTAAGTCCACAACATACTTGTCCAACAAATGATTCACTTCAAACTCTAAGCCACCACACCACCTTGCCCAACAGTTTCTTGTAAGTTCAGTTTTTTTGTTTATCTTTTTGAGTATGTTGGGACAAATATCACCTGCATATCTCTCCATTCCTTCCCTTTTTTCCTGTATCCTTCTCATGAACTTTGTCCTGATCTTTTCAAACATGGAAATAATAGGCTTGCCTCTTGCAGATAGGATGTAGCTATTAAAGGACTCACACAAGTTGTTGACCAAAACATCACTTTTGCAAGTGGTTTGGAAGTAGGCCCTACACCAATGCTGGAATGGTATTTCCCTTAGCCACTCTGATGCTGTCTTTTCATTCATATCCACCTTACGATCAGCCCTCTCTATTTTTTGCATCCACATTTCAAAATCAAGTTTGTTTGCACTGCATGCTGCTCTCTAAAAAAGCTGTTTCAACTCCATTCTCTTGTACCTCTTTTTGAAATTTTCATACATGTGTCTCACACAATACCTATGTTCAGAGTGTGGAGCCAACTCTGACACAACTTCAATCAACCCTTTTTGCTTGTTAGATATGAAACACCACTTGTGTGCACATTCCAGCCTTCCAAGGTCCTCCTACAACACAGACAAGAACCATTTCCAATTTTCATAGTTCTCAATTTTCACAGTTGCCATAACAATAGGCCATATGTTGTCATCGCCATCTCTCCCCAGAGCCACTTGAAGTTGCCCACCAAATATAGTCTTCAGGAAACAACCATCCAGACCTATTATAGGCCTCCATCCTGCCAAAAATCCAATTCTCATTGCTGCCAAACTGTAGTACATCTTATCAAATATAGGTGGTTCAACTCTTTCTTGCTTCCTCAACAAAATTAAACTTCCCAGATTTTTAGCCCTCACAGTGTCATCATGCTCTTCTAATTCTTCCAAACTAATATGCCCATCAGTGTTGTCTTCACCCACTGTCTCTTTGTTGATCTCTGGCACTGTCTCATTGTTGCTCCCCACTTCTTCAACTTCAACCCTTCTAAACCCTTGAATTGCATCTGCCTCATATGAATCATTAAAGTCAATGCCAGTGAGCAAGTAATTGCGCTTGTCACTTAGCAACTCCATAAGATCCAGTGGATTCCCTTTTGCGTCAATTACTGCGATTGGATCCGCAATTTCTTCCACCCATATAGGAATGTGGATGTCTGGATCCAACCCATCATATGCACCCACCAAATCACACATGGTGATATCTACCAGGTCATATCTTATTGTCCTAAGTCCTACATCTAAAGGGACCCCTGGTTTCTTAAAATAAAAGTTTACTACACTCTTTCTACCTCCACAACTCATATACATATCAACCAAACTCTGATAGCTTAGCATATCCAGATCGCTTACAAACTTATGCATTTGTCCACCAACATACTTCACAGTAGAACTGCGTAGCATTTTCCCATTTACCCACATTTCAATTACTTGATTTACATTAGTCATCTGCAAGCCAATGTATAAACAATTAATTACTAAATGTTAAACAACTATTTTTTCTTGATTAGAAAATGTTAAACAACTATATAAGTGCATAACTACTAAAAAATATTAACAATAATGTTACTAAGGGAATGAATAAACAAGTAACAAAAGGATGGAAACAAAGTTGGGTTGGGAGACTGTTAAAAAACAGAAATATTCACACCTTTGTTTCTCCTTTGGAGGCAAAGATTATTTCATGTTATCCTGGTTAGGGGACCACATGTATATTTTACGTCACAAAAAGTATATGAATGTCCACTTCACATTTGACCTATTTAACAGATTCTACTTTTTTTCTAAATAGAACATTTCACCCAAAACCAAAACCAAAATGTTCCTAATTTGTAAACATATAACCAATTTTACATAACAAAAAAACAAAGTCGAAGAAAGACAAACATATTTCTCAGCATAATTTTTTTTTATTCGACCCAAAACCCTATAAACTGTGGTTCTCAAACAACAAACACGAGACACATATATACAACAAAAAACAAAGACATTTTAACCAAAAACACAAAACCTTTATCTACAAAACACAATTGAAACATATATTTTTTCGAAACATTCAACATTTAATACCTCAACCCAGTCTCTGAAGTTGAGATAGACAGGAAATGCGAGGTTCAACTGGGACTATAGTACCACCGCTACAGATTAACTGGTTAAAATTTTGGGATTACGTTCACTTTGGGAGGATTCAAGGTTGGGAATTTAGACATTTAGGGTTTGTGTATTAGAGAGAGAGAGAGAGAAAGAATCATGTGAATGAGTAAGAATTACCACTGTAATTGGGTCAAAACCTCTATATATACGAGGGCATTTTTGTCCTCACACAAAAAGTAACAGGTAAAAGTTGTCTAGGGAGGCAGTGAGTATATTTTTTTGAAATGTCAGGGTTTTTTTTTTTGTATTTTTTTTCACAGGGAGGTAAGTGCCCAATTTCGCATATCACAGGGGGGTAAAATGTATTTTTCCCTAAACGTTAAATGAAGTCAGGAAGTTTCCTGAAGTCTCTCATCTAATGCTCAAATAAAAAATAATTATTAAAGGTTTTTTTTTTTGAAAACAAACCAATTTATTATCAAATCAAATTCAAAGAGTCAGCAACATGAGAAGAAATAACGGACACTGGGGATCAACAAAACCTTCAAGGCTAACAGTAGCCGATCTAGCAAGAAAATGGGCAACTCGATTACCGCCTTCGAACTTGACAAATTGAAAACCTAGAACAAGAAGCAAGAACAAGCTTAATGTCCGACAAAAGAGCTTAAATAAAAGAGGAGTCTGCATGAGGACTCTGAATTTTTTAGAAAACAATTAAAAAATCTCCTTCTAGAATAATATGCCTCCATCCGCGAGGAAACGCTAACTCCACAACCTCTTGCTGCTCGGGGTCTTCAATATGACTACAAAATTTAGAAACCCAAACCAAACAAGAACCTGTTGAAGATCGAGCAACAACCTTAGTACCAACCCTACCTGCATATCTCAGTATTGCACCGTCAAAGTGTTAGGATTATACCCTCCATGCCATCGAGGAATTAAAGTGTTTAGGGCTATTAGTTTTATGTTGTACAAACTATCTTTCATAAATAAAAGACATTTGTTTTGTTCATATCAATCTTAATGGCATTAATGATGTATTGAACATATAAGTCCCAAGTAATCAAGATAGAGCTTCTACTCCTCATGGATTGAGAAGATCGACACTAGAAGTGTCGGTTCCTTGATTACTTAAAAAGGATTCGCAAGTCGAAGAGTCTTAATTGAGCATTATGACCAAACTTGTATTATGTAAGCTTTGACAAAAAGTGTCAGTCGGTCACTATTGAATAGTGGGAGCTTGTGCAATAAATATATCAATGGAATTGATATATTTGAACACGGTTCGTTGTAATTCAATCACATGGATATTTACTCGGTGACTGTCAATGATTGGATTACAGGTCACGATAGTGTGCATGAGCCTTAAACTTGAGGATTCACGAAGACTGTACTTGTGATGATAAGCTCGTATCTTACGCCTTTTCGGGCGCCTCTTTTCTTGGATTTGGCTCGTTTTCTAGTAAATTTTATCCCACATTATACCTTGATTTGTTTTATTTATGTGTATTAGGTGTAGAGCATCATTGGATCCAAAAGATGAAGAAAAAGTCAAGAAAAAATCGACAAACCTGTGATGCCGCAACATCACAGTGTAAAACGGCTGCGCGAGAGAAATTTTGATGCTGCAGCATCCCGACTTCGATGCCGCAGCATCCCGTCCGCGTACAGGAACCTATAAATAGGGTGTTAAGTCAGTTTTTGAAAGGGGAGACACTTTTTACAACACAAGAATTGGGAGAAAACCCTAGGGAAGCAAGAGAAAAGCTTGAAGACTCCGAATTTGTCTACAAAAACGGAGAATTCAAGCAACAACGAGAAAATCAAGATTGTAATAGGGAGTTTTTCACTTTCTTTTGAGATTAGTTCATTGAACATGTCTTTTGAAGATTGTTATTTCTCTTTCTTTTCTATCATGAACTAAATTCGTTTGACTAAGGCCGTGTGAAGGCAAACTATGAATTATCGTTTATAAATTTATGTTTTTGATTATTGCTTGGCATACTATGTGTTCAATTTGTTGTATTTAATGCTTATGAGTGCTTGATCACCACTTGTTTGATAAATTGCTTAGCTTAGATTCCGAGAGGATATAGGTTAAGGATGCTTGAGCAATTGAATATCACGTCTTAGAATTGACTAGGGATAGATTCGATTCATTCGTGTAGCCTTCCGGTAACGGGGAATCTCATAAATCTTGTTAATGCATGTTTATTAATTGAATTCTCATATAGGGATATAGGGAATCATTAATTAACATAGACGCACTATACCAAGAGATTGGGTAGTGTATAATTTTGGAGTTTCCGCCATAGCATGATAAGTAATAATTGAATAACACACTTCATAATCGATAAGGAGTAGTTTGGTCGGATCACGTGTCTTAGTTATCTCTCTTCCTCTGAATTTTAAATCTCTACGTGTTTTACATAATTAATTTTCTTTATTTTATTTGAACAATCACACCTTAAATATTTGATTTAACTTGGAATTAGGTAATACATTAGTTTCAATACTTAAATACGTTGTCCCTTGGGTACGATAATCCGGACTTAAATATCCACTATTTTACTTGCACGATCTAGTGCACTTGCTAGGTTTTTGCGTGTCAAGTTTTTGGAGCCGTTGCCGGGGACAATTGTTTTGTTTAATATTGAGATTTTCTTATCTGTTCTAAGCTTAAGTCATTTTTTTTTTTCATTTTTTATTTGATTCTCGATGAGATGAATGATTATAACTTTAATTGGTCACAACGAGGATGGAGTGCAGGAGCTTATGAGAGTCATCTTCAAGATTTTTGTTCGTGGTGTGGAGGCATTCATCAGAGTGACTACTGCCAGGAAAGATGGAGAAATCATCAGGACTTGCCTTTGAGTTATTATGCAATGAGAGCTTCGCCGACATATCTGCAAAAAGATAGGTCCCCCTTTCTAATGCAGGGAGAATTTGAAACGACTAACTTTCAGAACTAAGGGGATTATCAGCAACAATGTGATAGGAACCCAAGTTTGGAAGAGTTGGTGATCCAATGGATGAAGTCAAACGATGAGCGGTCTCAAAATATCGAGGCATCTATCAAAGACGTCCAAGCACAACTGGACCAAATCTCCAACTTAGTTGCAGGGAGGTCGTCAAACACCACATATATTAGCACAGAGGAGAATGATGAGGCTCCAGAAGCAACATCACTAGAGGATTCAAAATTCAGCACAGAGTCTCCGAAATCCATCCCATCAGATGACCAAGAAAAGACATTAGAAATCTTCAAGAATCCAACACCACCTACCATCATATCTCTCGATTTCTTAAAAAGGTGCATCAATCACTAGAGAGATAGAGTGGAGAAGGTTGAAGTCAAGGTTTACAACTCTAATGATCCATTCGATGCATATTTTGAGAACCCAAGAGATACTGTTAGGAATTTCATGTTAGATGTTTTGATGATGACAAGATAGGATTTCATGTTAGACCCCAAAAGAATGTAAGTTCATGCTTTCATAGAAACATTGTATAAGCGTTTGAAAGTTTACTTATTTTGTTAACCTTGTAATTTTAATCTTTATAGATTTTAGACTAAGTATTTAATGCCAAGTCACTGATAGAATTCTGAGTGAGTCTATCAAGAATGAAGTTGAAGATCAGCGTCTGAAGTCAAGAGAAGATAAATATTTTCTTTGAGCGTCTGATTCAAGCGTCTGGTTCAAGCGTTTGATTCAAGCGTCTGGTTCAAGCGTCTGATTCAAGCGTCCGAACGATTCGAGTGTCTGATTCAAGCGTCTGAGTCAAGCGTCTGATTCAAGCGTCTGAGTCAAGCGTCTGATTCAAGCGTCTGGTTCAAGCGTCTGATTCAAGCGTCTGGTTCAAGCGTCTGATTCAAACGTCCGAGCGATTCAAGTGTCTGATTCAAGCGTCTGAGTCAAGCATCTGATTCAAGCGTCTGAGTCAAGCGTCTGATTCAAGCGTCTGATTCAAGCGTCCGAGCGATTCAAGTGTCCAAGCGAATCAAGCGTCCAGTTTTCAGATTCACCTGAAGGATTAAACCCAAGTTATCAAGGACTTAAATGCAACCACCAACAGACATTTATTTCCAACGGGAAATAAATTCATGCATTAAATGCTTGATAAGTGCATTAAATGTAAACAAGACAGTATAACTTGTGGACAAGACACCTTTGTTGACTAGACTGTCAGCTTTTCAGAATTCAAACCTGCTCCTGTCCAATAGGAATCAACAGAAATTAAGGAATGTCAGAAAAGGGACTATTTGAAGCTCCGTTTGAGGTACACGCGCCTGACTTGTTTCCAACGGACAAATCTCAAAATTCTCTATAAATAGTACCCTTCAGCTATCTCTGTGTGAGAGTGAGAAAAAGATGAAAATGTGAAAGAGAGCTGAGAAATAATTTGAGAGAAAAGCTTGCAAACCCCATAGCCAAAATCCTTCAAGCTTCTCAAATACATTCCAGAAAGTCACCCGATATCTCAAACATCTTCCAAGAAGAACCCCACACTATTATTGAGATATCCCAAGTTGTTTGAACTTCCCAACATCAAACAAACCTGTTACAATAAACCCTCAACACCTTTCATCTGAGAGAGAAAGATTGTTGACTTCCACAAGCAGTATTTTTGAGTAAGAGAAGCTTGTTGAAGAAAGGTCTTTATTGGAGCTGAAGTCTGTGTGATCAAGGAGCTCAAGGCCATCTTGGAGAAGATCTTTATTGGAGCTGAAATCTGTGTGATCAAGGAGCTCGAGATCGTCTTCACCTCTCTCCCTAATTTGTAGAAGATTCTGTGTGATTCTTTGAGAATCATTTTAGTGGATTTCCTCCGAGTGAAAAGGAGAAGAAGGATGTAGTTGGGATTACACCACCCAACGAACCTTACAAATATTTTGTGTCATTTACTATTTTATTGCCTTACATTACACTGTCATATTATATCTTGAAAAGGCATTTAAAACTAATAAGCGACTAATTGCTTAAAACGAACGCTAAGCTATAAAAAACATTTCCGCTGTGCTAACCCTGATGAAGTGATTGAAACGTTACCCTACTTTGGTAATCGTTGAAATCATTAAATCTAAGTTATCTTTTCTCAAGCGTTCAAATATTTCAAAAGTGATACGAAAAATTTTAGAAGTCGAAAAAGACTTAAGGGTCTATTCAACCCCCTCTTCTAGACCCTTTCGTATGGCACTTGGGACCACCAAGTACTATGACCGAGAATGAGAAAATCAGAGGATATATAAATCACTTGGATGTACCACAATTTGAGTTGTCAAAACCAAGGCTAGGGGAGTATGGGACAACCACATATGAGTTGCAATCATCCATTGAGCATTCTTTCTCACTTCCAATTAAACTTTCATCATTACACTTCAATTATGTATTTTTGAAAGAGACCTTATGCTCACTTTTAATTCTTTTAGATTGTGTGATAGAGATTGGAGGGGAGAAGCCCTTACGCAATTGGAAAAAGCACAAAAAGGCTCGTCCATACAAAGTTGGCATTGTTCCTTATGATCCACCATGAGCAGTGCAAGGGAGTCGAGCTAATGACTTAAAACAAGTGCTTCTTGGGAGGCAACCCAAGCTTTTTGTCTTTTTGCTTGCTTTTCATTTCTATTAGTTTAGTTTTTTTTTGTTGTTGTTGTGTCTGTTTTCTTTTTCTTTGTTGTTGAGTCGGTTCATCTCCTTTGTTCCTTTTTATGGTTTCTCTATTTTTGTGTAGGTTGCAAATAAGTTTGGGGGTGGCCATGCATCACCTAGGATCTTTCAGATGCACTACACACAACTTCCGATTTCAAATTCTCCAATCAGGGCAGTATCTTTACTCTCTTCGCATTTTCTTGTTTAACATTGGGGACAATGTTAATTTTTAAGTTTGGGGGTGGGATACATGAAATGCATATGCATGTTTTATATTTTTGTGCCCGGTTTTTACAATTTGTACACATTTTCGCAAGTGAAACCCTTTTTTAATAAATTTTTTTTTATGAACAATTATTTGCTTTGCTTTGATAAAGCATGACGAATTTGTTGTTTCAATTTGTTCCTAGTCAAAACCCCTTAATTGTGATAAACATGTTGAGTTTGTGTCTTGATATTCGTGTTAGTCAATATTATGTGAATTTTAGAGAACTCTCGACATAGAACTTCTACGTTTGTTTCACTTTGATGAGTGTATTGATATTGCGTGACCATGACATGATTTAGGCCATCTTTGATTTGTCTTTAGCCTTACATTAGCTTGCACTATATTCATTGCCTCTAGACCTTTATTTGAGCCTTAATGATAAGAATGGGGTGTGCTAAGCACACCACAGACCACCATTCGACTTTCTTTCATGAACCACATTAACTACCCTTTAGCCTGGAAGAAAAACAAAGAATGAATTACCCGGTTATGAGAGCGTAGAACTTGATAATTTTTTGGCCATGATTGGGTGTGCATCTTGTTGTCTCGTGCACATAAGAGCGGGAAGATTGAGTTGGTTTAGTTTGAGAAGTGATGAAGGTTTTGAGGTATATTAGATGACTGAGAAGGATGTGAGAAGCATTTGAATAAAGTTGAGCCGAAATAGTCGGAAAAAAATGTTCGAAAAAATAAGATAGAAAAAAAAAAACAAAGAAAAAAATCTCTCAACTAGGACATATATGTGATGCTTCAATGATCATTGGTTAGGTGTTGTCACTCTTACACAACCCAATATCGATAGGAATTAAGTTTGGGGGTTGTGAGGAAAGAAAGAAAAGAAGAGGAAAACGTGGTGGGAATTTGGAGTATGAAGTTTATTTAGTGAGTATAGCTCGAGGATATGGAGTTTTAGGCTCTCTAAGTCTTTAGTCACTTTTATCCATAAATTCCCAACCTAGCCAACACCCGAGCCCTACATTACAAGCCGAAAAGACCTTTTGATCATGGTTATCGTGTATTATGCATTCAAATAAGTTTTACAATTTCAAAGTCGATTTATGTCAATAAGTTTGATGTGTTTGCATAAGCTTGCCTAATTTGGATTCTTGACATAGAAAAGATATAAGAGTCAACTTGGGGGTAATGATGAAGAAGTTTGAGACATATGAATCTTGAATGTTTTTGATGAATGAGTAATTTTTCATAAATCTTATTTTAAGGGGTAGTATCTTGCGTTTTTGTGTTGAAATTGTCTAAACAATTCATTGAGCTTATGGGTGGATTCTATTTTCTTTGCTCGAGGACGATCAAACTCAAGTTTGGGGGTGTTGATAAGCTCGTATTTTACGCCTTTTCGGGCGCCTCTTTTCTTGGATTTGGCTCGTTTTCTAGTAAATTTTATCCCACATTATACCTTGATTTGTTTTATTTATGTGTATTAGGTGTAGAGCATCATTGGATCCAAAAGATGAAGAAAAAGTCAAGAAAAAATCGACAAACCTGTGATGCCGCAGCATCACAGTATAAAACGGCTGCGCGAGAGAAATTTTGATGCTGCAGCATCCCGACTTCGATGCCGCAGCATCCCGTCCGCGTACAGTAACCTATAAATAGGGTGTTAAGTCAGTTTTTGAAAGGGGAGACACTTTTTACAACACAAGAATTGGGAGAAAACCCTAGGGAAGCAAGAGAAAAGCTTGAAGACTCCGAATTTGTCTACAAAAACGGAGAATTCAAGCAACAACGAGAAAATCAAGATTGTAATAGGGAGTTTTTCACTTTCTTTTGAGATTAGTTCATTGAACATGTCTTTTGAAGATTGTTATTTCTCTTTCTTTTCTATCATGAACTAAATTCGTTTGACTAAGGCCGTGTGAAGGCAAACTATGAATTATCGTTTATAAATTTATGTTTTTGATTATTGCTTGGCATGCTATGTGTTCAATTTGTTGTATTTAATGCTTATGAGTGCTTGATCACCACTTGTTTGATAAATTGCTTAGCTTAGATTCCGAGAGGATATAGGTTAAGGATGCTTGAGCAATTGAATATCACGTCTTAGAATTGACTAGGGATAGATTCGATTCATTCGTGTAGCCTTCCGGTAACGGGGAATCTCATAAATCTTGTTAATGCATGTTTATTAATTGAATTCTCATATAGGGATATAGGGAATCATTAATTAACATAGACGCACTATACCAAGAGATTGGGTAGTGTATAATTTTGGAGTTTCCGCCATAGCATGATAAGTAATAATTGAATAACACACTTCATAATCGATAAGGAGTAGTTTGGTCGGATCACGTGTCTTAGTTATCTCTCTTCCTCTGAATTTTAAATCTCTACGTGTTTTACATAATTAATTTTCTTTATTTTATTTGAACAATCACACCTTAAATATTTGATTTAACTTGGAATTAGGTAATACATTAGTTTCAATACTTAAATACGTTGTCCCTTGGGTACGATAATCCGAACTTAAATATCCACTATTTTACTTGCACGATCTAGTGCACTTGCTAGGTTTTTGCGTGTCAAGTTTTTGGAGCCGTTGCCGGGGACAATTGTTTTGTTTAATATTGAGATTTTCTTATCTGTTCTAAGCTTAAGTCATTTTTTTTTTCATTTTTTATTTGATTCTCGATGAGATGAATGATTATAACTTTAATTGGTCACAACGAGGATGGAGTGCAGGAGCTTATGAGAGTCATCTTCAAGATTTTTGTTCGTGGTGTGGAGGCATTCATCAGAGTGACTACTGCCAGGAAAGATGGAGAAATCATCAGGACTTGCCTTTGAGTTATTATGCAATGAGAGCTTCGCCGACATATCTGCAAAAAGATAGGTCCCCCTTTCTAATGCAGGGAGAATTTGAAACGACTAACTTTCAGAACTAAGGGGATTATCAGCAACAATGTGATAGGAACCCAAGTTTGGAAGAGTTGGTGATCCAATGGATGAAGTCAAACGATGAGCGGTCTCAAAATATCGAGGCATCTATCAAAGACGTCCAAGCACAACTGGACCAAATCTCCAACTTAGTTGCAGGGAGGTCGTCAAACACCACATATATTAGCACAGAGGAGAATGATGAGGCTCCAGAAGCAACATCACTAGAGGATTCAAAATTCAGCACAGAGTCTCCGAAATCCATCCCATCAGATGACCAAGAAAAGACATTAGAAATCTTCAAGAATCCAACACCACCTACCATCATATCTCTCGATTTCTTAAAAAGGTGCATCAATCACTAGAGAGATAGAGTGGAGAAGGTTGAAGTCAAGGTTTACAACTCTAATGATCCATTCGATGCATATTTTGAGAACCCAAGAGATACTGTTAGGAATTTCATGTTAGATGTTTTGATGATGACAAGATAGGATTTCATGTTAGACCCCAAAAGAATGTAAGTTCATGCTTTCATAGAAACATTGTATAAGCGTTTGAAAGTTTACTTATTTTGTTAACCTTGTAATTTTAATCTTTATAGATTTTAGACTAAGTATTTAATGCCAAGTCACTGATAGAATTCTGAGTGAGTCTATCAAGAATGAAGTTGAAGATCAGCGTCTGAAGTCAAGAGAAGATAAATATTTTCTTTGAGCGTCTGATTCAAGCGTCTGGTTCAAGCGTTTGATTCAAGCGTCTGGTTCAAGCGTCTGATTCAAGCGTCCGAACGATTCGAGTGTCTGATTCAAGCGTCTGAGTCAAGCGTCTGATTCAAGCGTCTGAGTCAAGCGTCTGATTCAAGCGTCTGGTTCAAGCGTCTGATTCAAGCGTCTGGTTCAAGCGTCTGATTCAAACGTCCGAGCGATTCAAGTGTCTGATTCAAGCGTCTGAGTCAAGCATCTGATTCAAGCGTCTGAGTCAAGCGTCTGATTCAAGCGTCTGATTCAAGCGTCCGAGCGATTCAAGTGTCCAAGCGAATCAAGCGTCCAGTTTTCAGATTCACCTGAAGGATTAAACCCAAGTTATCAAGGACTTAAATGCAACCACCAACAGACATTTATTTCCAACGGGAAATAAATTCATGCATTAAATGCTTGATAAGTGCATTAAATGTAAACAAGACAGTATAACTTGTGGACAAGACACCTTTGTTGACTAGACTGTCAGCTTTTCAGAATTCAAACCTGCTCCTGTCCAATAGGAATCAGCAGAAATTAAGGAATGTCAGAAAAGGGACTATTTGAAGCTCCGTTTGAGGTACACGCGCCTGACTTGTTTCCAACGGACAAATCTCAAAATTCTCTATAAATAGTACCCTTCAGCTATCTCTGTGTGAGAGTGAGAAAAAGATGAAAATGTGAAAGAGAGCTGAGAAATAATTTGAGAGAAAAGCTTGCAAACCCCATAGCCAAAATCCTTCAAGCTTCTCAAATACATTCCAGAAAGTCACCCGATATCTCAAACATCTTCCAAGAAGAACCCCACACTATTATTGAGATATCCCAAGTTGTTTGAACTTCCCAACATCAAACAAACCTGTTACAATAAACCCTCAACACCTTTCATCTGAGAGAGAAAGATTGTTGACTTCCACAAGCAGTATTTTTGAGTAAGAGAAGCTTGTTGAAGAAAGGTCTTTATTGGAGCTGAAGTCTGTGTGATCAAGGAGCTCAAGGCCATCTTGGAGAAGATCTTTATTGGAGCTGAAATCTGTGTGATCAAGGAGCTCGAGATCGTCTTCACCTCTCTCCCTAATTTGTAGAAGATTCTGTGTGATTCTTTGAGAATCATTTTAGTGGATTTCCTCCGAGTGAAAAGGAGAAGAAGGATGTAGTTGGGATTACACCACCCAACGAACCTTACAAATATTTTGTGTCATTTACTATTTTATTGCCTTACATTACACTGTCATATTATATCTTGAAAAGGCATTTAAAACTAATAAGCGACTAATTGCTTAAAACGAACGCTAAGCTATAAAAAACATTTCCGCTGTGCTAACCCTGATGAAGTGATTGAAACGTTACCCTACTTTGGTAATCGTTGAAATCATTAAATCTAAGTTATCTTTTCTCAAGCGTTCAAATATTTCAAAAGTGATACGAAAAATTTTAGAAGTCGAAAAAGACTTAAGGGTCTATTCAACCCCCTCTTCTAGACCCTTTCGTATGGCACTTGGGACCACCAAGTACTATGACCGAGAATGAGAAAATCAGAGGATATATAAATCACTTGGATGTACCACAATTTGAGTTGTCAAAACCAAGGCTAGGGGAGTATGGGACAACCACATATGAGTTGCAATCATCCATTGAGCATTCTTTCTCACTTCCAATTAAACTTTCATCATTACACTTCAATTATGTATTTTTGAAAGAGACCTTATGCTCACTTTTAATTCTTTTAGATTGTGTGATAGAGATTGGAGGGGAGAAGCCCTTACGCAATTGGAAAAAGCACAAAAAGGCTCGTCCATACAAAGTTGGCATTGTTCCTTATGATCCACCATGAGCAGTGCAAGGGAGTCGAGCTAATGACTTAAAACAAGTGCTTCTTGGGAGGCAACCCAAGCTTTTTGTCTTTTTGCTTGCTTTTCATTTCTATTAGTTTAGTTTTTTTTTGTTGTTGTTGTGTCTGTTTTCTTTTTCTTTGTTGTTGAGTCGGTTCATCTCCTTTGTTCCTTTTTATGGTTTCTCTATTTTTGTGTAGGTTGCAAATAAGTTTGGGGGTGGCCATGCATCACCTAGGATCTTTCAGATGCACTACACACAACTTCCGATTTCAAATTCTCCAATCAGGGCAGTATCTTTACTCTCTTCGCATTTTCTTGTTTAACATTGGGGACAATGTTAATTTTTAAGTTTGGGGGTGGGATACATGAAATGCATATGCATGTTTTATATTTTTGTGCCCGGTTTTTACAATTTGTACACATTTTCGCAAGTGAAACCCTTTTTTAATAAATTTTTTTTTATGAACAATTATTTGCTTTGCTTTGATAAAGCATGACGAATTTGTTGTTTCAATTTGTTCCTAGTCAAAACCCCTTAATTGTGATAAACATGTTGAGTTTGTGTCTTGATATTCGTGTTAGTCAATATTATGTGAATTTTAGAGAACTCTCGACATAGAACTTCTACGTTTGTTTCACTTTGATGAGTGTATTGATATTGCGTGACCATGACATGATTTAGGCCATCTTTGATTTGTCTTTAGCCTTACATTAGCTTGCACTATATTCATTGCCTCTAGACCTTTATTTGAGCCTTAATGATAAGAATGGGGTGTGCTAAGCACACCACAGACCACCATTCGACTTTCTTTCATGAACCACATTAACTACCCTTTAGCCTGGAAGAAAAACAAAGAATGAATTACCCGGTTATGAGAGCGTAGAACTTGATAATTTTTTGGCCATGATTGGGTGTGCATCTTGTTGTCTCGTGCACATAAGAGCGGGAAGATTGAGTTGGTTTAGTTTGAGAAGTGATGAAGGTTTTGAGGTATATTAGATGACTGAGAAGGATGTGAGAAGCATTTGAATAAAGTTGAGCCGAAATAGTCGGAAAAAAAATGTTCGAAAAAATAAGATAGAAAAAAAAAAAACAAAGAAAAAAATCTCTCAACTAGGACATATATGTGATGCTTCAATGATCATTGGTTAGGTGTTGTCACTCTTACACAACCCAATATCGATAGGAATTAAGTTTGGGGGTTGTGAGGAAAGAAAGAAAAGAAGAGGAAAACGTGGTGGGAATTTGGAGTATGAAGTTTATTTAGTGAGTATAGCTCGAGGATATGGAGTTTTAGGCTCTCTAAGTCTTTAGTCACTTTTATCCATAAATTCCCAACCTAGCCAACACCCGAGCCCTACATTACAAGCCGAAAAGACCTTTTGATCATGGTTATCGTGTATTATGCATTCAAATAAGTTTTACAATTTCAAAGTCGATTTATGTCAATAAGTTTGATGTGTTTGCATAAGCTTGCCTAATTTGGATTCTTGACATAGAAAAGATATAAGAGTCAACTTGGGGGTAATGATGAAGAAGTTTGAGACATATGAATCTTGAATGTTTTTGATGAATGAGTAATTTTTCATAAATCTTATTTTAAGGGGTAGTATCTTGCGTTTTTGTGTTGAAATTGTCTAAACAATTCATTGAGCTTATGGGTGGATTCTATTTTCTTTGCTCGAGGACGATCAAACTCAAGTTTGGGGGTGTTGATAAGCTCGTATTTTACGCCTTTTCGGGCGCCTCTTTTCTTGGATTTGGCTCGTTTTCTAGTAAATTTTATCCCACATTATACCTTGATTTGTTTTATTTATGTGTATTAGGTGTAGAGCATCATTGGATCCAAAAGATGAAGAAAAAGTCAAGAAAAAATCGACAAACCTGTGATGCCGCAGCATCACAGTATAAAACGGCTGCGCGAGAGAAATTTTGATGCTGCAGCATCCCGACTTCGATGCCGCAGCATCCCGTCCGCGTACAGTAACCTATAAATAGGGTGTTAAGTCAGTTTTTGAAAGGGGAGACACTTTTTACAACACAAGAATTGGGAGAAAACCCTAGGGAAGCAAGAGAAAAGCTTGAAGACTCCGAATTTGTCTACAAAAACGGAGAATTCAAGCAACAACGAGAAAATCAAGATTGTAATAGGGAGTTTTTCACTTTCTTTTGAGATTAGTTCATTGAACATGTCTTTTGAAGATTGTTATTTCTCTTTCTTTTCTATCATGAACTAAATTCGTTTGACTAAGGCCGTGTGAAGGCAAACTATGAATTATCGTTTATAAATTTATGTTTTTGATTATTGCTTGGCATGCTATGTGTTCAATTTGTTGTATTTAATGCTTATGAGTGCTTGATCACCACTTGTTTGATAAATTGCTTAGCTTAGATTCCGAGAGGATATAGGTTAAGGATGCTTGAGCAATTGAATATCACGTCTTAGAATTGACTAGGGATAGATTCGATTCATTCGTGTAGCCTTCCGGTAACGGGGAATCTCATAAATCTTGTTAATGCATGTTTATTAATTGAATTCTCATATAGGGATATAGGGAATCATTAATTAACATAGACGCACTATACCAAGAGATTGGGTAGTGTATAATTTTGGAGTTTCCGCCATAGCATGATAAGTAATAATTGAATAACACACTTCATAATCGATAAGGAGTAGTTTGGTCGGATCACGTGTCTTAGTTATCTCTCTTCCTCTGAATTTTAAATCTCTACGTGTTTTACATAATTAATTTTCTTTATTTTATTTGAACAATCACACCTTAAATATTTGATTTAACTTGGAATTAGGTAATACATTAGTTTCAATACTTAAATACGTTGTCCCTTGGGTACGATAATCCGAACTTAAATATCCACTATTTTACTTGCACGATCTAGTGCACTTGCTAGGTTTTTGCGTGTCAAGTTTTTGGAGCCGTTGCCGGGGACAATTGTTTTGTTTAATATTGAGATTTTCTTATCTGTTCTAAGCTTAAGTCATTTTTTTTTTCATTTTTTATTTGATTCTCGATGAGATGAATGATTATAACTTTAATTGGTCACAACGAGGATGGAGTGCAGGAGCTTATGAGAGTCATCTTCAAGATTTTTGTTCGTGGTGTGGAGGCATTCATCAGAGTGACTACTGCCAGGAAAGATGGAGAAATCATCAGGACTTGCCTTTGAGTTATTATGCAATGAGAGCTTCGCCGACATATCTGCAAAAAGATAGGTCCCCCTTTCTAATGCAGGGAGAATTTGAAACGACTAACTTTCAGAACTAAGGGGATTATCAGCAACAATGTGATAGGAACCCAAGTTTGGAAGAGTTGGTGATCCAATGGATGAAGTCAAACGATGAGCGGTCTCAAAATATCGAGGCATCTATCAAAGACGTCCAAGCACAACTGGACCAAATCTCCAACTTAGTTGCAGGGAGGTCGTCAAACACCACATATATTAGCACAGAGGAGAATGATGAGGCTCCAGAAGCAACATCACTAGAGGATTCAAAATTCAGCACAGAGTCTCCGAAATCCATCCCATCAGATGACCAAGAAAAGACATTAGAAATCTTCAAGAATCCAACACCACCTACCATCATATCTCTCGATTTCTTAAAAAGGTGCATCAATCACTAGAGAGATAGAGTGGAGAAGGTTGAAGTCAAGGTTTACAACTCTAATGATCCATTCGATGCATATTTTGAGAACCCAAGAGATACTGTTAGGAATTTCATGTTAGATGTTTTGATGATGACAAGATAGGATTTCATGTTAGACCCCAAAAGAATGTAAGTTCATGCTTTCATAGAAACATTGTATAAGCGTTTGAAAGTTTACTTATTTTGTTAACCTTGTAATTTTAATCTTTATAGATTTTAGACTAAGTATTTAATGCCAAGTCACTGATAGAATTCTGAGTGAGTCTATCAAGAATGAAGTTGAAGATCAGCGTCTGAAGTCAAGAGAAGATAAATATTTTCTTTGAGCGTCTGATTCAAGCGTCTGGTTCAAGCGTTTGATTCAAGCGTCTGGTTCAAGCGTCTGATTCAAGCGTCCGAACGATTCGAGTGTCTGATTCAAGCGTCTGAGTCAAGCGTCTGATTCAAGCGTCTGAGTCAAGCGTCTGATTCAAGCGTCTGGTTCAAGCGTCTGATTCAAGCGTCTGGTTCAAGCGTCTGATTCAAACGTCCGAGCGATTCAAGTGTCTGATTCAAGCGTCTGAGTCAAGCATCTGATTCAAGCGTCTGAGTCAAGCGTCTGATTCAAGCGTCTGATTCAAGCGTCCGAGCGATTCAAGTGTCCAAGCGAATCAAGCGTCCAGTTTTCAGATTCACCTGAAGGATTAAACCCAAGTTATCAAGGACTTAAATGCAACCACCAACAGACATTTATTTCCAACGGGAAATAAATTCATGCATTAAATGCTTGATAAGTGCATTAAATGTAAACAAGACAGTATAACTTGTGGACAAGACACCTTTGTTGACTAGACTGTCAGCTTTTCAGAATTCAAACCTGCTCCTGTCCAATAGGAATCAGCAGAAATTAAGGAATGTCAGAAAAGGGACTATTTGAAGCTCCGTTTGAGGTACACGCGCCTGACTTGTTTCCAACGGACAAATCTCAAAATTCTCTATAAATAGTACCCTTCAGCTATCTCTGTGTGAGAGTGAGAAAAAGATGAAAATGTGAAAGAGAGCTGAGAAATAATTTGAGAGAAAAGCTTGCAAACCCCATAGCCAAAATCCTTCAAGCTTCTCAAATACATTCCAGAAAGTCACCCGATATCTCAAACATCTTCCAAGAAGAACCCCACACTATTATTGAGATATCCCAAGTTGTTTGAACTTCCCAACATCAAACAAACCTGTTACAATAAACCCTCAACACCTTTCATCTGAGAGAGAAAGATTGTTGACTTCCACAAGCAGTATTTTTGAGTAAGAGAAGCTTGTTGAAGAAAGGTCTTTATTGGAGCTGAAGTCTGTGTGATCAAGGAGCTCAAGGCCATCTTGGAGAAGATCTTTATTGGAGCTGAAATCTGTGTGATCAAGGAGCTCGAGATCGTCTTCACCTCTCTCCCTAATTTGTAGAAGATTCTGTGTGATTCTTTGAGAATCATTTTAGTGGATTTCCTCCGAGTGAAAAGGAGAAGAAGGATGTAGTTGGGATTACACCACCCAACGAACCTTACAAATATTTTGTGTCATTTACTATTTTATTGCCTTACATTACACTGTCATATTATATCTTGAAAAGGCATTTAAAACTAATAAGCGACTAATTGCTTAAAACGAACGCTAAGCTATAAAAAACATTTCCGCTGTGCTAACCCTGATGAAGTGATTGAAACGTTACCCTACTTTGGTAATCGTTGAAATCATTAAATCTAAGTTATCTTTTCTCAAGCGTTCAAATATTTCAAAAGTGATACGAAAAATTTTAGAAGTCGAAAAAGACTTAAGGGTCTATTCAACCCCCTCTTCTAGACCCTTTCGTATGGCACTTGGGACCACCAAGTACTATGACCGAGAATGAGAAAATCAGAGGATATATAAATCACTTGGATGTACCACAATTTGAGTTGTCAAAACCAAGGCTAGGGGAGTATGGGACAACCACATATGAGTTGCAATCATCCATTGAGCATTCTTTCTCACTTCCAATTAAACTTTCATCATTACACTTCAATTATGTATTTTTGAAAGAGACCTTATGCTCACTTTTAATTCTTTTAGATTGTGTGATAGAGATTGGAGGGGAGAAGCCCTTACGCAATTGGAAAAAGCACAAAAAGGCTCGTCCATACAAAGTTGGCATTGTTCCTTATGATCCACCATGAGCAGTGCAAGGGAGTCGAGCTAATGACTTAAAACAAGTGCTTCTTGGGAGGCAACCCAAGCTTTTTGTCTTTTTGCTTGCTTTTCATTTCTATTAGTTTAGTTTTTTTTTGTTGTTGTTGTGTCTGTTTTCTTTTTCTTTGTTGTTGAGTCGGTTCATCTCCTTTGTTCCTTTTTATGGTTTCTCTATTTTTGTGTAGGTTGCAAATAAGTTTGGGGGTGGCCATGCATCACCTAGGATCTTTCAGATGCACTACACACAACTTCCGATTTCAAATTCTCCAATCAGGGCAGTATCTTTACTCTCTTCGCATTTTCTTGTTTAACATTGGGGACAATGTTAATTTTTAAGTTTGGGGGTGGGATACATGAAATGCATATGCATGTTTTATATTTTTGTGCCCGGTTTTTACAATTTGTACACATTTTCGCAAGTGAAACCCTTTTTTAATAAATTTTTTTTTATGAACAATTATTTGCTTTGCTTTGATAAAGCATGACGAATTTGTTGTTTCAATTTGTTCCTAGTCAAAACCCCTTAATTGTGATAAACATGTTGAGTTTGTGTCTTGATATTCGTGTTAGTCAATATTATGTGAATTTTAGAGAACTCTCGACATAGAACTTCTACGTTTGTTTCACTTTGATGAGTGTATTGATATTGCGTGACCATGACATGATTTAGGCCATCTTTGATTTGTCTTTAGCCTTACATTAGCTTGCACTATATTCATTGCCTCTAGACCTTTATTTGAGCCTTAATGATAAGAATGGGGTGTGCTAAGCACACCACAGACCACCATTCGACTTTCTTTCATGAACCACATCAACTACCCTTTAGCCTGGAAGAAAAACAAAGAATGAATTACCCGGTTATGAGAGCGTAGAACTTGATAATTTTTTGGCCATGATTGGGTGTGCATCTTGTTGTCTCGTGCACATAAGAGCGGGAAGATTGAGTTGGTTTAGTTTGAGAAGTGATGAAGGTTTTGAGGTATATTAGATGACTGAGAAGGATGTGAGAAGCACTTGAATAAAGTTGAGCCGAAATAGTCGGAAAAAAAATGTTCGAAAAAATATGATTGAAAAAAAAAAAAACAAACAAAAAAATCTCTCAACTAGGACATATATGTGATGCTTCAATGATCATTGGTTAGGTGTTGTCACTCTTACACAACCCAATATCGATAGGAATTAAGTTTTGGGGTTGTGAGGAAAGAAAGAAAAGAAGAGGAAAACGTGGTGGGAATTTGGAGTATGAAGTTTATTTAGTGAGTATAGCTCGAGGATATGGAGTTTTAGGCTCTCTAAGTCTTTAGTCACTTTTATCCATAAATTCCCAACCTAGCCAACACCCGAGCCCTACATTACAAGCCGAAAAGACCTTTTGATCATGGTTATCGTGTATTATGCATTCAAATAAGTTTTACAATTTCAAAGTCGATTTATGTCAATAAGTTTGATGTGTTTGCATAAGCTTGCCTAATTTGGATTCTTGACATAGAAAAGATATAAGAGTCAACTTGGGGGTAATGATGAAGAAGTTTGAGACATATGAATCTTGAATGTTTTTGATGAATGAGTAATTTTTCATAAATCTTATTTTAAGGGGTAGTATCTTGCGTTTTTGTGTTGAAATTGTCTAAACAATTCATTGAGCTTATGGGTGGATTCTATTTTCTTTGCTCGAGGACGATCAAACTCAAGTTTGGGGGTGTTGATAAGCTCGTATTTTACGCCTTTTCGGGCGCCTCTTTTCTTGGATTTGGCTCGTTTTCTAGTAAATTTTATTCCACATTATACCTTGATTTGTTTTATTTATGTGTATTAGGTGTAGAGCATCATTGGATCCAAAAGATGAAGAAAAAGTCAAGAAAAAATCGACAAACCTGTGATGCCGCAGCATCACAGTATAAAACGGCTGCGCGAGAGAAATTTTGATGCTGCAGCATCCCGACTTCGATGCCGCAGCATCCCGTCCGCGTACAGTAACCTATAAATAGGGTGTTAAGTCAGTTTTTGAAAGGGGAGACACTTTTTACAACACAAGAATTGGGAGAAAACCCTAGGGAAGCAAGAGAAAAGCTTGAAGACTCCGAATTTGTCTACAAAAACGGAGAATTCAAGCAACAACGAGAAAATCAAGATTGTAATAGGGAGTTTTTCACTTTCTTTTGAGATTAGTTCATTGAACATGTCTTTTGAAGATTGTTATTTCTCTTTCTTTTCTATCATGAACTAAATTCGTTTGACTAAGGCCGTGTGAAGGCAAACTATGAATTATCGTTTATAAATTTATGTTTTTGATTATTGCTTGGCATGCTATGTGTTCAATTTGTTGTATTTAATGCTTATGAGTGCTTGATCACCACTTGTTTGATAAATTGCTTAGCTTAGATTCCGAGAGGATATAGGTTAAGGATGCTTGAGCAATTGAATATCACGTCTTAGAATTGACTAGGGATAGATTCGATTCATTCGTGTAGCCTTCCGGTAACGGGGAATCTCATAAATCTTGTTAATGCATGTTTATTAATTGAATTCTCATATAGGGATATAGGGAATCATTAATTAACATAGACGCACTATACCAAGAGATTGGGTAGTGTATAATTTTGGAGTTTCCGCCATAGCATGATAAGTAATAATTGAATAACACACTTCATAATCGATAAGGAGTAGTTTGGTCGGATCACGTGTCTTAGTTATCTCTCTTCCTCTGAATTTTAAATCTCTACGTGTTTTACATAATTAATTTTCTTTATTTTATTTGAACAATCACACCTTAAATATTTGATTTAACTTGGAATTAGGTAATACATTAGTTTCAATACTTAAATACGTTGTCCCTTGGGTACGATAATCCGAACTTAAATATCCACTATTTTACTTGCACGATCTAGTGCACTTGCTAGGTTTTTGCGTGTCAAGTTTTTGGAGCCGTTGCCGGGGACAATTGTTTTGTTTAATATTGAGATTTTCTTATCTGTTCTAAGCTTAAGTCATTTTTTTTTTCATTTTTTATTTGATTCTCGATGAGATGAATGATTATAACTTTAATTGGTCACAACGAGGATGGAGTGCAGGAGCTTATGAGAGTCATCTTCAAGATTTTTGTTCGTGGTGTGGAGGCATTCATCAGAGTGACTACTGCCAAGAAAGATGGAGAAATCATCAGGACTTACCTTTGAGTTATTATGCAATGAGAGCTTCGCCGACATATCTGCAAAAAGATAGGTCCCCCTTTCTAATGCAGGGAGAATTTGAAACGACTAACTTTCAGAACTAAGGGGATTATCAGCAACAATGTGATAGGAACCCAAGTTTGGAAGAGTTGGTGATCCAATGGATGAAGTCAAACGATGAGCGGTCTCAAAATATCGAGGCATCTATCAAAGACGTCCAAGCACAACTGGACCAAATCTCCAACTTAGTTGCAGGGAGGTCGTCAAACACCACATATATTAGCACAGAGGAGAATGATGAGGCTCCAGAAGCAACATCACTAGAGGGTTCAAAATTCAGCACAGAGTCTCCGAAAGTGATCTGTTTGTGAATCTGGATATATTTTTATTTTCACTATGCATGAACCATGATTCACAACATTGGTATCAGAATCAACCTTATGGCTTTTAATGATTTTTTGAAAAATTTATGTGTTGGAAATTTATGTAAATGATTAATTCACCAAGAAAATATTATTAGATTATATTGTTCATGTGTAGATTTAATTTCTAGAAAGTTAGATCCATATTGTTAGATAATTGCATGATTTATTTTGAATATAAATCTGTTTTAAATATTGTATTTGAATTAATGCATGAACCTAAATATTTAGGTTTGAAAATTATGCGAAAAACGACTTAGAGAAGTCGTCGGCACACCGCAGCCGACAGTGCGTGCAAGGCACACGCCACCCAGAGGCACATCGTGCACCCTACTGGGCAGACTGGACATGGCTCTAATGGGCCAGGAAACAGTGGGAGTGCAATGATTCGAAAAATGTTGTGGGAGCTAAGTTAAAAATTAATGTCTTGCTTATTTTTGTTTGGTGTACGACATAATAACCTAATTGAATCTTTCTTTATTCTCTACAGTTATATATCTCTCTAAAAAATGGTTAACAACCCGCTTTATATATTGCTAGAGAAAAACGTCCTCACTGGACCAAACTATACTGACTGGCTTAGGAACTTAAGGATTATCCTAAGTTTAGAGTCTCTCAGCTATGTACTCGAAGCCAATAAGCCCATCGTCCCAGCAGAATTTGCTGATGACGATCCACGAGAGGCCTATATCACTTGGTGTAAGGATGACATTTGTGTCAAGGGTTATATGCTCGACTCCATGAATAATGAACTGCAACGATCTCATGAGAACATGGATGACTCGAGATCGATCATGATGCATCTTAAGGATATTTATGGGGAGCATATTAGGACTGCTTGATATGAGATATCGAGAGAACTCTTCAGAGCAACGATGGGAGAAAGAGAGAAAGTGGGTGACGACTTGCTCAAAATGATTTCCAGGATTGAGAGATTGGAGGCTCTCGAATTTTTCATGGATTTTCACCTTCAGACTGATCTCATCCTACAATCACTCCCTAGCTCTTTTTCCCAGTTTATAGTGAACTTCAATATGAATGAAATAGAATGAAATTTAGCTGGGCTGATGAACAAATTGATTAGAGCCCAGGGCCAAATGAATCCAAAGGGAAAAGAGTATGCTTTAGCCATCTCAACCACTGGAGGAATTCTTAATTCTTACAAGAGTAAGAGAGGCAAAAAGCGAAAGGAAAAAATGAAGGCCGAGGGAAACACAGGAAAAGGGAAGGATGCCAAGGTTCAAAAGTTCAAAGGGCACGGACCAAAGAAGTCAGACATCTGCCTTTACTTCAAAGAGGTTGGTCACTGGAAGCGTGAGTAGCCGAAGCTGAAGGCTGACGTTTCTACAGGTATGGAACTTAATGTTTTAGAAACTAATTGTTCTATGATTGTATTCTCCACTTCTTGGATTCTAAACTCTAGAGCTAGTGCTCATGTTTATATTTTGAAATAGTATCTGGAATGAAGTAGGAGGCTCGAGGAGCAAGAAGTGATGATCAATATTGGCAGCGCACATAGTGTGGCGGCCACTCACATAGGATCCGCTTCTATTATTTTATCCACTGGACATTTAGTTATTTTAGATGATTTCCTGGTTTTGCCCAATGGGCTCAAAAACATTCGTTTTGTTCTTGTTTAGGTTAAACTTAGATATGATTTTCATTTTATGAACAATGTTTGCAATATTTATTTTAGAAATAAATGTGTTAGCTTTACATCTTAATTAAATGGTTTATACTACTTGAATGTCCAAAATAAATGTACTGTGAATAATATCACCAAGAAACGTGGTATGTCTGGGACAAACAAAGACTTATCTGTCATTTGAGACTAGGTCACGCTGAAGAGTAAAAAATTTGCGAGCTTGAGAAAGTTGGGCTAATAAGCATATTAGGGTCAGATCCATTTCCCACTTGTGAATTTTGTCTCGAAGGTAAAATGACTAGGTCGCCCTTCACATGGAATTTTGACCGAGCTACTAAAACCCTTAATTTAATACATACTGACGTTTGTGGGCCTTTCGGTGAAATGGCTCTTAGAGGTTTTCAATACTTCATAACATTTACAGACGACCATTCTAGGTATGGTCTTGTATACTTAATGAAGTACAAGTCTGAATCCATTGAATGGTTCAAAGAATTCAAGGCCCTAGTTGAAAATCAAACTGGCAAACAAATTAAAACACTACGATCTGATCGAGTTGGTGAATACATGAGTGCTGAATTTGGTGAGTTCTTAATAGAACAGGGAATATTATTACAATTAACTACTCCTATGACTCCGCAACTTAATAGGGTAGCTGAACTCCAAAATAGAACACTATTGGATATGGTACGATCGATGCTTAGATACACGGACCTTCCCATATCATTGTGTGGCCATGTATTGCTTACTGCAACTCACATCTTGAACAGGTGTCCACCTAAGTCTGTTCCTAAAACTCCTTATGAGATAAGGAGTGGAAAGACACCGAGTCTTAAGCACATAGGGATATGGGGTTGTCCATCTTATGTGAAAAAGACAAAGATGGAGAAATTGGAAGATAGATCTTTAAAAGGTCGATTCGTTGGTTTCCCAGAAGATTCTATGTGATACCTCTTTTACCTGCACGATGATCAAAGAATCATTGTGGCATTACATGCCTATTTTCTCGAAGATGAGTTCGTTCGAGACGGTGGTGCAAGCATAAAGATTGTTTTGGAAGAACAAAATGAAACTCCTTTAGAGACCTCTATTCAAGAAACTTAAAATGAACCTACCCAAATGCAACCACCATCGAGTAGATTGAGTAGAGTATCTCAACTGCCTGAGAGATATGGTTATCTGCTACAGGGAGAGCATAATCTATATTCCATAGCAGAAGGAAACTATAGAGATGATCCCTCTACTTTTGAACATGCAATGGTGGACATAGACTCTGCGAAATGGCTTGAGGCTATGAAGACAGAGATAGATTTGATATATTTGAACCAAGTATGGACTCTAGTAGACCATCCCAGGGGCATTGCACCGATAGTTTGCAAATGGATTTACAAGAAGAAGAATTGTCTGGATGGCAAGGTGGATACCTATAAAGCCAGGCTAGTGGCGAAAGGGTACAGTAAAAAAGAAAGCATTGACTATGAGGAAACTTTCTCTCTAGTAGCAATGATCAAATCCATCAGGATTATACTTGCAATAGCCACCACCTGGATTATGAAATCAAGCAAATGGATGTGAAGACCGCGTTCTTAAATGGATTCCTCGAGGAAGACATTTATATGGAATAGCCTAATAGAGTTAAGAAATACGTGTTTTATAATCCTTTGTGTGTATGATTTTCATATAATAAAGTATGGTTTTATGCCACATATGTGTGTAATCTGTCTATTTTGAGTATTCAGGTATAAATCATAGCATTAGAGATAAAAAGGATTAAAGAAACAGAAAAATGGAATTTCAGAGCAGAAAAGCAGAAAGTTGCTGAATATAACGTTCAGACGTGAGGAATTTAACATTCGAACGTTGAGAGAGCTTACGTACGAACGTTCAGGAGTGTAACGCACGGACACCAGGAGCAGAACGTTCGAACATTGATGTCGGCAGAACAGTTTTGGAAATTTCCAAACTCTAAACCTACACGACTCTTCTCAAACCACACTTATAAATACAAACTGATGCAGTAGGGTTAAGGGGACAACATTTTTAGAGTTCTTCTCTAGAAAATTTCCGTCTTAATATAGAGAGAGTTAGATTAGGATTTTATTCTTTGTAATTCTCCATAGCAAGAGAAGAAGATTGAAGGAAGAAGAAGAAGATTATCTACACAGTCATAGGGAGTTTTTATTATTTGCTTATTACTTTCATGAATTCTATAGTTAGTTTTCATATTATTATGAGTAGCTAAATTTGTAGACTAAGACCATGCTTAGGCTGAATTATGATTTTTGAGTTATAAAAAGTATTTCTCGTATGAATGATTTATATTGCTTTGTGTTAAAATCTTGTTCTCAATGCTTCGTGTGTTTGGCCAACATATATAAGATTTAATGCTTAATTTATCTGTTCGGGAGAAAGTAAATTAAGGTTCAAAAAGGATTAATAACATCTTCTAAGTCAGTTGATGCTAGGGAGAGCTACATACTCCGGATGCTGTTAGCCAGATTTATTTGGAAGAATCTAAATTAATCTTGGGAAAATTCTAGTTTTCAATGCATATAAGAGAGATTGCTACACCCAATCTAGTATAGGTTATCATGAGAGAGGGATCCGCGTGATAATAATCATAAGGAATTTTCCACCTTATCAATATTTATCTGAAATACGAGAATACTGATATAATGAGAATTGAATAATTTGTGTCAACGCATGTGTCTTAGTTGCTTTTTATCTATTGGTTTTGCATATCTTTAGTTATTGTTTCATTGATGGTTTATGATTCATTTTTCTTGAGTTTACAATTGCTTGAGTTAATTTACTATTTTCACTATAACTCAAATCTCTGTGGGTTAGACATCCCAAACTTAATTGTCCACTTTATTACTACACACAATCCGTCCTCTTGTTGTTAAATACACGATTGAAATTTCATACATCAAGTTTTTGGCGCCGTTTCCAGGGATTTTTCTGTTTTAGCATAGTTATTTGAATTCAAGCTTTTCTTGTTTTTAGTATAATTTTTGTCTTTACTTTACCTTTTCGTTTGATATCTTTTTCAGGTTTATGACCCGATCTCATGACGGAGATCTTGAGAAATTTGATCCAAAAATTGAACGAACAATCTGAGCAAACCGAAGAAATCGAGCCATGGCGGCTAATTTGTTAGGAATTTCATGTTAGATATTTTGATGATGAAAAGATAGAATTTTATGTTAGACCCCAAAAGAATGTAACTTTATACTTTAATAGAATATATGTATAAGCGTTTGAAAGTTTATTATTTTTTTAGGCTTGTAATTTTTATCTTTATAGATTATAGACTTAGGATTAGATACCGAGTCGCTGATAGAATTATGGGTGAGTCTATCAAAGATGAAGTTGAAGATTCAAGCGTCTGAAGTCAAGTGAAGATTAAGATTTTTTCTTAGCATCCGTCAAACGCTAAAGAACTGTTTCAGGACTTATGAATCAAGCGCTCAAGTCACTCAAGCGTTCAACGAAGGGATTCACCTGAAATATATTCTCAAGTTATGGAGGACTGAAATGCAATCCAACGGACATTTATTTCCAACGGGAAATAAATTCAAAACTCAATAAATGTTTGATAAGTGCATTAAATGTGATAAGACTATATGACTTGTGGACAAGCCACCTTTTGACTAGACTGTTAGCTTTTCAGAGTTCAAGTCTGCTCTTGTCCAATCGAAACAGCAGAAATTCAGGAATGTCAGAAAATGGACTATTTGACGCACTGCGTGAGAGATACGCGCGCCTGATTGTGTCCAACAGAAAAATCCTAAGAATCTCTATAAATAGTATCCTCCAGCAAAATCTTTATGTACGGGAGAGAGACCAAGATTATACACGTTCATACACAAGAGAAGGTCCAAACTTTGCTGAAATTATTTGAGAGAAAAGCTTATAAACTCCATAGCCATATTAGAATTCGAGAAAGTTCATTAATTCACAAGTAGTATTTTTGTGTAAAAGAAGCTTGTTGAAGAAGGTCTTTATTGAAGCTCCAAAATTCCTTAAGCTTCTCAAATACATTCCAAAGACAGTCACCGATATCTCAAACCTCTTCAAAGAAGAATCTTAAACTCCTATCGAGATATCCGAAGTTGTTTGAACTTCCCAACATCAAACAAACTCATGACAGAACCCTCAACATCTTTCATCTGAGTGAGAAAGTTTGTTGTTTCACAAGCAGTATTTTTGTGTAAAAGAAGTTTGTTGAAGAAGGTCTTTATTGGAGCAGAAATCTGTGTGATCAAGCTCGAGATCGTCTTCCGAGGATAGAAGTGTCTCTGTGTCACCAAGGAGCTCAAGCCATCAACATCCTTTGTTCCCTATTTTGTAGAAGTCTCTATGTGACTCTTCGAGAATCAATTTAGTGGATTGCCTTCGAGTGCAAAGAAGAAGAAGGACGTAGCTGGGATGACACCACCCAGTGAACCTTACAAATATCTTGTGTCACTTACTGCTTTATTGCTTTACTTTACATTTGCATATCACATCTTAGAAAAGGCATTAAAACAGTTAAGCAACTATTTGCAAAAAGAGAACGCTAAGCTTTAAAACCAGTCTTAAGCTCTTGACCAAGCGCTAAGATCTCTAAGCATTCAAAATGATTTAAAGATAAACAACTAAGGAAAATCTCTGTGACGCTAAACATTTTCAAAGAGAAGACTTTAAAATCATTCCGCTGAGCTAACACTGATCAAAGAACTGAACGCTTAAACCTATTTGGGTATAGTATTCAAATCTTGAAGTCTAAGTTAACTTTATAAAGCAGTCTTCGAGTAGATGCTTAGCCAATCGCCTACATTTTCAAGTGTCCATCCACAATTTAATATGAATTTTTTTTAAGCGTCCATCCACAATCCACATTGTCATACCACTTTTTCACTCACCAAATTTTTACATTCCAGCACATCTTTTTAGTATGGCACAAAAAACCCTTTTTATGGAGAAAACAATGAGTCACCACATGATCACTTAGAAAACTTTGAAAATGTTTTGTTGACTATGCAATTTAATTCTAGAGACCTAGATGCTATCTGACTTAGGTTGTTTCATTTTACACTCAAGGATAAAGCAACTTCTTGGTATAAGTCCTTACTCTCACAGTCAATTACCACTTCGGGAGAGCTCGTTGAAGAATTTCTAAACAAATTTTTTTCACCTTCAAGAATGAATGAGTTTTGTAGTAATATTAAGGGATTTAGGCAAAGAAAGAATGTTAGCAAATGGTTGGGATAGGTATAAGGGAATGCTTAGAAAGTGTCCCGACTATAATTTCACTCAAGATAAATTAGTGCAACACTTTTATAACGGAGTAAGGTCTCGGATTAGACACCGACTCAATGCTGGAGCCGAGAGTGACTTGTTGGGTCTCGATAATAAATCTGTCTAGGAAAAAATAAAGCAATTAGCTCGGGAGGATGAGTTATACCCCAAGGAGGAAGATGAGATCACACTTACACCAAAGAAGGTAGCTGCAATTAAAGAGGTTGAGGAAGGAGTTGAGCCAGAGGCCACGACAGAGGTTTAACTATGTGAATCAACACAGACCTCAAGCTATTTTTGGAGGAACCGATAATTTCATTAGAAAGCCAAATAATCCACTATATGAAAATCCTGGAGCATACCAAGCACCTCCACCACCTTTTCAGTTAAACAACACCCAACGACAAGTGCATTTTTAGCAACAATGCTAAGGAAGAGCTATGAACATTGATGATACTCTATGCACACATCTGCAAGTCGGACGAGTCTTTTAAAGAACTCCACTTGATTCTAAAAGATGTCGTTATGAGAATAAAGGAGATGCAACATCACATAGAGGAACTTTCAAGTCGTCGTCATGCGTAGCCGGCTGCGCGTGCTGTTAGAGTATATGCCCTCGAATGCCATAAAGAGGATAGATTTATAGGGCATAAACATTGTAACTAAACTATGATTTTTCTATTAATATAATGTAGTTGATTGTTGTTTTCTTATAAGCATTTATAAGGTGTGAATAAACAACGTAAAGTCCTTGATGACAAGGCGAACCTTCTACCTCCTATGGGATAGGAGGAAAGGCACTAGAATGGTTTGACCCTTGACATCTAAAAGGGTTCGTAAGTCTAAGAAATATTGATTGAGGATCAATAGTGAATAAAGACTTGTATGATGTAAGTTTCGACAGAGAAAGTGCCAGTCGTACACTATGGAAATGGTAGTGGGAACTTATATCATAGACGTGTCAGTTGGACTGATATGTTCGAACACGGCTCGCATCAGTTCATCACATGGGTATTTGCTCATTGACAGTCAATGATGAAACTGATAAGTACGTGTGAACCTCTGACCTGAGAAATCGAGTTGAAGATGTACTTGTGACATCAAGTCTGTCATTAGAGTAGTTAGATTTAAATCACCTGTTGGTGGAATCGACCTCGAAGTGCGACTTGATGGGCAAGTAGCATTGTTAACTGATTTGCAATATGGAATTTATTCTCTCATAAGTGAATGAGTAAAATATCCTATGCGATCATGAATAAGTGAGGATGAAAGTCTTTGGCCAAAACATTTAAATACCTCGACTTATTATGAGCTTAGGCATATGGTCAAGTTATATGAGTTTGACTTTAAACCATGACTCTTACTTGACTAGGATATAAGAATAAAAGGTTTATACACGTACGGTATTCACGGCGTAAAGGTTTGGAATGATCCTATTCATTCGTTCTCAATTGGGTTACGGTGTGAGCCACGAGACTGGCTAGGTGTCACTCACACCCCTTTGGATTCCTCCCAATTGCCTTTTGAGACGAACCTAAAGAGTCGCGCCTAAAGGAAGTGCAAAAGGAAAAACATGGAAAAAAGACTTGAGAGAAATTCACGGCATTGGATGCCGTAATTAATTAATTAATTATTGGATAATTTAATTAATTAATTAAATTAATGAGTTAATTAATTTCTTGGAGAAATTGAATTATAAATTAATTAGGAATTGAATTAATTGGATTATCAATTTATTTATTGGATAAATAAATTATCCAATTAATTAATTAGCAAGCAAGACCAAAGCCCGAAGGCTTCCGAGCCCACTAAGGGGCGGCCAATTAGACGCCCAAATAGGGCTATTGCATGCTAGGGTTATTGTTTCATAATGATATAAATATATCACAAGGTGAAAAATAACACAAGGCAACTTACATAACTTTCTTTCCAAGAAAAAGTCTCCCACCTCTCTGTCTCTCTAGCCGTCTTTGACAAGGAAGAAAGGAGGCGTTTTTTGTTTTTTATTCCGGCGTGACGAATTAGAGACGTTGGCAAATTCGGCGTTAGAGAAAAGGATCACGTTCAGAAATCAACATACGCGAGAACGGTAGTCTTTCTATACACAATTACACACGAGGATTAGAGATGATTCGGGCTTTGGGAATTAAATTTACTTTCCGCTGTGTTTTATTCGTATAATTCCCAACACGTGCCCCTCCCGGTGGCGTATGTGGCCATAATGGGCCAGCATACAGTGGGAGTGCAATGATTCGAAAAATGTAGTAGGAACCAAGTCAAAAATCAAATTCCTACTTATTTTTAATTGGTGTACAACATAATAACCTAATTGAATCTTTCGTTATTCTTTCCAGTTATATATCTTTCTCAAAAATGGTTAGCAACCCATTTTTTATGTTGCTTGAGAAAAACGTCCTCACTCGATCAAATATACTGACTGGATCAGGAACTTAAGGATTGTTCTAAGTTTAGAGTCTCTCAGCTATGCACTCGAAGCTAATAAGCCCGCCGTCCCAGCAGAAGATGCTGATGACGATGCACGAGAGGCCTATAACACGTGGTGTAAGGACCACATTCGTGTCAAGAGTTATATGCTCGGCTCCATGAATAATGAATTACAACGATCTCACGAGAACATGGATCACTCGAGATGGATCATGATGCATTTCAAGGAGTTTTATGGAGAGCACAGTAGGACTGCTTGATATGAGATATTGAGAGAACTCTTCAGAGCAAGGATTGGAGAATGGAAAGAAAATAGGTGACCACTTGCTCAAAATGATTTCCAGGATTGAGAGACTGGAGGCTCTCAATTTTTTCATGGATTTTCACCTTCAGACTGATCTCATCCTACAATCACTCCCTAGCTCTTTTTCCAATTCATAGTGAACTTCAATATGAATGAAATCACATGTACTTTAGCTGGGCTGATGAACAAATTGATTAGCGCCCAGGGCCAAATGAATCCAAAGGAAAAGGAGTCTCCTTTAGCCATCTCCACTACTGGATGAACTCCGGATTCTTACAAGAGAAAAAGAGGTAAAAAGCAAAAGAGAGCACTGAAGGTTGAGGGAAACTTAGGAAAAAGGGAAAGCTGCCAAGGTTCAAAAGTTCAAAGGGCATGGATCAAAGAAGTCAGACATCTGCCTTTACTTCAAAAATAGGCTGGTCACTAGAAGCGTGACTGCTGACAGCTAAAGGCTGATGTTTCTACAAGTATGGAACTTAATGTTTTAGAAAGTAATTGTTCTATGACTGTCTTATCGACTTCTTGAATTCTAGACTCTGGAGCTAGTGCTCATGTATGTGTTTTGAAATACGATCTGGAAAGAAGTAGGAGGCTCGAGGAGCAAGAAATGATGATCAATGTTGGCAGCGGGCATAATGTGGCGGCCACTCACATAGGATCCACTTCTATTATTTTATCTACTAGACATTTAGTTATTTTAGATGATTACCTGGTTTTGCCCAATCGGCTCAAAAACATTTGTTCTATTCTGTTTAGGTTAAACTTGGATATGATTTTTATTTTATGAACAATGTTTGCATTTATTTTAGAAATAAAGGTGTTGGCTCAACATCTTTATTAAATGGTTTATACTACTTGAATATCCAAAACAGATGTATTGTGAATACTATCATCAAGAAACATGGTATGTCTGGTACAAACCAAAGACTTATGTGGCATTTGAGACTAGGTCACGCTGGAAAGTACAAAATTTGTTAGCTTGAGAAAGATGGGCTAATAAGCACATTAGGGTTAGACCCTTTATACCTAGTCGGAAAAACCTGTGTGACTATCATAATAACTTAACAACAAAGAAAAGAAGAGAAAAAATTTCTCTCTCCCTCTATTCTTAGCCATCGGCTACTCTGAGCCCAAAGGGGGTAGATTTTTTTCTTCAAACTTTTTCCAACGTGATATTTGAAGCAGGAATCTGGGATTGCTGCTACTGCGTAGATCAAGAATTGTTTTTTTACAACAAGATTGTTAAATCGATGAAATTTGATTTCATCCTTCTATTTCATAAAATCATTAAAACCCTAAAGTGATCCATTTTAAAATCCGGATATGTTTTTATTTTCGCTATGCATGAACCAAGATTCACAACATAAAGTTTAACTTAACAATTCAGCAACTGGAGCATTCCAAGAAGTTGGAATCAAAACACCAACTGTTAATTTGATGTATTGCAATTGACTTTTCCAAAAGCTATTAACAAAGCTCTAGAACGGTTAACAATGCTCAAAAGATTACACAATTCTTTCTCATACCAGCTGGTTTCTAGTCGTCCAGATCGACCAAGCAAGGATTAAAAAGAGTTGGAAATTCATTTCATCAAGCTTGGTATACACAAATCTGACCCATTCTTCAGCCTAACTGTGATAACCAGTGACAATTTGCATGGGAGATCCAAGAGCGACCACACTTGTCGAGCCACGTCACAATTAAAAAGAGGATGAACGCCCATTTATTCATTAAGTGAACAACTAAGGCATCTAATCTCTACGTCGCGATGGTGACACCGAAGATTCACAAGAGAAGGTAAAATGCCACGACAAACCTGCCAAACAAAATTTTATACTTTTTCGGAACTTTTGAACTCCAAATAAAACTCCAATTGCCTGGAAAAACCACTACCTACAAGGTTGATTCCCAGCTTCCAACTTTCGAGCAACGTGAGAACATCCCATCCCTGGAATAATGTCATACCAAAGTATCTAAGCAAAATGATCGAGTAGTAGGAATAGATAAAATAGTTTCAACATTAGGTGTCCAAAAGATATGACGGATCAATGGGACATTCCATGCGAGTGTATAAGGTTCAATCAGAGAGGCAACCAAATCATTCACTAGTAAAGTATTAGGAGTCGTAATCACCTTAAAATAATCAAGTCGAGGGAGCCATTTATCATGCCAAATCGTATGGACTTTCCTATACCAATGTTCCACTGAGAGCTAGCTATAACAACTTCTCAATCCCACAAAATACTCGTCCCAGAAAAGAAAGGGCCATTACCCTTTGAAACTTCCATATAAGAGCAATTTGGGAAATATCTCGCCTTAAAAAGGCGGCTAAGAAAAGAATTCAGAAACTTGATAATTCGCCAGGCCTGCTTAGCAAGTAGATCTCTATTAAAGGACCTAATATCTCGAAAACTCATGTCACCATCTACCTTCTTATCACCTAGAGACCGCCACGAAAGCCAATGTATTTTCCTAGAGTCCGACGAACACCACTAAAAAGCTGTTGTAAGAGACTCAATTTCTAGAACAAGTTTCTTCAGTAGACGAGAACAATTCATCGACTATGTGGGAATCTCTTGAATAATAGACTTATTAAGGACCTCTCTATCCACCTTTGAAATTCTTTTCTTTCCACCCCATAGCTCGTTTCCAAATACGCTCACTTATGAAATTGAACACTATTTTTTTTTATCTCTTCCCACTACGGCTTGTTCGGAATTTCTTGTTAGAGTTTTGATGATGAAAATTAGGATTTTATGTTAGACCCCAAATAAAATGTAAGTTTATACTTTATTAGAAGATTTGTATAAGCGTCTGAAAGATGTAATTTTATTAGGCTTGTAATTTTTATCTTTGCATATTTTAGACTAAGTATTAGATACCAAGTCTATGATAGAATTCTAGGTGAGTCTATCAAAGATGAAGCTGAAGATCAGTGTCTGAAATCAAGTGAAGACAGATATTTGTTCGTAGCATCCGTCAAGCGCTAAAGATCTGTTTCAGGACTTATGAACCAAGTACTCAAGCTACTTAAGCGTTCAACGAAGGGATTCACCTAAAATAAATTCTCAAGTCATGAAGGACTTAAATGCAATCATCAACGGACATTTATTTCCAACGGAAAATAAATTCAAAATGCATTAAATGTTTGATAAGAGCATTAAATGTGATAAGCTATTGTGACTTGTGGACAAGCAACCTTTTGACTAGACTGTCAATATTCAGAGTTCAAAACCTGTTTCTGTCCAATCGAAACCAGCAGATTTTCAGGAATGTCAGAAAAGGTCTATTTAATGCGCTGTGTGAGAGACACGCTCCTGCATGTGTCTAATGGACAATTCTCGAGAAATCTCTATAAATAGTACCTCTCAGCAAGCCCTAAAAACCATTCCGCTGTGCTAACCCTGATTAGAAAACTGAACGCTTAAACCTAGTTGGTTATAGTATTCAAATCTTGAGTCTAAGCTAATCTTATCATAACGGTCTTCAAGTAGACGCTTAGCCAAGCGCCTACCTTTTCAAGCGTCCAAACTAATGTTAATACGAAACTTTTTCAAGTCAAAAAAGACTTTAGGGTCTATTCAACCCCCCCCCCCCTCTTCTAGACCTTTCGTATATCACTTGGGACCAACACGGCTGGAAGACGGAGAAAAAGCTCATGTTTCTCATCTCTGCAAAAAAAACAAATGAGATGCACAAGGAGCACCCCGACAAATTTCTATACCCCTTAACTGTCACCTTCTTTCAGCATCCTGAAACAAACAACTAAGAGCATCTGCAAAAAACTAAAATAAATAAGGGGATAAGGGGTCTCCTTGACGAATACCCATTTTGGGATGCAAAAACCTAATTTGATTCCTATTAAACATGTAAGAATATTTGATATGTAAGAATATTTGATAAAAGAAATACACATCATGATGAGGGAAACAAGATGCTCACTAAAGCCTCATTTAAAAAGGATACCCTCTGGGAAAGCCCATTCAATCCGATCATGCGCCTTACTGGTATCCAATTTCTAAACCGCCAAAGCCTTTTTTACTAGTGGTCTTAGAATTTAGAAAGTGGTTGATTTCAAAATCTACAAGAACATTATCAGTAATGAGGCGACCCAGAATGAACGCAAATTGACTGGGTGAGATAATATTATTGAGAAATGGCTTAAGATGATTAGCCAAACTTTTAGAATCCAGCTTATTAAGTACATTACAAAGACTGATTGGTTGAAACTGGGTGATGAGATCTAAAGAGTCACATTTTGGAATTAATACAATGCGAGTAAAATTAAAATCAGGAAGACACATATGTGAATTGAAATATTTAAGTGCATATCTTAGAATTTTGAATAAAAAAGTGGAGGCATACAGTATGGACCAGGAAAAGTGAGAAGAGACATGGATGAGAAAGATTTGGCTACCTCACTTGCAGCAAAGGGCTGGGTCATTCTTCATTCATACTTTCTGAAACTCGAGGGACCAATGATTCTAGGAACGAGTCAACAACATGGTTAGATGATTGCCGGACGTTTAGCTTATCTCACAATTTCCCCATAAAATTCTTTCTATAACGACTCGATGCTCTAGCATGGAAGCAATATTTTTATCTCCCTGAGCCAACCAATCAGACTTACATCTCTGTTTCCACTTTATTTTCTTCCCCGCCAACAACTCTTCCAATTCCACTCAAATCCAAGCTTATTTAGTTTTTGAATCATTAAGGACATCCTGACTATGCAACTCGCCCATTTTTGCCTTCAATTTCTTAATGTTATTCAGTTTAATCCAAAAACACTCTATTGTTCCAATTTACGGGATCCTAGAACTATCGAGATTCGACCATACTCTAAGGTGGTCATCATCCGCTGTATTCACATGTAAGTCTCTTCGATTAACCTTTCACAAGAATCAGAGCGATCCATCTAGCTTCAAACTTAAAAGGATGCAGTGTATTGTAAGAACCAGTTCGTCTCGCTTGTGAGGGCAAAACAAATTTAATAATTATAGGCCATTGGTTCAAAGAGGGTAAAGGAATATGAACTACTGATAGTTTTTCAAATGGGGTAATCCAAGATGCCGAGGCACACACTCTATCAAGTGGAGCTCGCACCATGTGTATTTATAACTTTGAAAACTAATATCTGATTGACCCGATAACTTCAAGGCTTGATGGAATTCCTGCATTTGCCACCGAGGTCTAGCCTTAAGACTACGCTGCTCATGTCCAAACAAAGTCTCGTTGAAATTGCCCGATACGAGCCAAGATTCACTAGATTTCTTGCTAAGCTTAACCAAAAGATCCAAAGTAGCTCATCAATTAGTTGTGTCTGGAGCTCCGTAGAAACCAGTGAATCGCCAAGATGACTAGAAGTTGGAAAGATCAATCATTACATCAATATGATTATCGGAGTAACTTAATAAGAGAACATCCATCGATTTTGGCCACAGCAATGCCAAGCCACCACTCAAACCCTTACAATCAACATTGCATCCATACATGCCAAACCTTCTTTTAAGAGCCTTGAATTTTGAACTATTACATTTGGTTTTAGAAATAAAAACCAAAGAGCGGTTGTGATCTTGGATAATACACTTGAGATGCCAGAATTTTCAAGGAACCCCTAATCCCTAGGAATTCCAAATTAAGGTATTCATATTGATTCCGCAAGAAATAAAGTGTCATCATCCACAAGATTCAAACCAATTGTGAGTCATTTACTCCCCATAGAGATATCAGTGTCTGGATCATGAGTAAGAAGCCGACCAGAAGAAAGACAATATATGGTCTTATAAAAAGCACGTTTATGACCCACAACTCGGGATGCTAAAGGAAAGTCAGAAGACTTTGTACTCCATGACTGTTTAGGAGGCCTCCTGCAACATTTATTAGACCCTACATAATTATCAATCTTTAAAGGAACATCCCGCAACACCCCATGAGAGTGAAAACCGATATTTTGCAATTCAGTAGGCTTGGCATGAAAGACAATATCCATAGGAGATAGCCGCGATACCCTTACTGGATCCAGTAGTTCGGGGTTCTATTAATTGTGCGAAGATATCATATAAAATTAAGATCGTGGCCCAAAATTCACCCATTTTCTTCTGAAAATAGCAAGCCATTTATTTGAAATCAACAACCCATACTTTTTCTTTTCATTTTTCCAAATCAATGGTTCATTTGTATCCTAAAAAAATCATAAAAATAATTAGGAGGCGGCCTTTGGAGGGGAGGTTTCAAGTGACGGTAAAAGAAAAAATCAAAAAACCTTAATCTTTTTGGTGATGACGGTAGCAGTGAGGGGAGAAAGTGGTGTGGTGGTGGAGGTGGTTTGATGATAGGGATATGGAAAACATTCTAGGCAAGAGTGGCTGGGCTGGGGTGGATGGCGTCGCTACTGAGGGAAGACGGATAAAACAAAGCTAGAAAAACGATATGGGACTAGTCACGTACATATTATATCTAAATATGTAGGATAATTACAGTTTTGGTCCCTAATGTTGACACCCAAACACTTTTGGTCCTCCATTTGTTGGGCTCAACAAAATTAGTACTTAATCTTTCATTTTTTAACAACTTCCATTCTTTCCATTAAGGGCCCGTCTAAAATAGATGAAAATCATCTGGATCCACCATTTCACCACCTACCTCCTATTCTTAACATTTACACCTTAAAAATTGCTCCCAAACACACAAATTCAACCCCAATTTCATCTAACATGAGTAGAAATTCATCTTCCAACTCGTCTAGCTCACAAGTAAGAAGGTGATAGGAGTCATTTTTACGTGTTTTTAAGCCCCTTTGCGTTTATGTTTTAGGTTCATTTATCACTTGATTTTGTCACTTGTGCGTTTAATTCGTGCATTAAGTGATTTCAGGCCTTAAGTGGATACAATTGAAGAAAGGGTGGAAAAATGATGTATAAAACAAGTTTACGCCAAGATGTTTCACACCTCCACGACCAAACAAGCAAGAAATAAGCTGGAGTTAGCCAAAATCATGTTTTAGTACCATTTCCGCACACCTGGGCGCCAAATCAGAAACAACCTCCACGTTGGAACGCCATTTTGATATTTTTAGAGACAGAATTGGATGAAGTGTCCTTCTACAAAGTTTTAGATCTATGTCTTATCTTTACATGGGTACTTGAATTATCCAATTCGGAAATCTATGGAGACGTTTATGAATAAAACACTATCCCTGCGCTGGAAAACACGAAAGTGGCAGCTCATGTTCTTGTTAGGTGGAAAACAAGAGAATGATAGGTGCAAATTCTTGTTAGGTGGAAATTCTTGTTAGGTGGAAAACAAGAGAATGGTAGGTGCAAATTCTTGGTAGGTAGAAATTCTTGGTAGGAGGAAAGAAAGAGAAGGGTAGCTCAAATTCTTGGTAGGTGGATTTTTGGGTATTTAAAGGGGAGTGGGGAGCTCACTTGAGATCATAAAAAAATCATCCTTTGAGAGTGTGAGGACGAAAATTCAGGGGTTTGGGGGAGCATTCTCTTGGTTTTGAGTCATCCTATCATCATACTTGAAGAGCTAAGAAGAGGAAAAGGAGGGATTCAAACTTCCAATCAAGAATCGATCATCAATCCAAAATAGGGAGTTTCTTAGTTTGATATTCATCTTTATCTATGAGTAATTCTATGTTTTTATTGTTTTCCCAATTTCAATTATGAACTAATTTTCCCTTAACTAGGGCCATGTCAAGGCCAAAGTTATGAGTATATATATATGATATTATTCTTCGTATTAATTCTACAATTGCTTTGTGTTTTGATTTTGTGCGTAATTACTTGCATATGTTTGATCGCCATATGTTTGTCATATTGCCTAACTTAATAGTTTGAAAGAATATAAGTTAGGGTTCAAAGAAATCATCACATCATCCGTAAAAAATAGGGAATTGCCCCTAGAGATAGGTAGAGATTCCCGGGTGCAGTTAGCCGAATTTATTCGGGGAAATTCTAGAACTTGAATGCTTGATTATTGATTAAATTCTCGGATAGACATATATATAGAACTGTCAATTTATCATAGGATTATTACAGCCGAGACATCGGGTAGTAATTAATTAAGGAATTTTCACCAAAGCAATAATAGTCTAATAATACGAAGAATAGTTCATATTTATATTAACAAGTAAATTTGGTTGAAGCATGTGCCTTAGTTGTTTTATCTCATAAGAATCTAAATCTATTTGCTAAGTCTCGTTTTTACATTTTTATTGTAAATTAATCACAATCTTTTAATTCAATTTTAATTGCTTTTAAATTCCTAGCTTTAAATAATCTTGTCTCTGTGGGATCGATAACTCGGACTTAAAGTCCACTTTATTACTACACACGACCAGTCCACTTGCTGTTTAATACACGTAAGGATTTTTCGTGTCAAGTTTTTGGCGCCGTTGCCGGGGACTTGATTTATTTTAGTTTCGGATTTTATTGCAATTTTTAGCTTTAATTTCTTTTGTCGTTTTATTATTTTCTATTATTCTTACTGTTATTTTCTATCTTTAAATTTTTGTTGGTTTGCTTCTTTGTTTCTAACAGGTTGATCTTTTGGTGAATGACTCGAGCCTCAGGAGAGGCTTTAGAGGAATTTGACCCTGAGATCGAGCGTACGCTTCGTGCCAACCAGAGAAATCGAGCTGTGGCTGGCAACTTCCCTGATATGAATCTGCCCGAGAATAGAGAATGGTTGCAAAATCTGTTCCAAGCTATGCAACCGGCACTACCAGCACCACCTCCATCTGTTCGTGGTAATCAGCCAGCCCGTGTACACACTACGTCGGGGCCTGTTGTGGTCCCCAATTTTGCCACGCCGAACTTCCACATTCCACCTCACATGTTTAGCATGGTTCAGGCTGAACAATTTTATGGTGATCCGAAAGAGTCACCTCATGACCATCTAGAGCACTTCGAGAATGTGTTATCTACCATGCAATTCCACCCAAGAGATCTTGATGCCATCCGCCTCCGATTATTCCATTTTTCGCTTAAGGATAAAGGGACTTTGTGGTACAAGTCGTTGCCCCCACAATCCATTGAAACGTGGAAAGAGTTAGTCGAAGAGTTTCTCAACAAGTTCTTCCCTCCATCAAGGATTAACGAGTTAAGAAGCGAGATCAAGGGTTTTAAGCAAAAACGGGATGAATCGTTAGCATCAGCATGGGCAAGATACAAGAGTCTGCTTCGAAAGTGCCCCGATCACAACTATTCAAAAGACGAGCGAGTGCTACATTTCTTTAATGGAGTCCGATCTCGGATTCATCACAGACTTAATGCAGGAGCAGGCGGTGATCTTTTGGGTCTCGATAGCAGAACAGTGTGGGCTAAACTAGAGCAGATGGCACGGGATGATGAACTGTACCCTGAAGATGACGATGAGTTTCCTCTACAATCCCGAAGGGTTTCTGTTGCTCAAGAGGTAGAACAAAATGTTAATCTAGAGGCAGAGCCAACCATTAGTGATGTGAACTATGTCGGAAATTCAAACAAGCCTCAATTGAGCTTCCACATACCCGAGAATTTTTCGAAAAGGCCAAATCCCGCACAAAATTCACAACAAGGCATCTACCAAGCACCGAGGCCTCCGTTTTACAACAACCAAACTCAAAGGCCTGGACATTTTAAGCCACAAGGTCAAGTTCCAAGACCTTCGACTGTCGAAGAAAGATTGGCGGCTCACATGCAAAAATCAGACGAATCATTCGCAGAGCTTCGATTGATGTTACAGGGTGTTATGACGGGAATGAAAGAGATGCAGCACCAATTTGCACAATTATCGGTTGATGCAGGTGGAAGAGCACCCGGGACACTGCCGAGTGATACAGAGAAAAACCCAAAAGAGCAATGCCATGCCATCGCTCTGAGAAGTGGCAAAGAATTGAAAAGTGCACCTCCCAAGCAGTCCAAATCCGCACTTGAAGAGGACAATGTTCAAAATTTTGATAAACTTGAAAATTCAAATCTGTCTCCCAAGTACGTACTTGACCAGAACCAAGTAAGTACTTCACACAGCTCAAGTACGTACTTGGGGTAGGATCAAGTCCCTACTTCACAGGCAGACAGGGCGTCTTCTGAAACTTTGACTCCTTCTTTGTCTAATCCTATTGAAATACGTCTCCCTTTCCCCCTAGCACATAAAAAGAATAAGAAAGATATGGATAAGAGTTTTCTTAGGATTTTAGAAATTCTTCGAGAAGTTCGAATTAATATTCCTTTTATTGATGCGATTTTGCAGATGCCCAATTACATCAAGTTCTTCAGGGATATTCTATCCAATAAGCAGAAGTGGGAAGGTAATGGAACGGTGTGCTTGACTGAAGCATGCTCAGCAGTGGTGTTGAACAAGTTGCCACAGAAACTCAAGGATCCAGGGAGCCTCACAATTCCTTGCACTATTGGGCAACTCAAATTCGACCGAGTGCTATGTGATTCGGGCGCCAGCATAAATCTTCTTCCTTACTCGTTGTTCCAGAAATTGGGTTTGGGGAATCCAAAGCCAACCTCGATGAGCCTCCAACTTGCAGATCGATCAATCAAACACCCGAAGCGAATCATAGAGGATGTCATCGTGCAAGTTGACAAGTTTTACTTCCCGGTGGACTTCGTGGTTCTGGAGATGGAAGAAGATGTTGAAGTTCCTCTCATCCTAGGAAGACCCTTCCTAGCCACAGGTAAAGCTATGAACGACATAGCCAATGGTAAGTTAACTTTGAATGTGGGTGAGGAGAGAGTTACTTTTGACGTATACAAGGTTATGAAGCATGTTGGTGATGATGCGTCATGTTTAAGAATAGATGCTTTTGATCCTTTGATTATTGAGCACTTTCAGGAAAACATCTCTGATGATCCACTTGAGGTATGCATAATGAACTCCACGGATGTTGAGTCGGCCAGTGATAAACAACTGGAAGTTGTTCATAGCTTAGAGAGGCGTGCACAATACCCCACGAAGAAATTTGAGAAGTTGGATAGCCCATTGTCTAGCCACTCCAGACCATCTATTGAAGAGCCACCAACTCTTGACCTAAAAACTCTACCCTCTCATCTTAAATATGTTTATTTAAATGACGATGAAACCTTGCCACTCATCATTTCTTCTTCTCTTACAAATCAACAAGAAGCAAGGTTACTGGAGGTGTTGAGAGATCACAAAAAAGCCTTTGGATGGAAGATTGCTGATATCAAGGGGATCAGCCCAGCCATCTGCATGCATAAGATTTTAATGGAAAAAAGCTCAAGGCCCACTATACAACCACAAAGGAGGTCTAATCCTCAAATTCAAGAAGTGGTGAAGAAAGAGGTAATCAAGTTACTCGATGCCGGCATTATCTTCCCTATCTCTGATAGTCCATGGGTAAGTCCAACGCAGGTAGTGCCCAAGAAAGGAGGTACGACAGTAGTTCGTAATGACAATAATGAGTTAATTCAATCTAGAATTGTCACTGGTTTTAGGGTTTGCATAGACTATCGTAAATTGAATGAATATACCCGAAAAGACCACTTTCCCCTCCCCTTTATCGATCAAATGTTAGAAAGATTAGCAGGGCATGAATATTACTGTTTTTTGGATGGGTACTCCGGCTATAACCAAATTGCTATTACACCCGAGGATCAAGAGAAAACTACTTTCACTTGTCCTTGCGGCACTTTTGCTTATAGGCGTATGCCTTTTGGCTTATGTAATGCACCTGCTACTTTTCAAAGATGCATGATGGCTATATTTCATGACATGGTCGAGCAATTTCTTGAAATCTTCATGGATGATTTTTCTGTTTTTGGCTCTACATATGATAGATGTTTGCACAATCTAACCTTAGTTTTGCAGAGGTGTGAGGAGACTGATCTAGTCTTAAATTGGGAAAAGTGTCATTTCATGGTACAAGAAGGAATTGTTCTGGGTCATAAGATCTCCCACAAGGGGATTGAGGTGGATAGAGCGAAAATTGAAGTGATAGCTAATCTTCCACCACCCACCACGGTCAAAGCCGTGAGAAGCTTTTTGGGACATGTCGGGTTTTACAGGCATTTTATTTCAAATTTTTCTAAAATTGCTAAACCCCTGTCTAACTTGACCATGAAAAATGCAGTGTTTGACTTTAATGATGCATGCATGCAGGCCTTCCTCACCCTGAAGGAGAAATTAATCTCATCACCTGTGATGTCCGCCCCAGATTGGAGCCTACCATTTGAGTTGATGTGCGATGCGAGCGACATTGCCGTTGGAGCCGTACTAGGTCAAAGGAAGGGTAAAATCTTTCATACTATTTACTATGCTAGTCGTACATTAAATGAGGCCCAACTCAATTATGCTACGACTGAAAAAGAGCTTTTAGCTGTCATTTTTGCTTTTGACAAATTTCACTCCTATCTCGTGCTTAACAAAGTAATAGTATACACGGATCACTCGGCCTTTAAATACTTGCTTGCTAAAAAAGACGCAAAACCTAGACTACTCAGGTGGATCTTATTACTACAAGAGTTTGACTTAGAAATAAAAGATAAAAAAGGATCTGAAAATGTAGTAGCTGATCACCTATCTAGACTAGAATTAGTGGATAAGAAAATGGATGAGACCCCAATAGGAGATGAATTCCCCGATGAGCAGCTTTTTACTCTTTCTTCTATTTCAATCCCCTGGTATGCTGATTATGCTAACTATATAGTTGCTGGAATTTTACCCCCTGATTTGACATTTCACCAAAGAAAGAAGTTTTTGAAAGATGTTAGGCACTATCTGTGGGAAGAGCCCTACTTGTTTAAAATTGGTGTCGAGGGAATTATCAGGCGTTGTGTACCCGAGGAAGAAATGACCTCCGTCTTGGCTCATTGCCATGACATGGTAATAGGTGGCCACTTTGGCCCATCCAAGACTGCTGCCAAGGTTCTGCAATCAGGTTTTTTCTGGCCTACTTTATTTAAAGATGCACACGCTTATGTTAAAAAATGTGATAGATGCCAAAGAGTAGGTAATATCTCTAGACGACATGAAATGCCTATGAATAATGTGCTTGAATGTGAATTATTTGATGTGTGGGGTATAGATTTTATGGGACCTTTCCCTAGTTCTTGTTCCAATAGGTATATTCTAGTCGTTGTTGATTATGTGTCTAAATGGGTCGAAGCTGAGGCTTTGCAAACTAATGATGCTAGGGTTGTTCTTAGATTTCTGCGAAAACATATTTTTGCATGATTTGGAACCCCGAGAGCAATTATAAGTGATGGAGGCACACATTTTCGTAACAAGCAATTTGAAAACTTGTTGAACAAATATGGTGTTAAGCATAAAATCTCGACCCCTTACCACCCTCAAACTAGTGGGCAAGTCGAAGTGTCTAATAGGGAAATTAAACGGATTTTAGAAAAAACGGTAAATAGCAATCGAACTGATTGGTCTCTGAAATTAGATGATGCATTGTTGGCTTACCGTACTGCTTTTAAAACCCCTATTGGCATGTCCCCATATCGTCTTGTATTTGGAAAAGCTTGTCATTTACCTGTCGAACTTGAACATCGTGCTTATTGGGCTATCAAATTCCTGAATTTCGATACAAGTGTTATAGGTAATAAGAGGTTGCTTCAACTGAATGAGCTCGAGGAGTGGAGACATGAAGCATACGAGAATGCAAAACTGTACAAAGAACGGACCAAGAAGTGGCACGACAAGCATATTCTACCCCGGGAATTCGAGGAAGGTGAGAAAGTTCTTATGTACAACTCTAGACTCAAGCTCTTCCCAGGCAAGCTCAAATCGCGTTGGTCGGGACCCTTTCGAGTCACCCGAGTGTATTCTTCCGGAGCTGTGGAGCTTATCACTGAGGATGGACAAGTATTTTTAACCAATGGACATAGGCTGAAACACTACTCGGGCACTGACTGGAGCGCAGACACATTATCTGTCAAGCTCCGAGAACCATCGACTTAAGTCGATCCTGAATAGTCGAGCTATTGACTATAAACAAGCGCTTCTTGGGAGGCAACCCAAGTTTGTAAGTTTTTTTTTTCTTTTGTTTTTGTTTGTTTAGTTTGTTTGTTTATGTTTATGTTCAAACATGCACTTTTGGCATGCATGCTTTCGTATGCTTGATGGTTTGAAAAGTTGAAGTGTTAGATATGATAGACATTTGGACCCCATGTTTAGAGATGCTTATTTTACTCGAGAGGAGAAGAAGCTTTGTAACGATGCATTGGAAGTTAAATGATGTTTTTCAACATCCTTGGTTGTAAGTGTTCTTTTACCCTTACGTATACTTGTTGTAACAACATTGAGGACAATGTTGGATTTGAGTTTGGGGGTAGAAGAGTGCTTATTTTGAACATTGAAAATGCAATGCTAATTTTTAGCTTGAGTTTGGGGGAAAGTTTGTATGATATCATGTTTAAAAACTTCTTTGTTGAGAAAATCAAGTATAAATTGTTTTTTTTTTTTTATCTTTCCAATTGATGCATTAAAATTGATTAACTTGAAAAAAAAAATGGCATGATTTCTTGAAATAATTTGAATTTAATGGAACATATATATCTTTGAAATTGCTCATGGAGACCCTAGACTAGGATTGATTTCTTAGATGATTCACATTGCACAATAAATCGAGGGTAGAGGAGTTGAGAGGATAACCATCTTGAGACACTTAAGGAGTTTTTCCCGGAAAAATTAACTTAGATTTTTCATAAGGTTATAAGTTGAGTAGTAATTTTTTTATGCTAAACAATGAATTAAAAAGGTTGAAGTTTGGTATGACCACAAGTGGTCAGGCTAATATGTACTGGAGGTGAAAAATTTCATGCCTATATACTGTACTATTATGCTAATTTGAGCTAAGCTCAAGCCAAAAAGAAGCGAATTGTTTAAAAGATCTAGTTTTATTTCGTGGTCTTTGACACTCGAGTGATTAAATCCTTAGGAGTGTCTTTACACTTAATGCCCCAAAACTATCTAGTTTGGGAGTCATTGATCTAAAACTTGTTACATGGGTGTCATAGAAAGCCTAATGGAATAAAACATTGCACATGATCTAGCTTTAATGAAGTTAATTGGAAAGTTTCATATGAATTGAAAGTTTGAATGGTTGAGATAATGAAATTTAAATGGCTATGAGATTTTCTATGATTCTTATGCTTTGTGTTTGATCAAAAGTTGATAGATATGGGATTAATGTCCAAAATTTGGTAAGGATGCCTTTCGACTATAATACCTTAGATTTATTTTCACTACACCCTATGGAGTCTTTTCGAGTATTGGTGTCACATGAGCAAAAGTAGTTGATATGTATATATATTTGTGAGCTATAAAGGGATGATTTTGTGCCATTTATTCTTGTTAATTACGTTGAGATGTATTCATTTGGTTGGGATTGAAAGTTTGTTAGATTTTGTGGGTATATCTTCTGCAAACCCTCACGAGACTATAACTCGTCCTTTGAGGTAACTCAAAGGTTTAAAGGCTTGTTGCACATGCTAAGTGCAATCGTTTACTCCACGAAAGTGAGTTCGTTTGTTGTTTTTGTTTTCTCCTTTTGGTTGATGATGTTTTTCATGCCTAGAACTTTTATTGCTCGAGGTCGAGCAAATGATAAGTTTGGGGGAGTCCCAGAATCAATCTTCAGATTCTGTCCCTCTTCCAAAATGCGAATGTGGGTTGTGCAGGTAGAAGGTTTTGAATGTGCCCAAATTATGGGATAAGTTTAACAGTATTGTATGGTGGAGAATTTGATCAAAATACTAATTTGATTTGTTGTTTTTGGAACAGAAACCATCATATTGTGGTGTATTTGATTGGTTAGGTCCGTAAATTTGTGAGAGGGGCAAGGAACTTCTTCCTGACATGCACAAAAGAATTATGCGTATGGAGGATGACATCTATTGGTTTTATAGAAAGGAGAAAAGTTTGAAGGGTGTAATAATTAAGCACAAGAAAAGAGAAAACAATTTAGAATCTGAGATACTGGATTGCAAGAGAAGAGAAAGGAATTTGGAAGTTAAGTTAATGGACTGCAACAGAAGAGAGCAACATTTGGAAATGGAGCTTCATTCATACAAACTAAAATTGAGAGAAGATAACCAGTTAGCCAACAAAAGACACATCAAGTTGATAACAGTTGTTTTTGTGATGCTCATGACCATAGTTGTTATGCTTAACACAGTCAAAACTTAAGGGAGGGTGAGTTGAGTTTCTACAATTGAGGAGTTGAGAATTTGTTATCCATAGTAGATTCAAAACTATGTAAGACTTGGATATGTGGTATCTTATTTTGCTATTTTTCTTTGCATTTGTAGTGGTATCTAGTAGTATTTGTCTACGTTTTTGAACTTATGCATGTTTGAATTTTGATTTGGATTGTTAATGCATCTATGTTTCTGGTACTTTGCTATTGAGTAAATAGTAATGGTAGGTATTGCCTGCTTACAGAAATCATACAACAACATCAACATCATTGGTAACTAGACACATATATATCCAAAATATCCATCCTACATGTTTAAGAATAGAATTACAATTTCCATAACTTTGGAACAGAATGAGAGGAACTTCCAACAGACTTGGCAGCAATTGTTGAGGCATTTGTAGAGGCGGAGGCTGACAGAGAAATGGAATTTGAAGTGGACTGTGAAGGCGATTTGACAGAAATCTTGAGAGCATGTTTGGAGGCATTGGCTCTAGACTGTGATCCAGTCTTTACAGCTGTGTTCCTGGACTGTGAGCCATTCTTGGTAGCAGTGGGTCTGGACTATGAACCAATCCTGGCAGCAGCATTGGGATATCTTGGAGCCTTTTTGGAAGTGCTTGACCAGCCACTGGAGCAAACTGGAACTGATTTCCAACACAAGCTCTTAAGTTTGTCAAAGCTATGAAATTCTTTCTGCCTTTGAACAACATTACAGTGTGGATGTTTGGACCTTGATTGATCTGCAATACTACACATAATACTAAAGAAATTAAGTGGACCCAACCAAATATTAAAGTGTTAAAATACTTACATTACTGGAGCTTATCCAGTTTGAGCTTTCTCCAATCTACACTCCCATCTTACTTGGCCTTCTCACCTACAAATGAATAATTTTGTTAAATTTTATAAATAGTTGTAAGTATTCATAATAATAAAAACAATCACAATTTGAAGAACTTGTAATTTCTGTCTTGTAATTGCAGGGTTTTGGCTGTTGATGCTTCTGCAGCCATTGGATTATATGGCATAGTTGCTGCAAATTCCATTGGCCCCTGTCCAGCTTCAACATTTCTTTCTTGGGTTTCAGCATGTCCCTATTCATTTTCATTTATTCTTTTTCTCTTACAGCCCTCAGAATTGTGTCACATCCCCCAACACATTTTTCATTAATTTTTTCTTCTTGGAACCCCTTTTAGTTTAGTTTATTGAATTCCTGGAGGGAGCTCATCTAGCTCTTTTCTTCTTAGTTTTTGTGGCCTACCAAGGTCAACCACTTCTTTGCACTTAGGTGGTAAAGGGGGATTTAACTGGCTCACATGCCACAATTCTGGACCATTAACAAACATAATTGCTTTTTCATAACACTTCTTATATGCATCAACAGTGTAAACCTTGTATACATACATCATAGGATTTTCATTTATGAACCAAATGGAAGATATTTCATGCCTACATGGTATGCCAGTTAATTCCCACCTCCTACAACTACAAGTCATAACCAACACATTAACAATGTGCTGACCAAATGGGCCCTTAATTAGAAAATTCCACTCATCAGACCTCATAGGTATGCACTTGCTTCATATTTTTTATTGACAAATCCCTGATTTTTGGACAAATAGCACTCTCCCACTTCTCAGCCTTTTCCCTATTTAATTGCATCCTAGTTCTCTCAAACATAGGGATTATGCGTTTCCCTCTTGCATCAAGGATTAAGGCATTAAAGCACTCACACATGTTATTTAAAAGAATATCACACTTCAGAAATGGGTTTAAATGTGACATATACCACTGATTTGGTGGTTTTTTACCAACCAATCATAAGCCAGTTCATCTAATTCCTTCAACTCCTATGTCCTTCTACCAAAGTCCTCAATTCTTGTTGCTCTAGCTGCTGTCCACCAAGCAATTTTTACAGTCATACCACTAAAACCATCTTTTTTCATATTATTGTGTAAGTGCCTTACACAGAATCTGGAAGCATGGTCTCAAAGGCTAGAATTAAGCCTTTTTGCTTGTCAGACATGAAATTCCCTAATTTTCTGATATTCTATGTCACCATCATACAAGTTTAAAAGCCACATCCAAGAATCTTTTGTTTCTCTTTCAACAATAGCATAACAAATAAGAAATATATTATTGTTTGGATCTAAACCAATAATAGTCAACGATTGGCCACCACTTTGACCTATTAGAAAATAGCCATCTACACCTATCACATGCCTACAAGCTTGTTTGAACCCATCCTTAAAAGCTGAAAAACCAATGTACAATCTTTGAAACTCAGTTCCTGTTGTGATTCGATCTAGTGGATAAAATTTATTCGAATCACTCTAAAAATAGGATCCGAGGTTTCATTATATAATTACGCAACAAGAAAATTAAATCTAGAGGACAATTGAATTACCTCTTGATGACAAAAATTTAATTAAATCAGTAGCAACCTCAGACTTCTGCCTCTAGAAAGAGCTCTGATCTCCTCCACAGCAGGTAGGCAGGGGACCCCAGACTTTTGGGATTTGTTCCATCTTAGCTCAAGTGTAATTAATTAAATCCATGTCCAAATTCAAGTTGACTTTTAATTAATTACTTAATCTAATTAAACTTAATCTAATTAATTTAATTCAACTTATAAATTAATTTTAATTATTTTAACTTATGAATTAATGATTTAATTAATTAATTAAATTAAATTAAATCATGCCATTCAATTTTGTCAGTCAATCACATCTAATGTGAATTTACCAAAATACCTTTAGCATAGAAAATAATTCATTTTTTTCACATAGCACGACTCTCTAGGCTTGATTCAATTGGCAATGGAAGGATACCAAAGGATAAGGTTGTCACCTAGCCAGGACCGTGGAATTAAATCGTAGCCCAATTGAAATAGGAGATGAATACATCATCACGAATCTTGATTACGATTACCATATGGGTATAAAATCTTCACCGGCGTGACCCGATCAAGTAAGAGCTATGGTATGTCAAACTCATAGAACTTGATGTTGTACTTTGTAATCATAATAATGTGAAATTGCCAAACTACTCTTAGTGACTATCACTAGTCAATTTATATTCTTTGTCCAAAGACTTATAATTTCAATCACTTATGATCGTACAGGTCACATACTCGTTTACTATCAAGATGGTGAATTTCATATTGGCAGTTATCTTACAATGTCGAATGCACCATTTGAATCGTACTTCGAGGTTGACCCCACCTATCAGGTGATACGGGTCTAACTACTCTAGTCATATCTAATACTACGAACACATTGTAAATAACTGTTGGGTTTCGCGAAAAATAAATTGCACATCGGAAGTTTTAAATTTAATCCCAAAGTGAACACTCGATTTGCATAATTGAATCGAATAACCGCTAAAACGAATAATTACTTACCAGTTGAAGTTAAGTGGTTGTAGACCTAATTCCACCTTCAAAAATTCGAAACTTGTAGGCTTGATATCATCAAGAACATGTGCAATCCAATCTTCACGAATCCTTGAAACCTTTCTTGAATTCTTGATCCGAACAATGAACGTACATTGCCTCTAAATAATCACTCAGATTGAATTGACGAAAAATCCCTCTTTTTCCTCTTGGTGACCGACGGCTAGTGTATAAAGAGAGAGGGAGGAGTTTTTTCTATTCTTTCTACGAGAGTTATGAGATTACTTGTATCTCTCTAGGTCAATGAGTCCTTTTATTATCACTTGACTTATTGACCAAGACAAACAAAAGAGTCCCCGTTGGGCATCCAAGTGGACGCCCAACTTAACCCTAGGAGGCGTCCAAGTGGATGCCCCCACCTAGGCCGACCCTTCTTTTGTTTTAATTATTATCTATTTAATTAATAATTCATTATATCCAATTAATTAATTAATTAATTAAATAAACAAATTAATTAGATAGATTAATTTGTTAATTTATTTCCTTAAAAAATTAATCAATAATTAATCTTATTTTTATAATTAATCATCTCATCCAATGAATAACTAACTAATTATTTAATTTATCCCATAAATTAAATCTCCCAGAATAAAATAGAAAATCTTTTCATTTTTCTTTATCAATCTTTTAGCGTGACTCTTTAGGTTCGTTTCGTTTGGCAATGAGAGGAATCCAAAGGAAGTGGGTAACACCTAGCCAATCACATGGCCCACTTCGTAGTCCAAACGAAATAGAATGATGAGATCATTCCACAACCTTCCAATCGTAAATGCCATATAAGTATAAACCCTTTGTTTACGTGCCCCAGTCAAGTGAGAGTCATAGATATGTTAAACTCACTGGACTTGACCATATGTATTAATTATAATAATACAAGATCATTGAGCTCGATTTAGTGCCTCGCACAATCGTCTCTTTTGCTTTGGCCAAAGACTTTGATCTCTATTATCTATAATCACATAGGATACTTTCTCATCCACTTATGAGAGAACAAATCTCATATTAGTTATCATCTAAGACTACCACTTGCCCACCAAGCCGCATTTCGAGGTCGACCCCACCAACGGGTGAATTGGGTCTAACTACTCTAGTGACAGACTTTACGTCACAAGTGTATCTTCAGCCTCATATTTCAGGTCAAAGGTTCACTTGTACCTATTACGCATAATCAATTCTGTCATTGACAGTCATAAAGTGAAAACCAATGTGAAAGAATCGATGCGAGTCATGTTCGAGCATATCAGTTCCACTGATGTGCCTACAGTCTTAAGCTCCCACCATCACATGGTGTTCGACTAGCACTCCCATGTTAAAGCTAAGATTGTACAAGTGTTCTAAGTCTTTATTTGTACATTAAAGACTTCATATTACTTGCGAACGAGTTTAAGTAATCAAGATCAATCCCTCTAGTGCCAATCTTCCTATCCCATAGGAAGTAGAGAGATCGCACTGAAAACATGGACATAATGTTTTACACTACTTATAGATGCAAATAAGATTTAAGTGAAAACTAAACAATGCCTTTTATTATAAATAATAAATAAGTTTATTACAAGAAAAATGCCCTATTATTCTATCCTCTATGGCATCTAAGGGCATAATCCTAACAATAATTCCTCAAGTCAAAAGTCCACACACACTTTTGCAATCTTAATCCCAATCATTGATTGTCAAAGAGTAAATACCCATGTGATTCGATTAAAGTGAATCGAGTTCAAATATGTTCATTCCATTAACTATATCCATGACACAGCCTCCCACTATCTAATCAGTGTTCGACTGGCACTCCTTGTCAAAGCAGGTATCATAAGAGTTGAATTTTAATAACCAATTAAATGTGAAAATTTCTCTCCATCTTTTTCTCTTCCACCTCTTTCACAAATATTCTTCTAACTCATGTGTTGAGTACGAAGCACACCAAAATATATTCCTACCCCTTTTTCTCATAAGCCAAAATTCGATATTCTCTTGGCTAGCACTAGTGGAGATCATCGAGGGTATGAGCTAAGGTGTGGATAAGCTTAGAGTCGCAACACTTGGGGCGCTAGGGAAAATCCATCCGGAGAGGTACAGCAGGGAGTTGCTTAAAAAGACGTTGCTGCTTTAAGGTCTTCAAGAGGTAAACATGAGAAAACTTCCTCTTAGGATAGTTTTGAATCCAATGGTACCATGTCTACCTAGCCCTAATTTTGGGGATGCTACTTTAATTTTTAAATTTGTTCCTTCTGCTGTTCCGGCGTCCCCGGGGGTTATATCGAGATCCCAACAGTTGCATCAGAGCCAAGGTTTTGACTTGACTCAGATTATTTGTTTGTGTTTATGTTTATATGCTTTAAATATATTTTATCGCATGTCAAATGGATTGGATTTTCTGATTTTATTTTTGGACCAATTAAAATCATTTAATTTTGAAAATTGATTTGGATATGAAAAATGAATTTTCTGAAATCTGTAAAATTGCGTTTATGATAAATCTGAGGAATTGAAAATTTAGATTAACCGCTACGGGAACAGCCGCTGTTCAGAAATGGCAGTGGTGCCGCCGAACAATCGCCTATCACGTGGCGTCGCGTGAAAGACGGCGACGAATCGCCGTCGCACATACTCTGCACACAACAGCGCACAGTCGCCATCGACAGCGGCTACACAGCGCGTTGTTTTGGTAACAACGCTATTGTGCAGCGACCACGCCGTTGATGGCGGCTCATTCTTCCAAATTTAGGTTTCCGTAGGCAGCGACCCACTAGGGTTACAACCTTAGGGTTTTTCCAATTTTTAGTAAATTGCAAATTGGCCCCGTGGGGCTGTTTTGTAATTTTATGTTCTGGGTTTAAAATGCAATTGAATACATTTTTGGGCTTAGACCTAAAAATGAATTTTTCAAAAACATGGGTTTTTATTTATATTTTAAAAGGACGAAATAAAATTGGTATTTTATTGACTTTCGAAATTAAAGTAAAATTGAGTTTTTGAAAATAGACTTCATGGATTTTTGAAAATATGGTTCTTTTATTTAAATTTTGAAAAAACGAAATAAAATTGGTATTTTATTGACTTTCAAAATGAGAATAAAATTGAATCTTAAATTGGCCTCTCTTTGAAGAAATGAATTTCTTCATGTTTTCCCGAAATATGGATTTCCATTTTAATTTTGAAAGGACGAAATAAAATTGGTATTTTATTGACTTTCGATATTAAAATGAAATTGAGATCTTTAAAATTTGGGGCTTTTATGATTAAGTGAAGAAGTAGACTTCTTCATGAACTTTCAAAGAACATGAGTTTTATTTGAATTCCAAGTATGAGATAAAATTGGTATTTTATGGACTTTGACAATTGAATAAAATAAGTGATTTTTGAAATTGGGCTTTTTCAGATTAAATGTAAAAGTGGACTTTTTCATTGGTTTTCCAAAATGTGTAATTATTATTTAGTTCTTGAAAAATTAATATGATATTAATTGATTCCTAGAATAGAATAATGTTAGAGTTTTGGAAATTGAATTATTTTTCGGGTTAATGAAGAATTGTGATTTTCCATGGGATTTTCTAAAATTTGTTTTTAGAAAATAATTAATTGGTCCACTAATTGAATTAGATTATCTTTAATTAAAGCCGGTAAATTTATGTTTATGAAACCATGATGCGAGCATGTATTATGTGATTATATGGTGATCCGGGTCGAGCCATAGACTAGTCGTTTTAATTTGAGGCCTGCATGCCATTTTTTCATTTTATGTATTTGAGAGGGTGAGGTTTCTTTTTCTATTGTATTGTTGTAATTTGAAGATGAAGATGAAGACATCTTCAAGACGATGATTGAGACGTTCAAGCTTGGGTAGTTGTGAAGACCGTAGTGTAGGGTCTGGGTCCTTAGATTAGATTGGTCGACACCTTGATGGCTCGGGGTGTTTTGAGGATTGGCTTGACTAGGATCAAAATTACCGCTTTGTGTATAGCATGCTTGTTGTTATTTATCGTTAGTATCTTGTATATGGTATGCTGTGTTGCATGATCATCTAAGCAAGATAAATAACTGAAAATGGTGAGAACTTGTATGTGAAAAACCCCATATTAAAATATTAAGTCCATAAATGGAGAAATCGGGGGCCCGCAAGCCCCTTGATTAGGTCCAGTGTCTTCTATCATTAGATGTGAGAGGGAATAGCGCAGCTTGTCATCATTGTCTCACGAGTCGTGAAATGGTGGAAAGTTAAGTGTACTAATCTCCCAACTAGGCTTTCTATGTGACAAGGTAGTTATACTAGAAGTGCACATGGGTTTCAGTTTCACTAAGGAATCATCCATAAGTCGTGGGACCACCTGACTACTGTTATGCTGTGAGAATTTGATAGGTCGAACTTAAACGTAGACTAGTGTACGGTTGCATCGTGTTCTCGAGACGTACATAAAATGTATGGCAAACACCTCGACAACCACCTGGATGTGGATGGGGCCGTCATGCCTGATCAAATGTATCCTCCCATTGTCTCACAAGTCGTGGAATGAGGTTGGAACCATTGACGCTCGAGCCCGCTGGAAATGGTCAAGTTTTTCGTCTTCTATTAGTGGGGTGATGGAATTCGAAAAGTAGTGGGAGCACACGTGATGTTAAAATTTCCATAATATCAAGTGGATATAATCTATGATTGAATGCTAATGTTTTTCGATTTTTGCAAAGTAATAGTCAAATGGCTAAAACTCCACTCTCGATAATCCTTGAAACTAATAAGCTAAATGGCCTGAACTTCCCTGACTGTTATCACAACCATAAGATTGTGCTGCAGTCTGAAAGTCTTAACTATGTCTTAACTCAACCTATTGAGCCTGCACCTGAGGCAAGTGCTCCAAGGGCTTCTCGAGATGCACATGAGAAATGGCGCAAATGGATTGCAGATGGTGGGAAGAAGTAAGGAATAAAAAAATGAGGTCGTAATTCTGAAGATGCCAAGGAAGCGTCTGTCGCATCCAAGGCTTAAGGACAAAGAAATCATTTACATTTTCATTCTTATGAGACAATGTTTTTGAAAGAATATTTTTGTAATGTTTTTGAATTAATTTGTGAACCTCATTTTTTATACTCCACCTTGGTTTATGGGTAGAGATTCGATGTATTATTAAAATGAATTTTATTATTTATGGTTCTACAATTAATTCTTATGACATGCCATCTTCACAACATTTGACTCATATAACACAACAAATGTTTGCATTGATCTAACTATCAAGGTTATAACCTTGGCGAGCATATTAATCTATTAGACATAGAATAGTAAGTGTAACCCTTAATTAGTCACATTAGATGTGACATGGAAACCACACACATCAAGGACGTGAAAAGTATTGCTTGTGTTAAGCATACAGTGGGAGGAATAGAGGATTGTAGATCCTTTTGTCTTGTGTTTACGAGTATCCTAAGGAAACTTAGAAATATCTTGTTTGTTATACCTTGGAACGAAAGGGATTGTTTCATAATATCATACCTTCAAGATGAAGGAGTTCTTCTATGAAAGAATGGGGATAATAATGAAAACTAGGGACTTGATAAACATAAACACCACTGGCAGTTAAAATGAATAGACTAGTAAACCTGTAAACCTATGAACACAAGTTCCGTACCCTTCGAGATGAAATATGCTGACGGGGGATATGACAAAAGTAAAGAAATCTTGACAAGTAGTGGAAGCCGGCCTAAAGCATAACTGCTTCAAAGATCAATCTACTGATTGAATCTTTTCTAAACATAAGTTCTAAAGATTAATAGGTATACAACTGGCTTGTTAGTATCATATGTTGGCAACATTGCGTAAGTAACGTACATGTGATCATCATCTCAATTTTTGATATGGACTTGAAAAGGGAAAAACGCCCCCAATTGTACGAGATAGCAATATGTGTGGGCCATTGGGTTGCCATAATCCTTTTCTGTCCAAATGCATAGATAATATGTTGACTAAGCTCAACATGAAAGAATTAAAAGGCAATTCTTCCTGTAAAGAATAACCAAAAGGTACATGAAATTCTATAAGTTAAAATTGGTGATGACTAATACATCTCATGTATATAGTCGAACCTCTATTTGATCCAATGGATTGGATTGGTGTTGTTCATTGAAAAACAACATGAGAAAATTGGGACTAGAATCTCCAATCTTAAGACATGAACTTAGGTGGTGATCGAGGATTTGTTTGTGCCAAGTGGGAGAGTAAAAGCTGAGGACGTCTCTTGAGAAGAGACAAAGGCTAACTCTGCCATTTAAAACACGCATTAGAATGCAGTGATAAAAGGTATCTAGATGAGTGGACCTATAAGGTTCTACCAATCGAATATCAAGTACATAAGTTTATGATTATCGATAAGGGTGTGAGTTCTTGAAAAGTAGCAGAGGTCTCACTTACTGTCTAGACATACCTAGTGGCGAAGTGAATAATTTTAGAGATTATTTGATCAGACTCGACGTTCGAGTGGAACGAGTCAACTCGACGAAAATGTGGCAAACCCCCTTTCACCAAAACCCTTGAGTAGTAGCTATGTTCAATAGGTAATCTGGACGATGGACCTGTGTGTGAACAGTAGGCTCTTGGGCAAGTGGGAGATTAAAAGTATTATATGCCCAGTGAGCCATCTTTTGGCTTGAACATTAACACTATGTCAGTCTTATCATCTAGATTATGCCAAACCTATTACGAAATGCTTCTTTATTGTTGATTACTTATGTAGTATAGATAAAGATCCCATGGATTACATATGGTTAGGGCAGCGGTTGGGATACCTATGGAATGCTCTCAAAGATCGTAATCCTAAAAATACGTTCCAAGTCATAGAGGCTATGAGATATGGGATATCACTGGCCTCGTCAAGACTTGTTTGTGTGTGTAACTCTTACAAGAGGTTGACGTGTTCCATTTTCAATGGCCGGCGAGTCAATACATACACGAAGATTCATACACTTGAGTGGTATGGGATTGAACAGCCCCGCAAGGATTCCTCGTTGGTACTGTCGAACTTGGAGTCCTTCGATTTCTAGTGTAAGACAATCCTTAGACCTGAGATGTCATTGGAAAGGGTACTACCCACTATACTTTGATATGCATGTGCTCTCCAGGAGAGTCATAAGGCGTGTATGTTAGGTATAGTCTGGTAGTACAGCGAAACAAGTGGCAGTCGTCGAGGGATCCATCCAGGGCTATCAACCTGGCAATTCCTATGCTATTGAGTGAAACTGAATGATCGAAAAGTCTTTGGCCAGACCATAGTCTTATAATAGGGATTGGTGATCCCTGCTTAGAAGACCGGATCATTAGTGGAACCAACATAGTCATAGTTTCCGAGGCTATTAGGGTTTCAACTGTCACCAAACCCTAGGTCTTAGACGGGAAAAAGGATTCGACTTGAACAAATATCGAAATTTGGATAGGTTTGCTTTTCATCGTTATCATCTAGGAAGTCGTGGCGACGTTTCTAGACATCGAACCACGACCGATAGGTGCCTTAGGTTAATTGGTGAAATTATTCCAAGGCCTAGTTAATTTTTATGAATAATTAATCTAGCCTATGGAATGACTTATTGCTAGCTTGTTAATGAGCCTAAGGGGTCACACACAATACTTAGTATAGTACCTATTGGCTAGTTAATTTTTTGTGAATTAATGGAGAGATTAATTAATTGGAATTCATTAATTGGAAAAAAAATTTAATTAAGTGGTCTTAATTAATAATAGTCTTATAATTTAATATTGAAATATTAATTGGGAAAGACTAGTTAATTAATTAGTGGTCTAATTAATTAATATGTGAAAGAGGAAAATAAATAAATATATATATAATACACATGTATGGGCGTGTGTATGTGTATGAATTTGGTGGAGGATTTTATCTTGTTCACCAAGTCTATAAATATATGTATATTTAATATGCATATATATATATATATATATATATATATATATACCTTATAATATATTTAGTAAGATCTATTCTAATTAATTAGATATGGAAAAATCTTATAAATATATTAGGATAAATATTATGGATATGGTAAGATCTATTTAATTAGTTGACTAATTATATGAAAAGATCTTATTTGAATAGATCTTATATATTTGGGAAGGATCTCAAATATATGGAAAGATCTTGTTTGTTAATTAGTGATCTAATTAACTAAGGAAGAGAAATAAGATGGAAGGAAGCTAAGTATAATATATATATATATATATATATATGAAATGGATATACATGTTAGGAATCCTATGAACGAAAACGCGACAGAAATAAAAAGGATTCCTAGAGTCGAATCACTTTAACGTGTGTTTGATGATTTTCAATAATTTACGAAAATATAAACATAATCAAATACCTTATTGATTCGTTTATTTGCAACTCGCATAACAACAACTTTAATTAATTCCTGTCTCTAAAGCCTCACGCGAAACAAGCCTTCAAATGCTCCCCAGAACTCTCCTTTGATGATGGTAGACGGCTACCAAGAGTAGAGGGGAGAGGATTTTCCTTTTCTTTTTATGTATTGTGTGCTAGGGTTAGGTTTAGCTTGATAGTTTGAGGATTAAATAATCCTCAAACTCTAAGCCTAAGTGGGGCGTCTCCTAGGCCCCTAATGGACGTCCATGATGGGCTAAGTTGGCCTAGTCAACTTAGTCCATATTTTAATATATATATATATATATATAATTCAAATCCAATCCAAATAGATATATATATATATATATATATACACACATAAAATTAATTAATTAAATTCAGATAATTTAATCTAATTAAATATTTGAATTATTGATTTACCAATTAAATCAATCCGTCTTTTTTATTTGTCTTTCCAAAAGATAAATTATTTACACAAAAAAATATCCTGCTTATTTTTTATAGCGCGACTCTTTAGGTTCGTCTCGATTGGCAATGGAAGGATACCAAAGGATTTGAGTGTCACTTAGCCAATCTCGTGGACTCACATCGTAGCCCAATCGAGTATGAAATGATTGCATCATTTATGAACCTCTGGATCATAAAAACCGTATGAGTATAAGCCCTTTATTGACGTATCCTAATCGAGTGAGAGTCATAGTTTATGTCAAACTCACAATACTTGATACCGTGCATCAGATCATAGCATAATGAAATTACCAAACTACCCTCCGTGTCTTACACGAGTTAGTTTCATTGCTTTGGCCAAATACTTAAAATTTCATTTGCCTATGATTGTACACAATACTTTCTCATTTACTATGGAGATAGTGAATCCCATTTTGGCAATCACTTCACAAGTGCTACTTAACTTATTGAGCTCACACTTCGAGGTTGGTCCCACCAAAGGGTGATTGGGCCTAACTACTCTAATAACAGATTCAACGACACAAATACATTGATCGTGACCCCTCAGGTCTAAGGCTCACGCATACTATTATGATCAGTAATCCGATCATTGACTGTCACTGAGTAAATACCCATGTGATTGGATTACTACGAGCTGTGTTCGAACATATCAATTCCATTGTATATCTATGACATGTTCTCTCACCATCCAATAGTGTTCAACTGGCACTCTTTGTCAGAGCATGTGTCATACAAGTCGAGTCTTAATACCCAATTAAGATTCCTTGACTGGCGAACAGTGTTTTGAAAATCGGACTGGACAGTGAACCGAAAAAATGACGGGGTCACGGGACAGCGGTCTAACCGCCGGGTCAACCACGATTGAACCAGTGACATCATAATTATGAAATAAGTAATAATTAATTACCTAAACATATTATAAATACTCAAAGTTGGGCTTGAGTTATAATCTGTTTTATTAGGCCCAAATATTAATCCTTTTCTAGTTGGTTCGGGGTCAACTCAAAATTAACCACAAGTGAAGGGACTAGTTCGCAAAAGTTGAGTTAGGTTTTTGGTATAAATACAACTTTATGTATGTAAAGGTTACCATTCACAATCTTCCGCCTCTTAGTTCTAAATGTCTTTTTTTCTCTGTAAATTCAAATGGAGTTACCTCTACTGCTTCTCTTTTTTACTTCAATAATATTGTTATTTCTTTTATGTTACAGCTTCTTGTATTCCATTCATGCTCTTCCTTAGTTCCACATATTTAAACAAATAGAATCAGCTAAAGAAATTCTTCTCTTCATGAACTAGAAAACGGGAAATTGGAAGAAGAAAAGGGTTGGACTTTTCCAGATTTATAGTGTACTACAAACCGCCCGGTTCCTATGGCCCGTGAACGGTTTACTGGGTTGAACGGTTTGACTGGCGGGTCGAATGATTCTCGTAAAAAATAGCGGTTTTAGTCCACAAACGGTTCTGTGAAGTAAACGGCCCGTTTTGAGGTCCGATTCTCGGTCCGCGCTGTCCGACCGGGCTATCCGGGCCAGGTTTTAAAACACTGCTTCCGAATCCCTTTTAAGTGATCAGGTGTCAAACTCTCCTCATGCCATTTCTTTATTCCATAAAAGGCGAAGAGTCAACCTTGATTCATATGGACTACTTGTTCAATACTTGTTAATGCCAATAAGGTTTATATGAACAAAAGAATAAATGTCTATATTAATGATAAGTTCGTACAACATAATTAGATACCCTATACAATCTATTTGTCTTCATTGGCATCTTGGGCATATACCTAACATTACACGTCCCATATAGGCGTGCATGTGTGTGTGTGTGAGTTTCCATAATTTTGGACTCTCACTCTATATATATCTTTTTATACACAAGTTCATAATGCAATTCATTCTACACAATTTTGATTGTTAAAATTTCTCTCCATATATTTCTCTTCCACCTCTTTCACAAATATTCTTCCAACTCATGTGTTGAGTACGAAGAATGCCAAAATATATTCCTACCTTTTTTTCTCATAAGGCAAAATTCGATATTCTTTTGGCTAGCACTGGTGGAGAGAATTGAGGGTACGAGCTAAAGTGTGGATAAACTTAGAGGCACAACATTTGAGGCTCTAGGGCAAATCCATCCGAAGAGGTGTAGCAAGGAGTTGCTTAAAAAGATGTTGCTGTTTTAAGGTCTTCAAGTGGTAAATACGAAAAAACTTCCTCTTAGGATAGTTTTGAATCCGATGGTACCATGTCTACCTATCCCTAATTTCTAGGATGCCGCTTTAATTTTTAAATTTGTTCCTTCCATTGGGCCGGCGTCCCCAAGGGTTATTTGGATGAGAAAGTTCAGTTATGAACTTTCTCATCTAAATAGCTTCTTTGGCTGCCTCAGACGTAGCCACATATTCCGTCTCGATTGTGGAATCAACAGTTGTGCTTTGCTTGGAACTTTTTCAAGACATTGAACCACTATGGAGCGTGAATATATACCCATAGGTGGATTTGAGGTCATCTGGATCAGATTGAAAATATGCATCAGTGTAACCATCCAACTTCAATTCTCCATTTTCATATATTAAAAGTATATCTTTTGTTCTTCTCAAGTACTCAAGATACACTTCGTTGCTGTCCAGTGTTGCTCTCCTGGGTTTGCTTGAAACCTACTAATTATGCTCACAACATATGCCAGATCCGGTCTCGTGCACAACATCGCGTACATGAGACTCCCTACTGCTGATGCATAAGGTGTATTCTTCATTTCCATTCCATCCTTGTCCGTCTTAGGACTCATAGATTTGGAAATATGGATACCATGTCTCATGGGCAAAAGTCCTCCCTTAGAAATATGCATTTCATATTTTTAAAGACTTTCTCTAGGTAGAGCGCTTGGGAGAGTTCTATCATTTTATTCGCTCTATCACTGTATATGCGAATTTCCAGAATGTAGGTAGCTTCTCCCAAATCTTTTATGGAGAACGTGCTTGAGAGTCATGTCTTGATCAAAGTCAATAAGCCTATGTTATTCCCCATAAGTAGTATTTCATCTAAATATAGAACCAGGGATGTCAACTTGCTCCCACTGACCATTTTGTAGACACGTGGTTCATCTTCATTCTTGATGAAGCCATATTTCCTTGCTTCTTCATCGAACCGAAGATTCCAACTACCAGAGGCTTGTTTTAGTCCATAAATGGATCTATTAAGTTTACAAACTTTATGAGAATCTGCTTCCGATATGAAACCCCTGAGTTGTTGCATATAAATGTCCTCTTCGAGGTATCTATTTAGAGATGTGGTGGCTAGCAGAATTCTAATAGATTTGATCATGGCTGCTGGTGAAAAGGTTTCCCCATACTCAATTCCCTCTTTTTGACTATATCCTTTCGCTACTAGCCTGGCCTTATAGGTGTCCACCTTGCCATCCAGTCTAATCTTTCTCTTGTAGATCAATTTGCTTCTGACACGACAAAATCCTAGCGAGAGAACTAGGTCGCGTAAGTAGTAAAGTGGATGGTTAAGTCCGGGGTTATCGTATCCGCAGGGACAACTATAATCTAAGTACCAAGACTACTATATTACTCAATTCTAAGTTAAATCGGTCGATAAAAGGTTGATTCACTAATTACTTAAGTTAATTACTAAAATAGTTTATAACCAAATAAGTGGAAGAAACGATAGAAGAGAAGCGATTAAGGCACATGGTTCAACCATTTATGTATTTCGATTTTGATTAAGGTTCTATTGGATTATTAGATGGATTTAGCCAAGGCGAAATTCCCTAACATACGTGCTACCCAATCTCTTGGCATAGCAACCCTACCTTAGTTAACGATTTCCTATATATCTCTATATGAAAACCCGTCTTAACAAAGATGCATTTAAGGTCTAGGAATTCCCCACATGAATGGAAAGCCACCTAAAGAAACCGAGTCTATCTCTAGTCGGTTTAACTATAGGGTATTCAATGTTTATATCTTCCCTAGGTTATTATCTCTCGATCTCTAACCTAGGCATTTTATCGAACACTTGGTGATCAAACAAGCGAAGCATTGAGCTCAACTTTGAATACATAGCTAAAACCAAAATTAATCCAATAAATACCAACAAATCAACAATCAAAATAACATAAATGGCCTATCCATGGCCTCAATCAAACAAGTTTAGCTCATATTCATGTCAAAAGTGCAAATATAAATCATACAAGTCATAAGAGGTTTGAACAAATTCAAGAAATAAATATGTAAAAACTCCCTAATTCTTGTAGAGATGTGGATTCCTCGTTGAATTCTCTGTCTTCTCACGAATCCGGGCCTTCAAGTAGACGTTTTGACCTTCAAAATCACTCTCCCAAGCTCCCTCTCCCTCTCTTTTGGCGTGGCTGCTGCTATCTATGGTGAGTTAGGGTAAAAAATGGCTAAAAGGGGTATTTATAGACCAACCCGCTGTCTCGAACGCTGCGGCGTTGGGTGTTGAACGCCGCGTCGTTGGGTGTCGAACGCCGCGGCGTTCAACATTCTGCTCCTGAACGCCACGGCGTTATTGATGAACGCCGCGGTGTTCCCCTGCTGCTCCGGCCAGTTTTGGTAAACTTCGCATAACTTTCTCTACCGATGTCGGAATACACTGATTCAAGATGTTGTAGAATCCTAAAACAAATATCTACAACTCTCAAGAAGACACTGGGGCCTAAATCAAATGTTAAAGATGAAAAAATCGTCTCACAATTCACTGAATGAGAAAACTCCATCGTAAGACGTCTATTCCGATGACGTTTTCACCTCCTTCCCTACATATATGATCTTTGTCTTCAACATAAGAAATGTACCTTTGCCTCTTATCTTTCCATTGGTATAAGAAGTGTGTAATTTGGACATGGGTAGAGAAATCTATTCCATAAACTCTAGCACTGCGCAGACAGTTTGTATTTTTATGCATGATTTACCTTCAATCCTTGTTCTTTTCCTCCAAATCATATGTTATTCTAGAAAATATGAGAAAACAAGAATCAAAGCATCAAATGTGATCAAATTATCAAGGAAACAATCAAAACCAAGTCGATAAACGGGGAAAAACTAGTGTAAAAATAACATATATCAACTACCCCCAAACTTAGCTTTGATCGTCCTCGATCAAATACAATCAAGCACACACATGAAAGCTCAAAATGGTTTTTCTTTTGCAATCTCATACACACAAAAGCAAGCATTAAACCTTCGAAGAAGTTTCGGAAGAGTTACCCGATGCTTTGAACATTCAGCAATTTGAAAACCACACAAAATCTTAGTTTCCATCCCTAAATCATGAACTCCCACTCCCATATTCATGTCAAGAGCACACTTTAGATAAGATTATGCAAATCAATTTGAAATTAAAGACATTGAAACAATTCAACATTCGTTAACCCATCGGTGTGTATAAAGTGCAATTGTCACAATCAAAAGGTCTTTACGGCTTGTAATGTAAAGCTAGGTGATGGCTAGGACTGGAAAATATGGATAAAGTGACTAAGTCAAGAGAGCCTATAACTCAAAATCATTGATCTAAATTCGCAAATAGACTACAAAAACTTTCACACCTTATCACTTATCCCTTTTTCACTCTTTTTCCTATCAACTTACAACCCCCAAACTTGTTTCTTTTCATATCGGGTTGTACATAGATTTCCAAGCCAAATGATCCAATTGAGTGCCAAGATCAAAGCCTAGTCGAGAGCACACTTTTTTTTTTCTTTTTTTTCATATATATCTCTCTCTCGAATATTTAGCCCATTGCTCAAGTTTTCATTTCATCCCCTTTTTTACATAATACTTCAAACCTCAAATATCCCAACATAGCCAAAACATCACTATCTAACTCATGTACATTCAAATCAAAACAAGGTGACTACCCATATTCAAGTCAAATGATATGAAGTTCTAAACTCTCTTGATTGGGTGCAAGACATTGTTTTTCTTTTAAGCTAGAAGGTGGTTGTCTTGGAATATGAAATAAAGACGAATGGTGGTTTCTAGTGTGCTTAGCACACTCCATTCTTATCAATACGGCTCAAATCAAGGTCTAGAGATTATGCAATATAGAGAAGGCCAAAATGTAAGGCTAACAACAATGAAAGATGGCCTAAATCATTTTATGACTTTACAACATTAATACACACTTCATAGTCAACAAAATTGAAAGTCCAACGTTTTAAATCCTCAAAAAAAATTGCATAAGCATGACTAAAAAGGGCTTTCAAGTCACAACATATGACATGTTGACCACAGATAAAGGACTTTGACTTCGAGAGAGTAGAGATATTCAAACGCATTATGCTCTCATGCAAGGGTGCACCAATTCATGAATTCTATATCAACAAGGTTGTACCCCCAAACTTAAATTAAACATTGTCCTCAATGTTCATGAAATAAATGCAAGGTAAGAGGGATAAGCGATACAACCCTGAAATGGAGAGAAATGGAGGGAGCACGGTGGTGGGCTCATATCCCAGGATCAAACCGTGATCAAAACCTGAAATAAATAATTCTCAAGGAAATCACATCAACAATAAGACAGAAGAGAAAGCAAGCTAAAGACAAAAAGGAAAAGAAAAGAAAAAAAATAAAGTAAAATAAAAATAACGAAGCTTGGGTTGCCTCCCAAGAAACGCTTGTTTAAAGTCATTAGCTTGACTCTTTTCTTATTTTTCTTCTTCACCCAATACCAGTGGTACCCTTAGTAAACATTTGATCGAGGCCTTGTTTAAACTTCACAGTCTTCTTATCTTTTGTAGCCATTTCTCTCAAGGACTCGCTTACAGGTACGACTTGGTAAACATGATGAATGGTAGAAGAGTGTTTCGTTTCATTAGACAAGTCAAATTTCACCTCTTCTTTTCCAACTATGAAAGTTAATTTATAGCTGTGGCTAAGAAAGGTCGTCCCAAAATAATGGGGACCTCAGCATCGTTGGCTATGTCCAGTATTATGAAATCGACTGGAATGATAAGATTTTTCACCTTGACCAAAATGTTCTCTAAGATGCCTACAGGATGCTTGACCGAGCGATCCGCCAATTGCAAGGAGATTGTAGTGGGTTTTAAGTTCGTGAATCCGAGCTCCCTGCACACAGATAAGGGCATGAGTGAAACACTAGCACCTAAATCATATAAAGATTTTGAAAAATTCAAATGACCAATAGTGCAAGGTATAGAGAAACTTCCTGGATCTCTTAGTTTTGGCGGAAGCATGTTTTGTAGAATTGTTGCACATTCCACCGTAGTAGGCATCGTATCATGCTCTTCTGCCTTTCTTTTCTTGGAGATGATCTCTTTAAGAAATTTAGCATAGTTAGGCATTTGTGATAAAACATCTACAAGAGGAATATCAATACGCAATTGTTTAAAAATATCAAGAAACTTAGCAAATTGCTTATCTAACTTCCCTTTTTGTAATGCAAGTGGAAAAGGGGGCCTTGGTTTGGGTACGGAGGATGGTTAAGTCCGGGGTTATCGTATCCGCAGGGACAACTATAATCTAAGTACCAAGACTACTATATTACTCAATTCTAAGTTAAATCGGTCGATAAAAGGTTGATTCACTAATTACTTAAGTTAATTACTAAAATAGTTTATAACCAAATAAGTGGAAGAAACGATAGAAGAGAAGCGATTAAGGCACATGGTTCAACCATTTATGTATTTCGATTTTGATTAAGGTTCTATTGGATTATTGGATGGATTTAGCCAAGGCGAAATTCCCTAACATACGTGCTACCCAATCTCTTGGCATAGCAACCCTACCTTAGTTAACGATTTTCTATATATCTCTATATGAAAACCCGTCTTAACAAAGATGCATTTAAGGTCTAGGAATTCCCCACATGAATGGAAAGCCACCTAAAGAAACCGAGTCTATCTCTAGTCGGTTTAACTATAGGGTATTCAATGTTTATATCTTCCCTAAATTATTATCTCTCGATCTCTAACCTAGGCATTTTATCGAACACTTGGTGATCAAACAAGCGAAGCATTGAGCTCAACTTTGAATACATAGCTAAAACCAAAATTAATCCAATAAACACCAACAAATCAACAATCAAAATAACATAAATGGCCTATCCATGGCCTCAATCAAACAAGTTTAGCTCATATTCATGTCAAAAGTGCAAATATAAATCATACAAGTCATAAGAGGTTTGAACAAATTCAAGAAATAAATATGTACAAACTCCCTAATTCTTGTAGAGATGTGGATTCCTCGTTGAATTCTCCGTCTTCTCACGAATCCGGGCCTTCAAGTAGACGTTTTGACCTTCAAAATCACTCTCCCAAGCTCCCTCTCCCTCTCTTTTGGCGTGGCTGCTGCTATCTATGGTGAGTTAGGGTAAAAAATGGCTAAAAGGGGTATTTATAGACCAACCCGCTGTCTCGAACGCCGCGGCGTTGGGTGTTGAACGCCGCGTCGTTGGGTGTCGAACGCCGCGGCGTTCAACATTTTGCTCCTGAACGCCACGGCGTTGGTGATGAACGCCGCGGTGTTCCCCTGCTGCTCCGGCCAGTTTTGGTAAACTTCGCATAACTTTCTCTACCGATGTCGGAATACACTGATTCAAGATGTTGTAGAATCCTAAAACAAATATCTACAACTCTCAAGAAGACACTGGGGCCTAAATCAAATGTTAAAGATGACAAAATCGTCTCACAAGTCACTGAATGAGAAAACTCCATCGTAAGACGTCTATTCCGATGACGTTTTCACCTCCTTCCCTACATATCTGATCTTTGTCTTCAACATAAGAAATGTACCTTTGCCTCTTATCTTTCCATTGGTATAAGAAGTGTGTAATTTGGACATGGGTAGAGAAATCTATTCCATAAACTCTAGCACTGCGCAGACAGTTTGTATTTTTATGCATGATTTACCTTCAATCCTTGTTCTTTTCCTCCAAATCATATGTTATTCTAAAAAATATGAGAAAACAAGGATCAAAGCATCAAATGTGATCAAATTATCAAGGAAACAATCAAAACCAAGTCGATAAACGGGGAAAAACTAGTGTAAAAATAACATATATCAACTACCCCCAAACTTAGCTTTGATCGTCCTCGATCAAATACAATCAAGCACACACATGAAAGCTCAAAATGGTTTTTCTTTTGCAATCTCATACACACAAAAGCAAGCATTAAACCTTCGAAGAAGTTTCGGAAGAGTTACCCGATGCTTTGAACATTCAGCAATTTGAAAACCACACAAAATCTTAGTTTCCATCCCTAAATCATGAACTCCCACTCCCATATTCATGTCAAGAGCACACTTTAGATAAGATTATGCAAATCAATTTGAAATTAAAGACATTGAAACAATTCAACATTCGTTAACCCATCGGTGTGTATAAAGTGCAATTGTCACAATCAAAAGGTCTTTACGGCTTGTAATGTAAAGCTAGGTGATGGCTAGGACTGGAAAATATGGATAAAGTGACTAAGTCAAGAGAGCCTATAACTCAAAATCATTGATCTAAATTCGCAAATAGACTACAAAAACTTTCACACCTTATCACTTATCCCTTTTTCACTCTTTTTCCTATCAACTTACAACCCCCAAACTTGTTTCTTTTCATATCGGGTTGTACATAGATTTCCAAGCCAAATGATCCAATTGAGTGCCAAGATCAAAGCCTAGTCGAGAGCACACTTTTTTTTTCTTTTTTTTTCATATATATCTCTCTCTCGAATATTTAGCCCATTGCTCAAGTTTTCATTTCATCCCCTTTTTTACATAATACTTCAAACCTCAAATATCCCAACATAGCCAAAACATCACTATCTAACTCATGTACATTCAAATCAAAACAAGGTGACTACCCATATTCAAGTCAAATGATATGAAGTTCTAAACTCTCTTGATTGGGTGCAAGACATTGTTTTTCTTTTAAGCTAGAAGGTGGTTGTCTTGGAATATGAAATAAAGACGAATGGTGGTTTCTAGTGTGCTTAGCACACTCCATTCTTATCAATACGGCTCAAATCAAGGTCTAGAGATTATGCAATATAGAGAAGGCCAAAATGTAAGGCTAACAACAATGAAAGATGGCCTAAATCATTTTATGACTTTACAACATTAATACACACTTCATAGTCAACATAAGAAATGTACCTTTGCCTCTTATTTTTCCATTGGTATAAGAAGTGTGTAATTTGGACATGGGTAGAGAAATCTATTCCATAAACTCTAGCACTGCGCAGACAGTTTGTATTTTTATGCATGATTTACCTTCAATCCTTGTTCTTTTCCTCCAAATCATATGTTATTCTAGAAAATATGAGAAAACAAGGATCAAAGCATCAAATGTGATCAAATTATCAAGGAAACAATCAAAACCAAGTCGATAAACGGGGAAAAACTAGTGTAAAAATAACATATATCAGCTTCCAATTGGTCTTTTATACCATTTGATAGATCTATAAGAGTCCAGACTTAGTTCGAATACATCGAATGTATTTCTGCTTTCGTAGCATCAAGCCACTTTGAGGAATCTATATCCGTCGCAACATCATCATAATCAGAGGGATCATCTCCGTGGCTTCCTTCTGCGACAACATAAAAGTAATATAGTGCTTCGTGTAGCTAGCCATATCTCTCAGGAGGCTGAGATACTGTGCTAGATCGTCGTTGCGACAGTTGTGTCATTATGGGTTTAGTTTGTGATTCTTGAACTAATGTCTCCGAAAAGGCGTCGTCTTGTTCTTCCAGAACAATCTTTCTACTCCCACCACCTTCTTGAATGAATTTTTCTTCAAGAAAGTAGGCTTGCAAGGCCACGATGATCCTATAATTATTTTGCAGGTAAAAGAGGTATCCCATCGAATCCATGGAAAAACTGATGAATCGTCCTTTCAAGGATCTATCCTTTAGTTTCTCTACCTTAGTCTTCTTTACATACTCGTCTAAGATACATGGTAATTGTACTGACGCGTGTACATGTGCTGAACCATCTTTGAAAAACGTGATGAGTACCCATGGGTTTTCTTGAGCGAAGGGTGAGGAATGTCAAGTCAGCATTAATTGCATTGATTGACTAATCCACTTTCTCTTTTTTGGCGTAGGGTAATGTACGCTTGCTTTTAAAAGGATCTTTTTACTAACTGCTTTAGCCGGGAATAAAGCTAAGCGTTTAGTTTATTTTGAAGGAAGTGCAGACGCTAAGGCAGATTTGTGTAATAAGCGTCAAAACGGTTTTAAGTGTATGATGCTAAGTGCGTATGACCGATGCAAGGGAAAACATTTTTGGTCATATTCACTTAGGTATAGTTTGCTCTTTGAAGGTTCCCCCTATGTAGGTTCCCCATAAATTTCATAACATACATTGAATTCCCCCTAAATTTCATGCCTAACAAAAGCATGATGTTTCGAATGATTAAGCATTTAGATCAATCATACCTAGTTCACTTCTTAAAGTGAGAAAACGTTGTTCGTTAAGCGCTTTGGTGAAGATATCTGCCAGTTGCTTTTCTGTATTAATGAAGTGCATGGAGATATCTTTCTTTTGAACATGGTCACGTAGAAAGTGATAGCGAATGTCAATGTGTTTGGTTCTAGAGTGAAGAACTGGATTTTGAGTCATTGCTAAGGCGCTTTGATTGTCACAATGGATAGGAGTTGGATCTAGGATTATTCCATAATCTCTAAGTTGTTGCCTCATCCAAAGGATCTGTGCACAACAGCTTCCAGCGGCTACATACTCAGCCTCAGCGGTGGAAGTAGCGATGGACTGTTGCTTCTTACTATGCCATGAAATTAGTCTATCACCTAGGAATTGACATGTTCCACTAGTACTTTTTCTATCTATTTTGCATCCTGCAAAATCTGCATCTGAATAACCGATTAGTTCAAAAGGAGAATCCCTAGGATACCATAAGCCCACATTTTGTGTGCCTTTTAGGTACTTAAGAATTCTTTTAGCAGCAATTAAGTGTGATTCTCTAGGATCAGCTTGAAATCGTGCACACATGCATACTGAGAACATAATATCGGGTCTACTAGCTGTAAGATAAAGAAGTGATCCAATAATACCTCTATAGTTAGTGATATCAATTTTCTTTCCATTATCGTCTCTATCTAGCTTAAGCGTCTGGCTCATTGGAATTTTTGAAGGTGATGCATTTTCCATACCAAATTTCTTGATCATATCTCTAGTATATTTAGTTTGATTTATGAATATGCCATTAGGGAGTTGTTTAACTTGTAATCCTAGGAAGAAAGTTAATTCACCCATCATGCTCATTTCAAATTGATCTTGCATCATTTTCGAAAATTTCTCACATAGACGCTTATTGGTAGATCCAAATATAATATCATCAACATAAATTTGAACTAGGAGAATATCTTCATTATGGGTAATTTTGAATAACGTTGTGTCAACGCTGCCTTTTGAAAAGCCTTTACCTATAAGGAAGATAGAGAGAGTGTCATACCATGCCCGTGGTGCTTGTTTAAGACCATAGAGTGCCGTGTCCAATTTGTAAACCATGTTTTTCCCATGGTTGTTGATGAATCCTGGTGGTTGCTCCACATATACTTCTTCTTGGAGTTTACCATTCAGAAATGCACTCTTTACGTCCATTTGATACACTGTAAATTTGTTAAATGCTGCAAACGCTAGAAACATGCGGATTGCTTCAAGTCGGGCAACTGGAGCGTATGTTTCATCAAAGTCGATGCCCTCTTCTTGACAGTATCCCTGAGCTACGAGTCTGGCTTTGTTTCTAATCACAATTCCATTCTCATCCATTTTGTTTCTATAGACCCATCTAGTTCCAATGACCCCTTGGTGGGTTGGTCTTGGTACTAGCGTCCATACCTTATTTCTTTCAAATTGGTTTAGCTCTTCTTGCATGGCTTCTATCCAACTTGGATCGTTAAGCGCTTCATCCACTTTCTTTGGTTCCATTTGAGATAGGAAGCTTGCAAACATGGCCTCATTTATTGTAGCGGCTCTCGTTCTAACGGGTGCTCCAATATCTCCAATAATTAGTTCTGGTGGATGGTCTCTGAGCCATTTTCTGTCTGGTTGGAACGAGTTAAGAGATTGATCTAACGTTTGATTAAACTGTGTAGGCGCTTGACCAATTCCTTGCGTAGGCGCTTCAGTGTTTGTAGATTGAATTCGCTCTTGATGAACATACCCTTCATGATCATCAGCGTTTCTTGCAATGTCATCGTTGATGTCTTTACGAGTAGTCTTAGGATTAGGTATAATGATTTCATTATCTTCATCAATATCACTATCATCACACAGATTGATTTGTGACGCTTGTTGAGATAAATCTTCAATTCCTGCATCATTTATATTAACCTTACTCGGTTCTTGGTTAGCATCATCAAACACAACATGAATGGATTCTTCAACCTTCGATTTGATCTTATTTAAGATGCGAAAGCTCTTTCCATTTTTGGCGTATCCTAGAAAGATTCCTTCATCTGCTTTAGGATCAAATGTCTTTAGGCTTTGAGAACCATTGTTATGAATGAAACATTTTGAGCCAAATACATGAAAGTATGAAACATTCGGCTTACGTCCCTTCCATAACTCATATGGAGTCTTTTCATGTTGCTTGTTGATCATACACCGGTTCTGAGTGTAGCAAGCAGTGTTAATAGCTTCGGCCCACAACCTTTGAGGCAGCTTAGATTCGGCTAACATAGTCCTAGCGGCTTCTTTAAGCGTTCTGTTCCGCCGTTCAGCAACTCCATTTTGTTGAGGTGTTCTAGGTGCTGAATACTCATGAAGTATTCCAAAGTCTTTACAAAATTTCTCAACAATATGGTTAGTAAATTCAGTTCCTCTATCACTTCTAATTCTTGTTACTTTTAGATCTTTTGAGTTTTGTAGTTGACGAATTAGAGAGGTGAGCTTGGCACTAGTTTCATCTTTAGATGCTAGAAATTCTACCCATGTATAGCGTGAAAAATCATCAACTATTACTAGTGAATACTTTTTACCACTAACGCTCATGATTTGAATAGGACCAAACAAATCTAAATGTAGTAATTCAAGTATTCGAGAGGTCGATAGATGAAGCTTCTTCTTAAAGGATGATTTAACTTGTTTACCCATTTGACAAGCATCACATAAGCGATCTTTATTAAAGGAACCTTTAGGTAATCCCTCTATGAGATTTAGAGATATTAATTGAGAGATTGTTTTGAAATTGAGGTGATTCATTTTTCTGTGCCATAACCAACCTAATTCGTTTTGATTCTTAGCTACGAAGCATGTAGGGTTGTTATCTAATGTTGAATCCCAATCTACTAAGTATACATTGTTTGTTCTTCTTCCTTTTAATTTGGTAGATCCTGTCTTAACATCGATTATCTCGCACAAGTCACTAGAAAATTTAATTTCAAAGCCTTTATCACAAAATTGACTTATGCTTAGGAGATTATGTTTAAGACCCTCGACATAGTATACATCATTGATCATGATGTTCCCCCTATGCATGATACCTATACCTTTAGTTTTACCTTTAGAATTATCACCGAATATAACTTGAGGACCATTGGTTGCACGATAGTTGATCAAGAGGTCCTTTGATCCAGTCATGTGTCTCGATGATCCACTATCTATGTACCATACTGAAGCGTCGGTGTTGGCTCTAGGTACCTGTATTCAAAAGGGCAGATCTAATTTCCTTTAGGTACCCATTTTGTTTTGGGTCCTTCTTTGTTAGTGACGTGAATTAGATTTTTCGGAACCCATATTTGCCTTATCTTCACTACGGGAGAAAGATTGGCCTTCTTGGGTTTCGTTTTGAGTTGCATACCTTTTCTAGATGTATAGAAATATCCTTGATTATAGTGATAATCATAATCGTATTCACAATTATCATAGTGTTGATAATATGAACTGGATTGTTTTGGATATGGACGTTTGATTCTGTTTGGTACTGGCTTAGGATGCACTTTTGGTGCGGGACGCTTAACGTTTGATTCACTGGCAGAAAATATCTCCTTAGTTTTTTGAGCGTTTGGATATATTTTCTTTTGTGAGACGTTCACTTTGGTCTTTCCTTTGCCTGAGTCAATGTAGACTTTATCATTAACTTTTGTACCAGTATTTGTTGATTCATTCAGTGTTTGTCTGATTGAACTTTCTTCAACAAAGATTACACCTTTTCCTTTGTTGATTGTTGTAACATTGGACGCTTTGGCTTTATAACTGATTTTATCAAAACCTAGACCGGTCTTTTCACCAAATGCCCTGGTTACTTTAGTCACATTATCTAGCGTTCTAGACGCTTTTGATAATGAAGAGATAAGCTGCTCTGATTTGGCAAGTTTAGCGACCATTTCAGCTTCTCTTTTGACTATTATATCAAGATCACCTTTTAGCTGAGTAATTTCACTCTCGAGTGATTGGTTTTTCTCAATGCACTGTTGCTGAATTTGCAACTCTGCTTTGAGCGTTAAGTTATCACTTCTGAGTGCTGAAATAATACGATGGTGATTTTGGAATAATTGGGTGGCATCTTGACAATCTGTATAATATTCTTTTACTTTGTCAAGTAATTCATCATAAGAGAGAGGATGATACAGATCAGTGGTTACCTCAGATGGTACGTCGTTAGATGCTTCATTTACTCTTGCCATGAGACAAATGAATGCTGAGTCCTTTGATGGTTCATCATCGCTGCTTTCATCTGATGATTCCAAGTCCTCTTCAGGCGTATAGAGAGGTTCTGATTCTGCTAGCAAGCCTTGTTGTCTCAGGTTGCTCCTGAATTGGTTTCTATCCGTGTGATCTTGCTTTGTAGGTTTAGACACATTTGGATATGGGCAATTAACTTGGAAATGCCCTGGTCTCCTGCAGTTGTAACAAAGATTGGTCTTCATCTTTTGTTCGTTTGTTAATCTTGTTGATCGTTGGTTTAACGCTGCAGGCGCTGAGAGATCTTGCTGAGAAGGAGTTTGATATTGAATTGGCGCTAGGGAGGAGGACGCAGGATAGTGAGGCATTTGATATTGTGGTTGTATTTGAGGAAGCGCTTGATATGAACTTTGTCCTGGGTGCTTAGGACTGTTTCCCTTCTTTTCATATTTCAGGAATTTCCTGAATCTATTTAGAAGCGCCAGTTCTTCTTCCTCACTTATGTCCGAACCTTTTTCTTTGATAGGTTTTCCTTTGATTGATGCCATTAGCGCTCCAGATTCGATTACTGGATTACTTACTGCATCACTGGCCGAATTCAGCTCAAACTCAAACGCTTTGAGTTCTGAAAAAGCATCTTCTGGAGTTAGGCTGTCCAGATTGTTTGATTCTCTCATTGCAGTTGTTTTCATCAGGAATTTGCTTGGAAGACTTCTAAAAATTTTGACCACTGTTTCTCGATTTTGTAGCTCCATACCCAGAGATGTTAGTTCAGTGACAAGGGCTGTAAACCTCATGTCTAATTGCTCTAGCGTCTCATTAGGTAGCATCTTGAAGCCGTTGAATTTTTCTTTGGCAATTGATAATTTGTTTTCCTTTATTTGTGCTGAGCCCCCACAAATAGTAGCCAACTTATCCCAAATTTCTTTAGTTGTATTGCATGATTTGACTTTGTTGAATAAGTTGTCATTGTCACCAATGGCTGTGTATAATGCATTCCGACCGACATTGTCCAGATTGGCTCGTCGACGCTCATCGGTGGACCATTCTTGTTTGGGCTTCTCCACATAACCGTCAGGTGTTTCTCCTGTGGCTTCGGGCGCTCTGGTGATAACTTTGTATATTTTGATTGGCCCATCTGAAATGATATCACACATTTCATCATCACATGAACACAAATAAGTAAACGCTTTGACCTTCCAAGAGTCATAATTTGACTCGGTCAACTTGGGAACTTTAGAAAATGCCATGAAGAATTTTAAAGTAATTTTGAAGCGACTATATAAAAAGATGGATCTGAACAAGCAGTTACGCTTGGAAACGCTTAGGTTTCAACTTCAACCGCTCTGATACCACTTGTTGGTCCCAAGTGGTATACGAAAGGGTCTAGAAGGGGGGGGGTTGAATAGACCCTGAAGTCTTTTTCGACTTCTTAAAAATTCGTATCACTTTGAAGTATTTGAACGCTTGACAAGTTTAAGCGCTGGATGTGGCGCTTGAGAAACGTTAACTTAGACTCGGTGATTTCAACGCTTACCAAAGTAGGGCAGAGTTTAGTCACTAAATCAGGGTTAGCACAGCGGAAATGTTTTTATAGCTTAGCGTTCGTTTTAACCAATTAGTCGCTTATTAGTTTTAAATGCCTTTTCAAGATATAATATGACAGTATAATGTAAGACAATAAAACAGTAAATGACACAAAATATTTGTAAGGTTCACTGGGTGATGTAATCCCAGCTACGTCCTTCTTCTCCTTTTATCAGGGAGGTTTTTCCACTATGATGATTATCGAAGAGTCACACAGAGACTTCTACAAGATAGAGGGAGATTGGATATGATCTTGGAACTCCTTGGTCACACAGATTTCAGCTCCACTAAAGATCTTCTATTCCCTTGCTTCTTTCACTCAGAAATGGTGCAAGTTACTTTTGATCTCGGAACTCCTTGGTCACACAGATTTCAGCTCCAATAGAGATCAACTTCAACAAGCTTCTTTTACACAAAAATACTGCTTGCAAGTCAACCAGCTTTCTCACTCAGATGAAAGGTGTTGATGGTTTTGGTCACGGGTTTGTTTGTTTTTGGAAAGTTCAAACAACTTGAGGATATCTCAATGGTAGTATATGTTCTTCTTAAAAGAGATTTGAGATATGGGTAACTGTCTCTAGAATATTTGTGAAAAGCTTATATGAATATCTGGCTATGATTTTTAGTAAGCTTTTCTTTCAACAAGGTAGGTATTTTTGTGTGTGTCACTTTTTCGTCTCCTTACTTGTTTGTTGAAAGAGCTATTTATAAGGTATTGGTGGTTTTTGTCCGTTTGACTCGGTTGGAGTCTCGTTTCCCCAAACATTCCTTGAGTTCAGACATTTCTAACTTTGGGTATATTTAATTGGTTGGGCATGGTCTTGGTTTCATAAATCTGACAGTCTAGGTCAAAGATATGGCTTGCCCATAAGTTATAGTGCTTATATTTTAATAGCACTTATCCGACTTTTAATGCATCTTGTTTTATTTCCGTTGGAAATAATTCGTCCGTTTGATTCATGCATTTTTTTAAGTCTTTGGATGGTTTTGGGTCTAAATTCTTTTTCAGGTTACGTTCTTTGTAGGTTGTGTTGGTTTAACCTTTTTGGACGCTTGCTGAAGAGAATAGTTATTCTCGTGTATCAGACGCTTGGACTGATCCTGACTTTCTTTTCTTTATTTCAGACGCTTACTCTTCAATCTTGTCTTGATGGTCTCACTGAAAATTCCGTCATTTCACTTGATGTTGAGTATTCGGCCTGAGTTATCCATTCGTAGTTTGAGCACTGGGATAATCCCTAAAGCGTTTGACGGACGCTTCAAGATCTCCTTATCCATTGTAGCTTTAGACGCTTGATCTTCACCTTCATCACTTGGTAGACTCACCCAGAATTTTCCTAAGTGTTTTAGTGTCACATACTTAGTCTAAGGAATTCTACAAAGATAAATACTATAAGCCTAAGATAAATAAGCTTTCAGGTACTTATACATAATCATTCTATGAAAGCTTTCACACTTTTCGGAGTCTAACAGAAAGTCCTATTTGTCATCATCAAAACATCTAATATGAAATTCCTAACAAATTATATTTATGACACAGGCTCCCACTATCTAATCAGTGTTCGAATGGCACTCCTTGTCAAAACATGTGTCATACGGGTTAAATTTTAATGCTCAATTAAAATTCCTTAACTAGCGAACCATTATTAAAAGATTAAGTAATTGACGCTGCCAATGCCTCTTCTTATCAATATAAGATGTGAAAAGTCTATCTTCAAATCTCAAGGCCTATTTGTTCAACACAATTAAATGTCAGTGATATTTACATGAACAAAACCAAAGTACCTTTATTCTATAAATAGAAATATAATCGTTTGTGTAAAATATATAACTTATGAATGACCTACTCAATCTAATTCATCATTGGCAGTAAGGGCATACACCTAGTAGCTCCCTCACCATCCTATATCAATTTTAAGATTTTAGTGGCCTTATCATTAACTCTTTTAGTTCATGCAGTAGTTTCATATCATTTTAAATTGGCTCTCAACAGAACCCTCAATCAGTTTTAGTGCTTTCCTTTTTGCTCTATAAGCCTGTGACCTTGAAACATTTGCTTTGAGTGTAGTGCAAATTTCTTCTCTGAATTCATCTGTTCCCAATTTTGGGTTTGATTGAATTTTTTTGAGAAATGTTTTACCTATCCAATCTGACCTAAGACTGGTGTTGTTATAACTCTAATAACAGTTAGTGTGATTTAGATTGTATGTTTTTATATGCCAACTCCTCTCCCCATTCATGACTGGAACATGCATTTTCCATTCATACCTCTCCTTTTTACACCTAGCCCTAAGCCTCACATCGTCATTTTTCTCAAATTTAACATCCATTCCCTTCTTAAACAGTGGCTCTTAATTGCCAAATTTGCTTGTTTTTTTTTTGTATCAAACGCCAAGCCCAACAGCAAATCAGGACTTTTACTATCACTTCTTGGGTTAAATTTAGGAAATTTCATGTGTGGGTTCTCATCTGGACTACAGACTATCTAGTTCATCACCACTCTCAGCACAATCAGCATCACCCTCTTCAAATTGCATCCTAGTAGACACATCCTCTGTTACATAACCACCCTCCACACCATCTCCTAAGACTCATTTTTCCCTTATCCTCATCCCTACCACCAACATACTCAACATCAGAATCAACATAGGCTTCAAAAAAAATATCATCTTCTTCAAAATCATAGTCACTGTCATAAAAGTTAAAATCATCAGAATCATCCTCATCATCCTTACAATCGTCAGGTTCTACAGGTTCTAATTCTCCACCTAACCCCCAATCATATCCCATTTCAGTGTTACCATGTTCCCCCTATTCTCCTAAAGACTCCAAATTTTCCCATATACCACCTTCATTCCCACCTGTCACACTTGACGACTCCACTTGGTTTTGGACATTCCCTATATTATCAGTGTGTTTTAAATACATTTCTACTTCATAGTTTGTGGGAATATAATTCCTAATGGTCAAAACATCTGAGTCACTTTCTATGTATCTACTTGTATTCATTATTTTCCCAGTTTTAAGCCAAAACCTAATATTGTTTCTATCTGTGTGCCCCAATTCCTCTACAAAACCCCACACATCAAACATCCCCAACTTATCAGCATCAACAAAGTAAAAAAATTCTACATCTCCCCCAATATAATCTTTAGGACTAACCCTCATTATACCCATGAAATATAACTTAATATTAAAACAACTATCCTCCCCATTATACCTAAATTCATTTTTAGTTGTTTATATTTTTAAAAAAATCAAAGACAAAACAGAAAAACCAAGAACAATTCACTGTACATCAATCCATTCCAACATTGATTCACAACACACATCACCAAAGTCATAGTTCAGGAAAGCTTACGGTAACTAGATGTGACTTCCAATGCATGCTAGCTTCTTCTAGCCATTACCACAACTCACAATCAAAACAGGGGAAAATCAGTTATTAGGGTTTTTCAAAATTTGGGGGTTTTCGAATTAAACAGATTACATTGAAAGATTAAAACACTTATCGTTAAATTAGATGGTGGAAAGCTCCAATTCACGGATAATCGAACAAAGAACTTAAAACCGTAAATTTAATTTTGAATTTCAGGGATTTTTGCATTAACCCATGGATTCTCTCAAATGGTACAACAAATTAACAGGTTTTTTGCTGCTAAGTAAAATCTAAGAGGAAATTTGGGAAAAATCAAAACAAAATTTTGAATTTTTGGTTTGTTAGGGTTCGAAGGGTGGGCTTTTCTCAATTGAGAACTTTTAAATGTGAATTCCTCTGATTTTTCACCATACAAAGAAAGATTAGAAGGTGGGTTTCCAAGAATGAAGCAATTTTACTGGTTTTGGGCAAATATCTAGATAAATTTTGGGTGACATTAGGATAGGGTTTCGAACTAGAGAGAGTGTTCTTGGTTTTTTTTGTTCAACTGCTAAAGTGAATCGGGTTTGACCCCTTTTATCCTGTCTATGTTAAACGGACCATTAACGGTAGAGACAGAAGTTGTTAAGAAATGAAAGATTAGGGACCAATTTTGTCGAGTCCAACAAATGAGGGACCAAAAGAGTTTTGGATGTCAACATAAACATTGTAATTATCCCTAAATATGTCATATCCTACCCATATATGTCATATCTTACCCAAATTTAATTGCTCATATATTTTCTATTTAAATTGAAAGGATAAAATAGTCGTTTAACATATATACTTTGCATCAAAATTGTTTGATTATAGGTTTCAGCTCGAGTGTGCCAAACTCATATAAGTATTGATGAAATTGGTGTTTCGCAAGGAGTTTTATATAGGCAAAAGTGTAAAATTCATCATGTAAATTAAATTGGCCGAAATTTCAATTATGTGAAGAAGCGGATGTGGACAAATTAATTGGATGACATGGAACATACATGTGTACAGCATATTACTTTTCGGTGTAATTTGCCTAACATTCATTAAATTTTAAATTGTTGATGTGGGTACAATATCTTAAAAAATAGCCAAAACAAATAAAAGATTAAAAATGTCTAAAATGTTAAAGATATATTTTTTGAATTAAATATAAAATTTTGAATAAAATTATTCTTTATTGGCAAAAGGGGAGTTATGTATTATGTAAATTATACAGTAAATTGAAATAAATGTTATAAAATATTAAAATCTTGCGAAAAGAAAAATAAAAAGTTTAAAGACGTCTAACAAAATAGAAATACTAATATATATTTTTAGCTGACTTTTAAAATATAAAGAAAATTATCTATTATTTCCAAAAAAATGGAATAATTCAATATTTAAAATATATAATATATTTGAATAAATGTTAAAATTATTATATTTAAAAATTCCAAATAGAGAGTTATATAAAATGATAAATTTCTTATGTTTAAAACCTATTGTAATAATTAACATTTTAAATCAATATCAATTAAAAGATTTACATGATATATGAAACTTATTTTATTATTTTCTATTTTTTGTTGGCAAAAAATAAGATAAGTCATCATATAAATTACTTGAAGTAAATTCAACATATGTGAGAATTTTCGTATTTAAATTTAGAAAATAGATTGAAATTAAACTTTAAATATATTAAACATCTTTAATAAATTAAATAAAACAAAAAACAAAAAAAGAGGCATGCCATCTTCCTCAGCTCCCCCACCCCACGCTTCCATGCCCAGTCGGCTACTGCCCAACCCCACCTTGGCAAAATCCCTCCAACCCCACAAAGCACCATCACCATCCCCATAATCTGGTAATGCACCGTCACCGTCGCCAAATAGTCCGCGAATTGCTGTCTTCAACGCCTCTACACTTTTGCATTTAAAATGCCTTGTAACCTCCACTTGTAGAAACAGGAGCCTCGAGAGGACTATAGGTGGAGAGATGTGGTGGGTCTGGGGGCTGGATGGGCTGCGACGAGTTGCTGGTCCAGAGGGCTTGGGAAAAGAGGGTTTGAGGAAGGAGATGCAGATTTTCTGTTTTCTTTTTTATTTTGTAATTACATTTTATTTAAGATTTTAAATTAATTTAAATATTTTCAAATATAATTTTTTTTTTATTTTATGCCATTTCTAGTTGGCGCTTGTTTCCACTTATTAATCGGTCATTTGTCTACTTGGTGTTTCCTTTTCCATGTTGGTTAATTGATGTCCACATCAGATGATTTGGCTAAAAATGGAAAATCCTCAATTTAAAAGGGTGACGTGCTGTGCACTGTGATAAATTCCAGTGGCAATTGTCCTTAAATTGTAATTTTTATGAAGTTATTATTTTGATTTTGCCAATCGAAAAATAAAAGGACCAAAATTGCCAATTTTCCTAAGTTACAGGATGAATTTTGCAGTTTTGCCTTTCATATAATGCGGGGTCGCCCCCACTATGGATTTAACAAAGGTGAAGACTAATACAAGGACAAAAAAAGTATTTTGCCCCAAATAATTATAAAAAGTAAATTGAATAAGGTTCACATTATATATATGAAATTACTAAAACACACGACGTACCACTCCAATAATTTTTGTAGAGAATTGTTTAAATAACGTGAAGTCAATGTAACTTTATGTTAAAAGTAAAACATTTTGGTTTAAAGTTTGTAATCTTTATTTTTATATCATTGATTGAAGTTGATTATTGAAAAGTTTGCAAGCTTTCTCCTAGTAATTACAACTTGACCCCCAATAATACAATTCTGAAGTTGTGCCTACATTTATATATGCACGTATCTATTTATGTGATGATTTTGAAATGAATAATATGCATGGGTTGAGATTAATTTAAGCCCGTTCGCAATTGTAAAAATAAGTTACAAATTTATAATGACATTTTTTAGTGTGCTTGATCGATATGCATTATTTAATTAAGTAAGATCCATTTATGGTGATTTTTCAAAGCCATCATTTTTTTAGGTAGCCCAAAGCTATATTATTGTGATTCTTTATTTATCTTTTTTTTTAATTTTATTTAGATAAACAAAATTACAAGGTAAATAAGGATTAATGCATATTACATATATAAAACATCCATACTTTTGAATATTATTTTGCAATAAAAGATCTTAACCAAAAATTTTGACTTAATTTTAGTTGAAATTGAAGATGTTTAGGATAGTTCGACCTATCCAGAAAAATTGTCGGCCTACCTAGAGAAGGACGACCTCGAGAGAGCAGACGAAAGCGAAATAGGCACGCGCACGGGTAGAGAGTCGTGCGTCATTGGACTAGGCTTCCCGGATCCCCTTTTCTTGATTTATTAATAAGCTTTGTTTGTTTTATATCTATTGGTTTAGTTACTTAATCCAACGTCTAGTTTGTTAAGTTTAGCTTTCCTTTTCTGTTTTGTTATCTTTGGGTATATAAGTTGTTACCCATTGCTTTGTAATTCATTATCATAGATTTCAGTAAAGCAATGAAAGTTATTCCTGCTTTCAATCTTTCTTAACATGGTATCCAGAGCAGGTTATTCTTGAATCAAGCTCTTCCACTGATTGTTCTTCCTTTTTTTCGAAGATCTTCATCTTATCAATACAAATTGATCCCCTACTCAATCCCTAATTGAAGATCTTCATCTTCTCTATACATATTTGATTTGAGATTTAATTTCTTGACATCTCTGATCTCCTTTTTCCCCTCTTTTCATTGGAATCGCTTATTATCGCTCCCATCTCTCAATCTTCCGCTGAGAAATCGTCAAATACATCTGCCTCCACTGACATCAACGATCCGCTTTATGTATGTTCCTCAGATGTACTCAATCTACATCTTGTCCCTCACGAACTCAAAGGGGCAGAAAACTATGGGGTATGGTGCAAAGCAATGAAATTAGCCCAAAATTTGAAGAGTAAGATCAGATTCATTACTGAAAAATGTAAGAAACCACCTCCAGATGCACTTGACTTAGAACAATGGGAAAAATGTAATGCCCTAGTTCTTTCCTGGATTCTCAAGTGCGTGACCAAGGAAATTTACAATGGACTTGTGTACTACGAAAGTGTAGCGAATGCGTGAAGTGATCTTCATGACTCATTCAACAAGATGAACCGAGCAAGAATTTTCTCATTATTCAAGGAAATCAACTCCTAAACTCAAGAGGCCAATTCTGTTACCTTTTACTATTCAAAGCTAAGGCAGATGTGGGAAGAATATGATTCCCTAGTGAATCTACCCACATGTGAATGTGCTGCTTCAAAAGGTTATTCAACTTACAATTAAGAACACAAGCTCATGCAATTCTTGATTGGTCTTAATGAATCATATGGCCTCATTAGGTCCTAGATCTTGATGATGAAATCAGCACCAAGTCACAAATAGGCATATTCTATGATATGCAATGAGGAATCTCAAAGGGGTATCAACAATACTGGAAATCCAAAAACCCCGATCACTTTTTACTCTACCACACAAAAAAACCAAAAATCTAGGGTCACATGTCAGAATTGTGGAATCTAGGGACATAGCAAGGAAACATGTTATAGGCTTGTTAGATATCCACCAGCAAGAGGTGGATCCAATAGAGGATAGGGAAGAGGTAGAAACAACAGAGGAGGAGGACAAAGAAGGGGATATACGTCTAACCAAGTGATTTTTTATCAATCTCATTTCTTTGAAAGTTTCACAAAACCTGAAAATCAATCAAAGGGCCCTTTTAACACTGCTCCAACAGTCACTACTGCCAATCCTCCAAGCTATGCTTTCAATCAGACACCAAATTTCACCCGTTAATAGTATCAAATCCTTCTGAACTTGATACAAAAGGATCAATCACCATCACGTATGCAGCATGTTACATCAAACAATGTTACAAGTATAAATAGCATCGCATCAGGTATCTCTCAAGATCCTTTTGCTCTTTCTCTACTAGTTTTAATACTGGGTGGATCTTGATACTGGTGAAAACCACCATATGTGCTATAATCTTGATTTTTTCTCTTCTATATCACCTATCACACCTGCACAGACATCAGTTAAATTACCTACTGGTAATCTTGCTACCATTGATAAGACTAGAGATATAAAATTGGGAAAAGATCTCATGCTTCATAATGTGCTATATATACCTTACTTTCAATATAATCTGTTCTCTATGTCTACGTTTACACAAGAGAATAACTACTATGTTGTGTTTTATCCTCAATTTTACCTCTTTTAGGATCTTTGGAGTGGCAAGGTAAGGGAAGAGGGATTGGTAAAGCTAGAAATTGTCTCTATATTCTGCATCCTATCAATGATAGCTTAGATGTTAAGCCTATTTTTCATGATTTGTTAAAAGCCCATTTCAATTCTTATAGTACTAAGTTTATTGGCTTTAATAATGGTAGTAATATTTGTATGAGAGAAGAACATTCTATCAATTGCAATAATACTTCTTGTTTTACTGCTACTATTTGTTCTACTGATTCTCATTTATAGCATTTAAGAATGGGACATGTCTTTTTCAAGAATTAAAATGTTACCTCAAATTGGCCATCATCTTCAGCGTAGCACTTTACACTGTCCTGTGTGTCTTATTGCTAAATACTCAAGAACCCCTTTTCATCAAAGGACACACATCACTAGACAAATTTTTGAAATTGTACATCTTGATATTTGAGGTCCATATAAGGAACCAATACACTCTAATCATAGATATTTTGTCACAGTGGTTGATAATTTTTTAAGGTCAACTTGAGCCTTCCTTATGCATCTTAAAACTGATGTCTTACCTATATTGAAGAATTTCTTTACTTTTGTTCATAATCAGTTTAATACCAATGTTAAGATCATTAGAATTGATAGAGCATCTTTTCAAATCCTCATCTTGTCATTTTTTCACTTCTCAAGGAGTTATACACCAGAGTTCTACTCCATACACTCGTCAAAAAAATGGCTTGGTAGAAAGAAAGCATAGGCATTGTTAGCATTATTATTCATTATAAAAGGCATTGATTAGTTTTCACTTAAATCTTCTCTACATCTATAAGTAGTATAAAACATTTTGTCCATGTTTTCAGTGCAATCTCTCTACTTTGTATGGGATAGGAAGATTGGTACTAGACAGATTGATCTTGATTACTTATACTCGTTCGCAAGTAATATGAAGTCTTTAATGAACAAATAAAGACTTAGAACACTTGCACAATCTTAGCTTTGACATGGGAGTACCAGTCGAACACCATGTGATGGTGGGGAGCTTAAGACTGTAGGCACATCAGTGGAGCTGATATGCTCGAACATGACTCGCATCGGTTCTGTCACATGGGTTTTCACTCTGTGACTGTCAATGACAGAACTAATTATGCGTAATAGGTATAAGTAAACCTTTGACCGGAAGTATTAGACTGAAGATACACTTGTGACTTCAAGTCTGTCACTAGAGTAGTTAGACTCAATTCTCCTGTTGGTGGGGTCAACCTCGAAATGCGGCTTGCTTGGTGGGCAAGTGGTAGTCTTAGCTGATAACTAATATGGAATTTGTTCTCTCATAGGTGAATGAGAAAGTATCCTATGTGATTAATAGAGATCAAAGTCTTTAGCCAAAGTAAAAGAGACGATTGTGTGAGGCACTAAATCGGGCTCAAGGATCTCGTATTATTATAATTAATACATATGGTCAAGTCCAGTGAGTTTGACATAACTATGACTCTCACTTTACTGGGGCACGTGAACAAAGGGTTTATACTTATACAGTATTTACAATTGGAAGGTTGTGAAATGATCCAATCATTCGATTTCATTTGGGCTATGAAGTGGGCCACGTGACTGGCTAGGTGTTACCCACTTCCTTTGGATTCCTCTCATTACCAAACGAAACGAACCCAAAGAGTCGCGCTAAAGGATTGATAAAGAAAAATGAAAGGATTTTCTATTTTATTCTGGGAGGTTTAATTTATAGGATAAATTAACTCATTAATTAATTACTCATTATATGAGATTATTAATTATAAAGATAGGATTAGTTATTAATTAATTTCTCAAGGAAATAAATTAATGAATTAATTTATCTAATTAATTTGGTTAATTAATTAATTAATTAATTTATTGGATATAATAAATTATTAATTAAATAGATAATTAATTAAAACAACAGATAGGTCGGGCTATGTGGGGAGCTTCCATTTTGATGCCTCCTAGGGCTAAGTTGGGCGTCCACTAGGATGCCCAACGAGGACTCTTTTGTTTTGACTTGGTCAATAAGTCAAGTGATAATAAAAGGACTCTTGACCTAGATGAGATAACAAGTTATCATACAACTCTTCTAAAAGAAAAAAAAACTCCTCCCTCTTTCTTAACACTCTAGCCGTCAGCCACTAAGAGAAAAATAAGGGATTTTTCATCAAATCAATCTGCGTGATTATTTAGAGGCAACCTACGTTCGTTGTTCAGATCAAGAATTCAAGAAAGATTCCAAGTATTTGTGAGGATTGGATTGCACGTGTTCTTGAAGATTTCTAGCATTCAAGTTTTGAATTTTTGATGGTGGAATTAGGTCTCCAACCACTTCGCTTCAATGGGTAAGTAATTATTTGTTTTAGCATTTATTCGATTCAATTATGCAAATCGAGAATTCACTTTGGGATTTAATTTAAAAACCTTCACTACGCAATTTTTTTCGCGTAACCTAATAGACATATCCTACATATGTCAAGAGCATTAATGTTTCAATCCCATGCACTAGTAAAGTTTTAGGGATAATGTGTTAAAATAGATACCTATCTTATAAATAGAACACCAAGTCCCCTTTTGGAAGGTAAAACCCCCTTTGAGGTGTTGTTTGACAGAATACCTAATTTAAGTCATATTAGAGTTTTTGGATACTTATGCTATGCCAAATATTACCTGTCTTTGATAAATTTTTCCATAGATCTAAACAATGTATCTTGTTGGGATATGCCACTGATTAAAAGGCATATAAATTGTTGGATATCAGCAATAATATATTTCTAACAACAAGAGATGTTATATTTCAAGAGTCTATTTTTCCATTCTATGTTACAAATACTGATTCTTATGATCATCTTATAGTGGCTGACTCTTAAATGTTCTATTAAAATTTAATCTCACCATATACTCATTCTGGTTTACCTACTAGTACTCAAGTAAAACCTTTTGCAAATGATATTGTAGACATGCCTAGAAGACCATCTAGAGTACCCACCAAACCTGTTTGGACAAAAGATTATGAATGTCCTACTCATGATAAATCAAATGACAATAATCATAATACCACAGTGACTTATCCTTTGTCTTCTTTTATATAATACTCTCATTTACCTTCTCCAACTCAATCTTATATATACTCTCTACACAGTTTTACAGAGCCTACCACTTATTTCGAATTTAGTAACGATGTGAGATGGACAAATCCTATGAACACTGAAATCAAAGCCTTAGAATCAAATAAGACTTGGAAAATTGTTGATTTAACCCCAAACAAAATCCATATTGGATGCAAGTGGGTTTATAAAGTTAAACTCCATTTTGATGGTACTTTAGACAGATTTAAGCTAGACTTGTAGCCAAAGGATATAACCAAAAGGCAGGATTAGACTACAATGAGACTTTTAGCCCTGTAGCGAAAATTGTAATTGTTAGAACAATTCTTGCACTAGCTTCAATTAATTAATTGGTGTTTATATCAGTTAGATGTCACTGATGCTTTTTTCTAGAGGGATCTTCTGAAGAAGTTTACATGACAATTCCAGAAGGATTCAACAATTAAGGGGAGTTTTCTCATCCTTTAACATATTCCAAAGTCTGTAGATTGTTGAAATCTCTTGGATTAAAGCAAGTTCTAGACAATGGAATGTGAAATTTACTGATGCTTTAATCAAAATTGGTTACATTCAGTCTTTGCATGATTACTCTTTATTCAGTAAACATGATGGGAGCAAATTAGAGGTTTTATTGGTATTTGTAGATGATATCATAATCACTGGTAATGATAATGATATGATTTCAGATTTGAAAGTATATCTTCATAAAACTTTTCATGTTAAGGACCTAGGAAACTTGATTTATTTTTTGGGGATAGAGGTTATAAGAACTGATCAGGGAATATATTTAAACCAAATAAAGTATGTTCTTGACCTTTTGAAAGAAGCTGGTATGACAGCTTGTAAACCAGTTATTACTCCCCTTGAACAAAATCTGAAACTAAACAGTAAAGATTATGATGAGGCTCTCAAATATGAAGAGGATGATCCTTTGCTAAATAATGTAACTGAATATCCAAAAATGATAGGGAAATTAATCTACCTAGGTATGACTAGACCTGATATTGCATATTATATTCATATTTTATCCCATTTCATGCATAAGCTAAAGAAATCTCATTGGGATGCAGCTTTAAGGGTTCTAAGATACTTAAAAAGAACAATTGGTCTTGGTCTTTTCATGTCATCTTCAAGCAAGTTGCAATTAACCACCTTTTATGATGCAGATTGGGCATCATGTGTTATGGCAAGAAGATCCATTACAGGATTTTTTATCAAGCTAGGGGATTCATTAATCTCCTAGAAGACCAAGAATCAAAGGACAGTCTCAAGATCATCATGTGAAGGGCAATATAGATTTGTAGCGCCAACAACATGTGAAGTAATATGGTTGATTGGAACTTTAAAGGACTTAGGGATTGAATTCAAAGATCTAGCGAATGTATTCAGTGACAGCAAATCTGCCATGAGCATAGCCATTAGCCCTATATTCCATGAAAAGACTAAGCATATCAAAGTGGACTGCCATTTAATTCAAAAGGGTGTTATTTGCATGATGCTATGTTAAGAACGAGAGAGAGAGAGAGAGAGAAACTAAAATTGAATGATATTATTGATGTAAACTGATAATGAAAAAAAAATTACAAGAAAAAAGGGAAAGATACAACCCTTATATAGAGGCATTAACAAACTAACTGCGTCACCTTTACATAACTAACTTAACTAACAGAAATAGAGAAAACTAACTAATCCAACTGGATAATTATGTACATAATTCTAAAAGTCCCCCTCAAGTGTGGTGTGAATACAAATCTATAACACCATACTTGCTTAGAAGGTAATCAAATTGCACTTTTCCAAGAGCCTTGGTTAAAAGATTTGTTGATTGCTCAATAGTTAAAATGTGCTCAGCAATAATTAATCCTCTTTGAATTTTATCCCTTACAAAGTGACAATCCACCTCTATAAACTTAGTCCTATCATAGAATACTGGATTTGCTGCTATATATAATGCAGACTTGGAATCACAATATAATTTGACTTGTCATTATCTCTGAATCCCCAAATCTTTAAGTAATCCATCAAGCCATATGACTTCACAAGCTACTGCTGCCATGGGCCTGTATTCTGCCTCTACAGAAGACCTTGAAATAGTATTTTGTCTCTTTGATTTCCATGATATCAATGAATCGCTAAGCTTAACTATGTAAACTGTTAAGGACTTCCTTGTAGTTGGGCAAGCTGCCCAATCACAATCACAATAAGCCCTAACAGAGAAACACTTGGAAGAAATTAGTAAACCAAGACCTAGTTTCCCTTTTAGGTGTTTTAACACTCTATAAATAGCTTCAAGATGTGATCTTTTCGGCTTATGCATAAATTGGCTAAGAACTTGAACATAATAAGCAATATCAGGTCTAGTTATACTTAAGTAGATTAACTTTCCAATAATCCTTTGATAATCAGAAATATTCTCAATAAGAGGATCATCTGATTTATCATTTATAGGAGTATCAAGATCAACAGAAATAAATTGAACATTCTGTTCTATAGGAAAAGCTACTGGTTTACATTCAAGCATGCCTGCTGTTGGGAAAGTGCCCTCGATGCCAATGAGGAATTAGAGTATAAAGCACTAGTTTATATTGAACAACCCTTAACTAATAGAAAGGCATTTGATATACTGTTCGTATAAGTCTTAATGGCATCTATACGACTTGAATGAATAATAAGTCCATGTGAATCAAGGCAGACCTTCCACTCCTTATAGTAGTTAAGGAGATAGGCACTGGAAAGTTTGGTACTTGATCACTTAAATCGTTCTCAAGTCAGAGAATCTCAATTGGGCATTGAGATTCTTTTGGATTTGTATGACACATGCTCTGACATGAAGTGTCAGTCGAACACTATGTGATAGTGGAAATTTGTGTCATAGATACATTGATGGGATTAATGTATTCGAACACGGCTCGTAGTAATCCAATCACATGGGTTTTTACTCATTGACTATCAATGATTGGATTACTGATTATGATAGTATGCGTGAGCTTTGGACCCAAGTAATCACGTTGAAGATGTGCGTGTGACGTTAAATCTATCATTAGAGTTGTTAGCTCCAATTTACCCGTTGGTGGGGTCAACCTCGAAGTGCGGCTTGATGGGCAAGTAGCAATCTTAACTGATTAGTAAGAAGGAATTCACTGTCTCGAAAGTAAACGAGAAATATCCTATGCGATCATGAGTAAATGAGATTAAAGTCTCTGGCCAGAGCTCATGAACTAACTCGTGTTTGACACGGAGGGTAGTTTTGTAATCTCATGTTACTATGATTCTTAGCAAGCATCGAGTCCTTTGAGTTTGACATTCCATGACTCTCACTCGATTGGGATACGTCAGTGAAGGGGTTATACTCATACAATATTCATAATCTAGAGATTCGTAATGACATAGTCATTTCGTACTTGGTTGGGCTACGATGTGGGCCCACGGTGCTGGCTAGGTGTCACCCACATCCTTTGGTATCCTCCCAATGCCAATCGAGACGAATCTAGAGAGTCGCGCTATAAAGGAATAGACCAGAAATCGAGTTTTGTATTTGGAGGACATTTTGGTAATTTGTCCTATGGTAGGATGAATTAATTAATTGGATGAACTAATTTAATTGGTTATTTAATTGGATTAAACAATGACAAATTAAATTATTTAATTTGAATAGTTAATTAACTGGGTTAATTAAATATTTAAATTGAAATATTAATTTAATGTATATTTATTTAATTGGATTAAATGAAATATAATTAAATTAAGTGGACTAAATTGACTGGGTCAATTTAGCCCACATGAGGAGTCCATTAAGGCCCAGTTGGGCGTGTGTAATCATGGGCTTAAGTTGGAGGATTATTTAATCCTCCAACCTCCAACACAAGCACTAAATTAATTGATTCAATCAAAATTACACAACACTGAGAAATCCTCTACCAAAATACAAGACTAAGAAAAAAATTCATATTATCTCTGCCTCGCCACCTCGGGAGATAATGATGAAGATTTTCAAAAATTCGTTCCTGCGTGATGATCTAGAGACGAGATGTTTAGACCATTAAAGATTTGCGAGGATTAATAGAATTCAAAAAAGGTAAGTTTTTCGCGTTCTTCGTTTTATGTTAAAATCAACGAATTGATCTTGGCTATTGGGAATCCGGATATGTTTTAAATTCCGCTGCGCATGATACCAGGATTCCCAGCACCTGCATCATCAACAAGTAATTCTAATGTATACTTTCTCTGGTTTAAGTTTATCCCTTTTGATGATCTGGCTATTTCAATCCCAAGAAAATACTTGAGTTCTCCTAAGTCTTTCATATGACAGGTTCTGTTCAAATAGGATTTTAATTCCTCAATCATCTCCAGATTACTACATCTAATCAATATATCATTTACATAGACAAGGAAGATAACAATATCTCTCCCTCTTGATCTAATAAATAGTGAATAATCATGTTTTGATTGTGTAAAACCATAATAGTAGTAAATTTTAAGTTCCACTATTTAGAGACTTGTTTAAGCCCATAAAGAGATTTAAGTGATCTACATACCTTGTGTTGCCCCCTCTGATTGCTAAATCCAAGAGGTAATTGCATATATACTTCTTCATATAAATCTCCTTGAAGAAATTCATTAGAAACATCCATCTCCCTTAAACTCCAATTATTCATAGCAGCAATAGCAATAATAGTTCCAACTGTAACATGTTTAGCTACAGGAGAGAAAGTATGTGTGTAGTCTAAACCTTCCTTTTGTGTATATCATTTTACAACAAATCTTGCTTTATACATGTTTATAGTGCAATTGGAAACATTTTAATGTTATAAACCCATCTACAACTAATGGAATGTTTACCTAGAGGCATATTAACAAGAATCCAAGTTTTATTCATTTCTAAAGCCTCTATCTCTTTGCAGATTAACAAGAATCCAAGTTTTATTCATTTCTAAAGCCTCTATCTCTTTTTGCATGGTCTCCTTCATTTCTTATCTTTAACTGCCTCATAAAACTCCTTAGGAATATAGAGATTAGACAAGGAAGTTAAAAAGGCTTTATAAGGATCAAAAATTTGATCATAGTGAACATAGTTAGCGATAGGATGAGATGTGGATGAATTAGAAGGAGGTAGTGAAATATGAGGAGATATATAGTCTTTAGACAAAAAAAGGTGGTTTTGGTGTTCTGGTTGATCTCCTTAATTCAATATTGGTAGATGTATGATGATGGTTATCATAATCATTATAAACATGATCATCATTGATAGAGTCACCAGTATTCATAATATTATCAGAAGGAGAATCAATATTGTTATTAGTAGAGATATATGGTGATATAAAGTCATCATGATAAAGGTTAGAGTCAATAATAGGAAACTTTTTATTATCACCAGAAGTTTGAGACGAAGCAAATGGAAATATGCTTTCATAAAATATAACATCTCTGAAAACAAGGAAAGTTTTGGTGGTTAAATCTAAGAGCCTATAGCCTTTTTGTGTAGCGGCATAACCCATAAACACACAAGCCTGGGATCTAGGTTGAAATTTGTCAGTATGAGGAAGAATTTTAGCATAGCATAAAGAACCAAACACTTTGACATGTTTAAAAGTAGGTTGTTTATTATTCAACATATAGAAAGGAACCTTACCTTGAAGGAGAGGAATAGGAGTCATGTTAATGATATATACAACAGTCAATATACACTCACCCCCAGTATATAGAAGGAATGTGGGATTGAAACTTTAAAGCTCTAGCAACATTTAAAATGTTCCTTTGTTTCCTTTCTATAATCTCATTTTGTTGTGGGGTATATGGACAGGAACTTTGATGTTGAATGCCCAGAGATTGAAAAAAATGTGTACGTTCACTTTTGTAGAAATCGCATGCAGTATCAGTCCTTTTAATCTTAACCTTAACAACATATTGAGTGTTAATATAGGTAAAGAAATTCTTCATTATAGATAGGACATTAGTTTTGTATTTCATGAGAAAAGTCCAACATGCTCTTGAGTAATCATCAACTAAAGTAAAAAAATCTCTCTTTTGCTAATAAGTGTGCTCCTTATAAGCACCCCAGATGTCTATATGCAATAATTCAAAGATAACAGAAGTGTAAGTTTGCTTAATAGGAAAAACAGTCCTTGAATGTTTTGCAAGAGGGCAGTGTATATCATGATTGTGAAATTTAACTCCTATTTCAGGAAGTAAAGAAAGTCTAGGGAAAGATATATGACCAAGTCTTCTGTGCCAAAGCACAACTTTATTATTCAAATCAATTACAGTATCTGTCTTATTACAAGATGTTAAAACAGTACTCAAATCTGTAAGAGAATTAGTATAAGAGTTCATGTAGTATAATCCATTTCTAAATCTACCAATCCCCCTTGTCTTTCCACTCCAAATGTCCTGAATTCAACATAAGTTAGGATCAAAACTAACAAAACAGTGATTATCAATACTGAATTTTGATATAGATAGTAAATTGTACTGAAAACCAGGAATATATAGGACATCTTTTAAGACAAAATCAGGAGTGACTTTAATATTTCCCATGTGAGTGACCATACTAGAACTTCCATTGGGTAATTTGACGGATATAGCAGAATATCCTAAATCATTAATGTCATTAAGACTGTTAATATTGAATTTGATATGTTGATTAGCACCAATATCAAATATCTATGTTTTATTATCCATGTGTGCCAATAGAGTCAATGAATCAGAGAATGTACTTGTGATACCTGCTAAATTGAAAGAAGGAATGTTTTGTTGTACTGATTGATTAGAGGCATTGAGTAGTTGAAAAATTTGTTGATATTGGTGTGGAGTGAAGGTTGGAGTGTGGATTGAAGCAGTTTTGCTGGTATCCTCAGTCATGGCATTATTTTTGCTCTTTGGTTGCCCAATTATTTGAGAGCTGTCATCTGTGGATCCAGTTTGATTAGCTTTGTAACTTCTTCCATTGCCTCTGCCAAACGCCCTTCCGTTATTCCTACCATTACCTCTAGCTCTACCAGTTCCTCTTCCTGTTAGGATAACCATACAGTCTGAAACATTTGTCTTTAGTGTGTCCATCAATATGGCAGTATTCACAAGTCACTGTTGTTGCACTATTAAAAGTAGCTAGTGCATCAACTCCAATAGGTTGATTATTTATCCCCCTTTGAGTCTTCTCATTGCTTACCATATATTAAACTTAAATGTGACTTAGCAGTGGAGACATCATAAGAATTTTTGATCTTGAAGTACTATAACACCCATTCAGGCCCATCAAGAACTGCATCATCTTGAGTTGTGTGAATTCTGTGTATTCTTTTGTTACAAACAAAGACGGTGATGGAATAAGGGATTCATACTCATCCCATAACTGTCTCAGCTTAGAATAATATGACATTATTGGATCCGTGTGTAACAGTGTTGATTTTTCTATACAAGCAGTACATTCTTGCACTATTGATTTTGTCAAATTTTTCTTTCAAATCTTTCCATATCATATGAGCTGAATCACAGTAAACCACTCCATGTAAGAGTTCTTTTGATAAGTATCTATGGATCCAAGATTTGACAAGGGCATTGCATCTCTTCCACTGATGAAAAACAAGTGAGTCTTCATTTGACTGTTTGCATGATGCAGTGATGAATCCAAGTTTGTTCTTGGCCTCGAGTGCAACCATCATCTCCCTGCTCCAGATTTGTAATTTTCAGATCCTTTGAGAGTTTGAAAAACTAAATCAAGATTAGGGGAATCTGAAGGATGAAGATATAAAGGATACTCAAAATCAACAACTGGACTTGCAAATTTATTGGCTGGTAAATCCTTTGTAGGATCAGATACTGATTCTTGAGACATCTTCAAATTTATTAAGAATAGCAGATATGTATCCAAGAAAGAGAATAGAGACAAAATATCACAGAAGATGATCTTGTAGATGAATTAATATCAATTTCAGATAGAGATATTGAGGATAAGGGATCAAGAAGATCAATATTGGTGTTTTGCTGTTTGAAGATCAATAGATCAGAAGATCTCTAGAGATTGAAAATCACCAGAATTGGATAGTCAATTGAAGATATTTGAAGATCAAAGGATTAGAATATCAATATATTTGCAGATTTGTGAATCGAAGAACAAACTAAATGAATTTTGCAGATTTGAGAATTCTGCAGATTTGAAGATTTAAAGATTGGAATCATTCATGAGAGATAACCTGATGTTTTGAAACCATGTTAAGAACGAGAGAGAAACTAAAATTGAATGATATTATTGAAATGTAAATTGATAATTGAAAAAAAAAAACACAAAAAGAAAGGGAAAGATACAGTCCTTATATAGAGGCATTAACAAACTAATTGCCTCACCTTTACATAACAACTTAACAAATTGAAATAGAGAAAACTAACTAATCCAGCTGGATAACTATGTACATGTCTCTAACATGTTAAGAGTTAAGATCAGCCTGCTGACCTTTTGACCAAGGGGCTTGGAAGAGACCAACACAAACATCTTCTTTACAAGTTTGGTCTTATTGATATGTTTAAGAAAAACCAAACTTGAGGGGGTAGTGTTGAAATTGAAGATGTTTAGAATATCTTTATTTATTAATAAGCTTTGTTTATTTTATATTTGTTGGTTTAGTTACTTAATACAACGACTAGTTTGTTAGTTTAGCTTTCCTTTTCTGTTTTATAATCTTTGGGTATATAATTATTACCCATAGCTTTGTAATTCACTATCACAAATTTCAGTATAGTAATGCAAGTTACTCATGCGTTCAATCTTTCTTAACAATTTTAAATCCGGTACGACTAAAATGGATGTGGGATTTCTTAAATTTCATGATCAACCTAACTACAAAGGGCAAAGATTCCCCCATCCATAAATAAGTATGCGTAGCCCCCACAGAAAAGTTAGGTATATATATATATATATATAGTCAATGTCAGTTGCAAGACAATCAAATCAGATGAGATAGAAATTATTACATAACTGTAAAATTACTATAAACATACTCAACAAGAAAAAGTTAAAAAGAGAGAAAATACATTAATCAACAACCATACAATATCCAACGTGTTCTTTTTTACAATAATATTATTCTAACTAGCTATTGCCTAAATTTTAACCACAACAGGCTTAGAGGGTGCAAAAGCTTTATTAGCATATATCCTCTGCTCGATCAAATTCCTAACAGTCTGAAAAATACAAAATAAAAATATAAAAACATATGTCAAGATAAAAGAATAAATGTATGAATTGTGACATAATTCTATCATATATTTCAATATGGTTGGACGGGTTGCACATAATAATTCTCAGAACTCTAAATTATAATACAATTACAATCGATCGTATCTAGTGGACGCAGCATGTGCCTCAATAGATAAATATGCGTGAGTGTCGACTCATGTTGATGCTTAGAATTCCGATCGTTTCTAAGAATGATTCTTGACTCATACGCATTGCCCTACTCCCACAACTGAAAATAAGCTCAAATATAATGTGTGTTTCTATTTTTTTAAATGCGTCAGTCTTATTTATATTGCTCTCATATGGTACATATTACATATAAGTTCTTTTGACTTGAATATTAATTTAAACTGGTAAGATATAATTAATGCAGTGTTCTCCATAATCTAGACAAGATAGATTAATTAATTTTATAATTAGTAGATAATTAATAAATAGTGGTAGAGACAGTGAGTGAGGGCTAACCAGATGATTGTAGGGCATAGCTGTCGGTTTTATATTAATTAATGGAATGAAAACAAGCTGTTGCTGATTCCTGACTGATTAATAATTTTCTGTCTTTGCTCATCCACATCCCACAACACCTCTATCTGACCCTGAAAATGAGGGGGGGTGGGGGGGGGGGGGTGGGTTATATATATATATATATACACTATCCATGTTAGACAAATAATATACATGTATGTACATATATGTTAATAATATTTTTATTTTATGATTATTATTCTTTATATACAAGTTGGAATTTAAAAAAAAATGTACCTGGGGTAGAGTATTTGGAATTTGAGCTTGTTGAAACATAAGAGAATTTGGGGAATTATCCAGGAGAGCATAGTTATTGGTTGCTGTGGGGCTGCATTGCTGCATGCATAATATCAGACAAAAAATTCAATGATAAGTCTACAAAAATAGATAAAATCAATCCCACAAATAATACATATAAATACACACACGTACAAGTATTGAGTTTCTTGAATTAGAAAGTTTTAATCCGAACAATGTTTTGACCAATTACATAACAAGCTAGTTTCATAACATACGCAATGTTATTGGTTAAATTATACTCACCAGTCTCTAACTAGAATTTACTCAATTTTATTACTTAGGCAACATCGATCTGAGTACCTGATCAGGCCTAACCATGAATGATTCCAAGTCCATCCCAAAGTCATACAACATAGGATTAACAGAAGCAAGCTTCATTGATAGAAACTGCAAAACCATAGAAAAAAAATGGTTCAGAAAATCTACTTATATATGGGGAAAATGGATGTGTAAATGGGAAAGAAAGAAAAAGGGAAAAACAATGAAATTAATATATATTTATTTTTTTAATTAATTGTATTGTACCTCCACTTGATTTTGTAGTGATTGGACATAGTTGATTATTTCATCCAACATGAGGGCCTTTCCAGTTACCTGTTTATCACTCGAGCGCACATGAAAATTGTCAGAAAAAAGATATATACTTGTGTAAAAATAAAAATAAAAAATAGAATTACTTTGGAAAAAACTACATTTGAACTTAATTGACCTTTTCACAACCAGGGACAAGAGCTTGGAGTAGCTTCATTCTTTCACTTATTCTTTCCCTTCTCACCTGAGACCATAATTTAATTTGTTCAATATAATTAAAATTACATCCAAAACATGCGGAGGGGATTAACAAGTAATGCTTAAGTAACATGACTAGTTCATGATTAAGCATGGTAATTAAAAATTTAAAAGAAAATTAATACAATCATTTACGCGATTTATTCAAGCCGAACATACAATGTCCGGCTAGCCAAAACTCATTGAAACCCTAAGTCCAAAAACAACAAATTAACAAGCCCTGCAGGTAGGAAGGAGATAGAACATGTTTATAGTAAGAAATTAGAGGGAAATCGTTTCTTAATTACAACATTTATAACATTATCTACTCATTCTTAGAAATCATCCAAATTTCGAATTTAAATTAATTACAATCAATCATAAAAAAATTCCAAATTCAAATTAATTACAATCATTTATATTAAGAGACTTATATATGTAGGGTTCATGATACACAATAATTGTGATTATATTGAGACTTAAAATCTCGGCAGTTGGTATAAAGACCACTTGTGACAATTATACTATAACTAAGCAGACTTTTGTTAATGGTAAATGAAATAGTTGAATTTGAGTACCCTCTCAGCAAGGCTGTGGCTATCTGTGGCTTGGCCCCTCCTAGCCCTTACATGAATGTACCCTTCTTCTGCTGCTGCTGCTGCTGCTGCTTTCTTTACTTGTTCATCACCATCTTTCATTTTCTTTTGCTTCTTTCCTTTCTTCACTTCTCTCATATCCTAATTATTTTATGTTGAATGCACAAATTAATTAGAACACATTAATTAGCTAATAAAATTCTTGATGAATTTCATCATAAGAATTAGAACTCATAATTACTAGTGTTTGAACCTTGGACTGAGCACAATTTGCGGAAGAAGGGTGTTTGGATTTCCTGTTTTTTGTTTCGATGGGAGTAGTAATGACTTTGTCGGTACTGCTATGATGATCAAAGTATTTATGAGTTACTATAGATGAAGAAGAACCGGCCGCCTCATTATTGATGATCACTTTTGTACTATGGTCAAGGTTCTGATGATGATGATCAGCAGCAAGGGTTTCATCAGGTCGGTAGAATTGAGGGAAAAAGGAGGGACTGTTTGGCAGGTGGAAAATTGATGAATCAAGGTGGTGTTGATCAAATGATGAAAAGGCTGCCATATTGTTTCTGAGATAGTGCTTTGGAATTGGAGAAAATTAACACTTGTTTTAAGGGTTGAAGAAAGTGACGATGGAAGAGAGATTCTTGAGGATTGATGTATATATATATATATATCTCATCAGAAGGGGATAGAAAAAATTTAAATAAATTGTGGGTCTTCCGAAATCTCAAATGAGGGTCAAGTTTATATAAGCATGAGGAGAGAGAGAGGAGACTGAAGGATTTTGCTATTAATTATTTCTCTTTGGACTCTTTCTCATATAGTTACTTTACATTTTGACTAGTCTTAGACTCTAGACTCTAGTCACACACATACACTCATAATCAATGTGCCACCATTTAAAGTTGAGCTTTTATTTTCTTGTTTTTTATGGGTTGGGAGAAGCAAATCAGATCTTCTGTTATAATTGCGTGTTGTATTTTTTTATTGTAAGTTACTGGGTGAATAACATATATTTTATTGTGCTTAAATAAGTAATTGTTAATTAGAATTGTAAATAAAGATCCCATTTGGTGGGGAAGGCAATAGAACCGCTAATATCTCTAGGTTACATTTAAGTTAAAGAGCGAGAGTGATGTTACTTTAGCTAATGTTTTTGTGGTATGTAGAGAGATTAAAATGAAGATAAGGCTATTGAATTACTGTTCATCTTATATCCAATCTGAATCTTATATTTGCAAATGATGTTTCATCATCTGTTTTATTTATTTACATTCATGTTACTTGCATAAATCATTTCTCTGAATATACAAATGATGCGAATTTTATACATTTAGCATGCATATACGTCAATATAATAAGAGTTGAAATACGATTTTGGTATGAAAACTTTTGGTCGGTCTTATATTACACCTTATAAGATGTTGATAAAGTATATTTTAAAGGGTTGGCCACAAATGGATGTACATGTGAAAGGAAAATATATGTTTATTGTGCATCTTAAATACAAAATGAAACACCTAATTAAAATATATATATATATATTGGATCAAAAGTGAGGGTAAGACAGTATATTTCAACTTATTATCATGTAAATGGTGATCTATAATCAAAATGATTAATGAATATATTAGTTAAAAACATATAATATTATGCTGGTAACAGTACATAAAGAAAACTATTTATTAGTGATGATAAGATATTATTAAGCATAAGATCAAAATTGTATGACAAGCGTATATATAACGACAATTTTTACTTTGTGTAAAACATATAGACAAACAAACTTGCTATTGTACTGACTAGTGTCGTTATTGAGTTTCTATATATTGACATTGACACTAATTATTTGAGAGTTGAATTTGTACACAATGTTTATCTTTATTAAACATATAAAAATTATTGCTATAATTAATAAGATATAAAATTTTGTCATGTAATATATATATAAGATGAATGACAACCTTTAACATATCATTTGACATCTTGTTTAGTGCAATGTGATCAATTATGGTCAGCTCGTCCAAATTTGAGCAAGGCTTTTTGTTAGATAATTAAGTGGACTTGTTCTACATTTCGTGCAATGCAAAGTTATTATTGAATATTTACCACTACTATTACCCAGCGCATCAACACTTGAAATCTCCTTGTCCATACTCTTTTCACACAAAAACAGGTGAGAGAGAGAGGGAGAGTTATATTAAAGATAAGAAGGTTACATCTCCAGACAAGTATATGCCATACTGAGTAGTTATTCCCATATATATATATATATATATATATATAGAGAGAGAGAGAGAGAGAGTAAATTATGAACAGTTAAACAGTTGAATGTCAGTCTTTTGCTGTTTTTTTCATTTCCTTTAATTCAGTGAATCAGAATCAGATTGGACTTTGGAGCTCAGTGAGTGCGTACGATTCAGCTAATATCATTGCTATCTCAGCACCTAATTTTCAAATATATTGTTTTCTCTTTTTTCTTTTTGGCTTTTTACGGATAATAATTTGAAATTATCACTACCAGATTTGCACAAAATGTATCTTTTTAGTTCTTAAACTCGCGGAGTGTCCAGAAACTGAAATAAAATCAAATTAATTTGGATGTTTTGAAGAAAAGGGAAAATGAAAAATAGAATGGCAATGTTGTGGTTCTCTCTTTTACTAGGGATATTTTAGTTATTTTACGGGGCATAGGGAGTAAACTCAACTTTAAACCACAACTGAGGAGTGCCGATTAAGAAACTCTTATTGGAGATTTGAAACTAGATTTGGGATTTTTCCCAAATATCCATTAAATCAAAATAGCAAGGGTGAATGGGTGTTTAAGAAACAAGGGAAAAATCCCATTCATTACTAGGTTTTCACGTTTAATTACATAACTTCTTACGCTTAATTTCAACCAAAATTCCGTCTTACATTTAAGGTCAAACTCATATATTTAGTTAGTCAATGTTTTTTATCAGAGCACACGAACTTTAGTCAAAATCAATGTGTTTCTGCTCAATATCACGTTTTACTCAAACATGAATACTCCCCAAAATTGGTCAAAAATGTTGACCATTGGAGAATATGAGTTTGACCGTTAAATACTTGACAAAAGTTTGGCTCTGAAACCAAATGTGAAACTTTTTAAAAGTTATATGATGTAATTGGAGAATCCAATAAAGAATTAGACAACATTAGAAATTGGGGGAAAATATGGACGAGAAATACAATTTACCCCTAGGAATAATCATTTACAAAAAGGAAAATACAAATTGCTTAAGCTAAAAATACAAATAAAATTTTTAACTATGTATTTAAAAACGGTAAAAGTGTATAAAAAATAGATAAACTCTCAATTGCTTTTATTTGGTATTATATAGAAAATTGATGTAGGCGAGAACACGGAAGAAAATTCTACTGTGTCGGAATGACACGAAATTCGCACGGTCATAGTGAAATGGCGTTCAGAACGGTTTCGTGATTTTAGCCAATTTCGATGGTTTAAGACCTCAAATTTGCGTTTTATTAGTTTCAGGGGTATTTTCGTAATTTTCGTATTATTTTAGAGTTTCCTTGTTTTTCCCTTTAAATATTATTATTTTCATCTTTGCAAAACGATGTTTTTGATTATTGAAAGATATTTCTCTTTGAGAACCCTAACTGTATTGGCTATTTTCTGAGAAAATTCTCATGATAAGGTTTTCTTCTTTAATTCGTATATTCCGCTGCGTCAAAAACGTATAAGTACGAAGTCACCGTGGAACCTACCATGTGTTTGTAATTACATGCTTGTACAAACTCACGAGCTAAATTTTATTTTAATATGAAAACGAGTTATATGAGTGTGTATATGCAATGAAGTTCATACAATATGCCTTCCGCTTTTGGCTTTTGGTGTAATGTTTTTCCTTCGTTTCTTTTCCATGGCTTTTGGTGTAATGTTTTTTCTTCGTTTCTTTTTCATGGTATTCATTTAAATTAACTGACTTTTAATGAACAAACTTTGCCCCAGAAGTAAGCTTGAAATACTCGTTTACCCTCACTATCACCTAAACGGATACTTTAATTTTAGATTTTGTATTTAGTTCTAAAATACAAATTTGTCAACTTATAAAAATTAGAAAAAATTAAAACCCCCCTAAAATAAAGTTTTATATCCAAAAACCCATGGAAATATTTTTCAATCTCAAAACCCCACTCTACAAACTTTTCCTTCAAAAAAACCCAAAATTTAAGATTGAGAACTTTTTTTAACTAAACTACCATACCCTTTATTTATTAAGTTAAGAATTTAGTTCATCTTTTTTTATCCATTTTTTTCTTTTAGAATTTTCAAATTGATAAGTTGAATAATACATATTTTTATTTTTAGTATTAAATATTTAAATATTTTTATATAATTTATTTTTTTATTTTAATTGATAATTATCTAAAAATATATATTTTTAAAATTCTTAAAAAGATTACAAATCTGAAAAATATAATTATATTTAGTCAATTTTCAATATTTAAAATTTTTAAACAAATAACTCTCTATGCAAACTAAAATTGATTAAATTTTTAGTCTTGAAGGCTAAGGGCAATTAAGTCCAAAAAAATTATTTTTGGAATGAAAAATTGGTTGAATGAGTTTTTTGAATTAAAAAATTTTATCATGTATTTTTTGGATATGACAATTTATTTTAAGAGTTTTTTAGTAATTTTTCCTAAAATATACAGAGTAAAACAATGAAAGTTTAGCGAGTGAAGCATTACAACTTTAGGACTTTGTGAGATAAAAGATCTTTTGTAGGGGAACAAATTAATCGATGTTTTTGTAAGTGAGTTTGGAAGTGTCTTTCTCTTGTTTAGTTGGAGTGATCGACAAAATTATGATATAGTGAGTGAAGCATTACAACTTTAGGACTTTGTGAGATAAAAGATCTTTTGTAGGGGAACAAATTAATCGATGTTTTTGTAAGTGAGTTTGGAGGAAAAATTGCATTTTTGGTATAGTAATGTGGTCTGCACGTTTTTTTGGTACATTAATATGGGGAGGGGGGGTAGCAATTTGGGTACACTATTGGGTCAAAAATTGGCACTTTGGGTACAAATTATGCCGAAAAATCCCACGTGAGGCGCACGTGATGAGGAAATTCGCCGTTAAATTGCACGTGTATGTCACGTGTTAATTAATTTGGGGATTTTGCTGACTTGTGCTGACGTCATAAATACAAAACAAATTAAAAAAAAAGAAAATGTACATTACCTGCCACGTGAATGTCACGTGAGGACACTTGGGGAAGTGAAAAACGTGGAATAGCAATACCCATCCCATTTATTCTTCCAATCAAAAACCCTAATCAGTCAAAATTAAAAAAAAAAAACCCAAATCGCTGATGCTCAAATCTTTATCTAACGAAGAAGTACCATCAATCCGTGTAAAAAACAAGGGCCCAGACGGGATTTAGTGGAAATGGTGAAGCTTAGACACCCGGATTTAAATCATATGCCCACCCCAAACTACGGTAATTTCTTCTTCGATTTGTGTTAATTTTTTATTTTTTATTATATGTTTCTTGTTTTTAGTGACAATCCCTGCATGTTTACTACATATTGTACAATTTTCGTTGATTTTGGTTACAATCCCCACGTACATTGCAATTTTTTATTGTTTAGGGTTTTTAATTGAAAAAAAAAATGTTGTCCTTTGTTACAATCACCAGGGTAATGTGGATTTGTTTATTGTTTAGGGGTTTTTAATTGAAAAAAATTATTGCGCTTTGTTTTAATCCCACATAATGTGGGTTTTTTTATTATTTGTATTTATTATTGTTTAATATTTGTTGTCTCCATCTACTGTGGTCCATAAAGGGTTCTGTTTGCTGGTTTTTATATTTATTTTTAGGAAAAAAAATTGTGTTTTATATATTTGTTGTAAGTAGTGCTAGGAAAAAGTATGAGTATTTTATATAGTTTAAAAAGAGTTGGCTGTATCTAATATTATTTATATTTTTTTATTATTATTTGCAGATCCAAACTCAAACAAGATCACTTTATGTCTGCATTATGGGGGTATGTTATTTATATATGGTAATAACCCTATATATGATGCAGGGTTTGTCTACAAATTTGATGACTTTGAGATTGAAAATGTTTGCATTGAAGGGCTGGGTAAGTTTTGTGAGCATATGGATCTACCAGATTTTAAGGGTGTATATTTGAAGCTTGACACAAGTTTTAAGGAAGTAAAGGATGACTCTGAGCTGCATGACATTTGTTATCAGTCATTGTACAATATGAGGGAGGTACATGTGTACTTGTGTCATGAAGGCTTAGAGGATGGGGTAAATGAAGGGGCAGAAGTTGATGATGATGGGGTAGGAGAGGGTGACAATGGGGTAACAGAAGGTGATGAATTTGTAGGAGAGGCAAGTGATGAAGATGATGATGTGTTGTTGGGTGGGGAATTACATGAAAGTGACTTTGACATGCTTTCTGAGGAAGAAAATGATATTGGTGGGGATAAAAACAAGGTAGGAGAAAAAACAAAGGAAAGAGAGAATACAAATGTAGAAGCTGATGAGGTTGAAAATGTGGAGCAAGATGGGGATACTGAGAAAAGTAGAATCTTTAATGATTCTGATTCTGGAGAGGAAGATATCAATCTGACTGGGGATGAACTTGACATCACTAAGGGGTCAGATGATGAAGATGCAGAAGGGGGTAAATGCCCATTATTTAGGCCTACTGAAATATTAAATCCAGTATTTAAATTGGGGTTGAGGTTTAGCACTAAAACACAGCTTAGGGAAGCAATAAGATCACATGCTATACTGTCAAAAAGGAACATAACCATCACTTCAAATGACAGAATGGGGGTTTGTGCTAAGTGTGATGATAAGGATTGTGGATGGAAGTTGCACGCTTATAAGGTGAAAGATGAGTGCACCTTTCAAATTAGAACATATGTTCCTGACCACACTTGTGGAGCTAGTTTTAAAGTGAAGAATATGAAATCAAAATGGTTAGCTGATACGTATCTGAGGAAATTTAAGACTGACCCTAAAATAAATGTCTCTGGATTTAGACAAGATGTCATGGATGAAACTCAATGTCATATATCAGAAGATCAGGCTTATAGGGCTAAGAGGAAAGCCATAAGAATGATTGAGGGAACTCCAGATGACCAGTTTAAGTTGTTGTGGGACTATTGTGATGAAATTAGAAGAACTAATCCTGGTTCTACAGTTATTCTTGGTACTGATCAGTCAAGTGGGGAAAATTTGTTTGATAGATTTTATATCTCATTGCATGCTTTGAAAGAGGGGTTTTTAGGTGGGTGCAGGCCTATTATAGGAGTGGATGGATGTCATCTAAAGGGGCCTCATAAAGGGGTGTTGTTAACAGCTGTGGGTATTGACCCTAATAACAACATCTATCCTATTGCTTATGCAGTGGTACAAAGTGAAACAGGAGATACATGGAATTGGTTTCTGACCATTCTGAAGATAGACTTGAGGATTGAAAATGAAACTGAGGGTGAGTACACATTTATGTCTGACAAGCAAAAGGGTCTCATTAAAGCATTTGAGGAGGTTCTATCCAAATCTGACCACAGGTTCTGTGTGAGACACTTGTTGGGAAACTTAACAAGAAGAGGTTTCAGAGGATTAGCCTTTCAGAATGCACTTTGGAAAGCAGCTAGAGCCACCACAAAAAATGAGTTCAGCAAAAGGTTTTCAGAGTTGACTAATCTTGATGATGATGTAGCTGAATGGTTTAGTGATAAATCACCAAAACATTGGTGCAAAACCTTCTTCAATATCTATCCTAAATGTGATATGTTGTTGAACAATTGCTGTGAGACATTTAACGGCAACATACTACCAGCTAGGGAGATGCCTATCCTTTCCATGTTGGAATGGATAATGGAATATCTGATGAAGAGGTTGCAAGTGAACAGAGACAGAGCAAAGTCTGCCATTAAGTGGAAGGGATACTTGTGTCCAAAGATAAAAACAATTATTGATAAAAATATTGGAAAGATGGGAGGATGTGTCCCCATTAAGTTTGATGATATTCACTACCAAGTCAGATGTTTGGATGATGATGGTGAACAGTTCACTGTTGACTTGGAGAAGATGATCTGTGGGTGTAGAAGATAGGAGTTGTCTGGAATCCCATGCAAGCATGCATGCAGTGCAATTCAGTGCCAGGGCTTGAGAATTTTGGACTTTGTGGATAAGTGTTACACTGTGGACACTTACAAAAAGGTGTATGCACCACCAATAATGCCTATAAATGGCATAAATGAGTGGAAAAAATCAGACTTCACACCTCCCTTGCCCCCAAATGATGGAAGATCCAGTGGCAGACCTTGCACTGCTAGAAGAATGGAAGTTGATGAAGTGCAACCTTTAAGCTTAAAAGGCAGCAAAAAACTTGTATATGCAGCAAATGTGGTGGTGAGGGGCACAATCAAACAAACAAGAAATGCCCAATGTTTAGGCCTGCAGAGAATCCAAGTGAAGATTCATTCAGTCATGTTTCAATTGAGATGGGTTCTACAAGTAATGTGTACGGAGGTCCATCTAAATCTGCCACTGTAAAAGCAAAATTAAAGGTCAATTTTAATATGTATGCTAAGTAATTAATAAAGGATGTTACTGTTAATATATAAATTGTACAAATAACTAATCTGTTGTTTCTTGTGTCATAGGTGAGGAAAAGAAAAGTCACATCTGTCAGGTTTTCTGAGGACCAAGGTCCAAAAGTTGCATTTTTGAGATCAACTGTAAGTATTTAAAGTTGTATTTTTTGAGATATTGGTGTAAATAGTGTAATTAATTTGTTGTTTTATTGGTTTATTGAAGCAAACAAAACCAAGTACCAAAACAAAACCAAGTACTAAAAACCAAAGAAAATCAGCAATTCCAGAAGTCAATGCAACAACGACTCCTGCAAAGCCACCAACTGTAATGTTTTTACATAACTAGTTTGTGATTCACATCAATTTTAAGCTATTTTAATGCATTGTGTACTTTATGTGAAACAGGGCAAAGGAAAGGGAAAGGCTGCCAAATCTAACTTAAAGAAATCAAAATCTGAAATTTCTGTGGCTAGCAAGACTTCTTGTCATCTTGTAGATGAAGATGATACCAGCCTTACCCCCCAATTTCCACCATACCCTGACCCTTATTATTTGGATCATATTGTTGCAATTCCATCAAATCAAGGAACTTCAAGTGTAAGTTCAATTCCACAATAAACCTAGATTTTTGTTTTTGATGTACATTTATCCAGATGCTTAACATTATTGTATTGTGTAATAGGGAGTACCAAGGGCAACAAGAAAATTTGGAAAATCTGTTGCTCCAATTCCACCCAATGCAGCAAAAAGTAAAGTTCAAAGTTCAAAGGTGACACGAAAGCCTCCTATGATGCCAAGAAAGGTGACTCCAATGCCTACTAGGATTTTTTCATCCCCGGGGCCTTCAATGTATTCTCAACTACAACAGGGTGAAGCCAAAAATCAGGGAGTAAAAATAAGGGAACCACCTTTATTTAGCACTAGACAAGTTGTCCATAGTGTGCCCGGTTACAGGGTTAATGAAGATTACCGAGGAGCAATCACCGTACAAGAAAGGAAAAAATTTGTGTCCTTGTCCAACCTTGCATCTATTGTAAACAAGCCTAAGGAAGGGCCTGGGAATAAGGACAAAGGGAAGAAAAAATTGTAATGTGATTGCTTTATGTGTGATTTAGACTTGTGGCCATTTTTTTTAGGGATTGTTGTTCGTGTTTTTGGCTAGAAAAAATTTGTGTTTTGTTTAGTGACCAAGAAATTAAGCTACTTTTAACATTGAAAGAAAGAACAACCATGTTAGTATTATAGTCGAGATAAAACTTGAATTAGTATTATAACCAAAATAAACATAATACTACTTAAAAGCTAGAACCAAGACTACTTAAACTACAACAATTACATCATAAAGGTGACACCAACACTCTAAACAAACCAAAACACTAAGAAGAACATCAACCAAGACATTACAAGAACATATTTCATCGTCTTGTTCCTTCTATTCAAATCTGATAAACCTCCCTCTAGTCGGGATATATTTGTAACCAGGTCCCCGGTCTCAGCTTCCAACTCTGATATTTCTCGTCTTAGGTTATCGATTTCAAGGTCAAGGCTTGACATTGTTGATCCTCTCTTCCTGTTTTCACGCTCCAAACTGGAAACTTTTCTTGTCAAGTTAGCATTTTCTGACCCCATGTTCGAGATTATCCTTCCGTGATTAGCCTTTTCTTCCTCAAACCTTGATAACCTTCTCCTCAAATTCTGAACTTCATTAGCTAATCTAATTTTCTGACGGCGTAATTCGGGTATAACGACCATGGACCTAGGGTACATTGGAGGATCCGCCCAAACGAAATTGTCACAACCACCATTCTGAAACAAAAATTAGCAGCAATTTGAAGTCAATTTCAACAAAACGCAGCAATTCAGTCCAATCTGAAGCAAAAATTTAAATTTCATTTTCAATTTCAATTCAATTTCTACAAAAATTAGCAGCAATTCAGCAATTCATTTCCAATTTCAACTCAATTTCAAAAAAATTAGCAGCGATTTAGTCCAAAAAATGAAAAAAAATTCGTCCAAAAAAATTAAAATTTTCGGTCCCAAACGAGATTCCCCAACCCTAGACCAATCTTATGCAAATCTTCGGTCACCCCCAAAATTTTCAGTCACAAATCTACACACCCACCCACTGATATAACGAAAATATACGAAATTAAAGAATAATATACCTTCCAATCTTCACACCTCCAAAATCGTCTACCGGGATTGTCATCTGTCCAACTAGTGCAAAGAGGGGCTCTTTTCGGCGTGGTGCAGGAACAAAACATGGGCGAGGTTGAGCTTGAGGAGCTTGACATTTTTATTCTCTCTTTTGCAACCTGCGTAGGGGGAAAGATGGAAGAACTGGGGTTTTGCCTTCAATTTAGGTAATTTGGGAAATGGGGGTAATTTGGGGATTTTCCTACCATATATAGGTCATTTCCCTCCAACTATCAGCCAACTCAGCAATTTTGCCTCCAAAATTAAGAAATCCCCAAATTTCCTCATCACGTGCGCCTCACATGGGATTTTCCGGTGAAAATCAAATTTTCCGGCGTAATTTGTACCCAAATTGCCAATTTTTGACCCAATAGTGTACCCAAATTGCTACTCCCCCTCCCCCCATATTAATGTACCAAAAAAACGTGCAGGCCACATTACTGTACCAAAAATGCAATTTTTCCTGAGTTTGGAAGTGTCTTTCTCTTGTTTACTTGGAGTGATCGACAAAATTATGATATAGTAAATATTTTGTTTAATCTTAATTAACGAATTAAACATTCATATTTAATAAAAAAATCTATGTTAGACTAAGTTCAACGGTCTTTGTGTCTATCTCTATCTCAAACTGTAAGTTGTTGGAGTCCCCACACTCACCTATATGAAAAAGATAGATACAAAATGCATACTCGAACCGAGTCATATCCATCCCGTAGAGTGATTATTGTTGTCAGTAATTGTAAAATTGCATGCGGGTCGGGTTTTTTAATCTAAGATACTTTTTGTAAAATATATAATATATATTATATGTATTAAAGGTGACTTCTCCATAATAATTTTAACTTTCATATGAAGTGGTCGTGCGTACATAATTTTAGAGTCATTTTTCTCAACTACAACATCACTTCGTTTATCTTCTACTTGTATTTTCTTTTCTTATTTCTTCACTTTAGGCCCTTCTCTACTTATAATTGGCCCATTAGTACGTATTTGCAGTTCAATTTTTTGGTAAAGAAGACAGTACATTTTGTCCCCTAAACTATACTCCTCACACCCCCATAATACATTTACTACCTTCTATAGTTTGAAATTGTCTCCATTACCCCTTGGTCTCGTTTCCTTCGTGATCAATAATAGATGTGAAATAGTCCATGTACAAACTTGAAATAAATAATATTTTAATTTAGACTTTTTTATCTATATATATGTTCATCAGATCTGCTTTCCAGGGCATGTGAGGCTGTTCTGATTGATCCTAATCATGCGAAGCCCACGGAGCGCTATTAACTAAAGGATTCCTGAAAGCGTGCTTTCGATGGCAAGGCCAAAACAACCAAGGGACAGGATTTCTTTTCCAAGTTAGACTGTTGTTCGACCTTTCGAACTAAACTTTTTGTCAAAATATACTTAAAAGATATTAAAATGTTGTCACACGCATAACACATTAATTGAATTTGGTCAAATATCAAATATTGACATAATGTATTATTACTAGAACAAAAAGTAATGTTAGTGATAAAATTTAAAGTGATAATATTAAAATTATCGCTAAATATACATAATGAGTGACAATAATTTTTATTTTTGCACAATAAATTTTTTTAGTGACAGAGTTAATTCAAAATTGTCACTATTGACAATAGCGACACATATATAGTGACAATACAAATATAATGACAACTATGATTGTTGTTATTATAAGTGTCTCACTAACTTTCAATAGTGACAACAATTTCCTTGTCACTAGTAGCAAGACTGACAATTTCTATATAAATCTTGAACATATAAAACTATTGTTTTAGCAAAACAAAAAAAAATTTCATTAAAAATTTATAATTAATTAATACCCAAGACCTATTGGTCTAGTGGTATCTACCTCCCACTTTATGTGAGAGGTCCTGGGTTCGAATCCAAACTGCCACAAGTTGTGGCTCTCCCCTCCTTTATGGAGTTAGATAGAGTCTTTATGGCTCAGGATTATAACTATCAATTCGGGTTTGTCGGGTTAGATATATAGGGTATCCTCCTCCCTCTTGAATTAATTTTTTTTTATAATTAATGACAATTTTTAGATTATCACTAAACATTTTGCCACTTATGTTTTATTTTTTTCAAGTATATAATCAAATTAAACGTTAGTGCTAAATCTATTGTCAACTATTATTTTATTTAATTAATGGTTTTAATATATTGCGAAAATTTTAATTGATGTGTATAAAAATAAAAAATTTGTGAAAAAGAAGGATGCTGAAGAAATGAAAAAATAAAAGAAAAATAATGGTTAAACGTAATGAAGAGTGTTGCGTACTATCTAAAAGGGCAAATATTATTATTGTATGGTACAAGGGAATATTAAATACGAGGGGACTAGTTATAGGGGCAAACTGTGTATTACCCTTTTACATATGCACTCTAAACAACTCCAATTAAATTAAAGTCATAGCATACGTACAGGAAGGTAAATAATTTGTTTTCGTTTAAGTAATTTATTTTTAATGAGAAAGAACTTAAATTCTAAATATAAAATTATTTTTTGTTGTTTACTAACAAAAGTTAAATGAGACATATTGTACGAGAGGAAATGAGCATCTATTTTCCATCTGGCCGTCTCGTTTAATCATCTTGGATACTGCATTAAGATTTTGTGCCATATTGAAATTGAGGTGTCAGGAGAAAGAGACCAATGAAAGAGAAGAAGAAAGAAAAGACGTGGACGTGTCAAATCAGCATATATATATATATATATATATATATATATATATATAAGTTGCAGAATGCATTTCATACACGTCATAATATAATCACAATCCAGAAGAACCTGGAGAGATTTAACATAAAAAGGACACAATAATTCATTAAAAAAAAATCAAAAGTATTAGAGAGTGATTGACCACAAATTTCAACGATTGAAATCTATTTGGTGCCTTTCATACAATTTAATATTGCTTCAAATGATTAATATAATGACAAGCGATGGTAAAAATAAGAAAAAAGTTTCATGGGAATGCTTCATTAGAAATAATTTGATCAATTGATCTAAGAAGTACAAAGGAAATGAATGTATTCTACAATTACTATATAGTTGCAAAAACAATATGGTGTAGGACAAAAATGTTATACATTTCGAGAATTTCTAAGATGTAAACAAATTATAATTTTCAATCCAAGGAAATCGTGATGTCCTTTACATATGCACGCGAGACCTTTTCAAGATTTACAGCGTGTTTAACAATATAATTATTGATAGAAAATTTCGAGTCAGAATTAAGTCGGCCACTTTTAGGCCATTTTTCTAATGAATTTAATATTATTTTTATATATAGTTGAGTCATAATCCTATTTATATATTACATTAGTTAGAAGAATCAGATATGATTTATGTTAAGTTAGAAAAGTCCTATTAGTTATAGAGTTAGTATAGAAGAGTTATAATTCTTTTAGTATTTGGAGAAGTGCTCTAATCCATATAGATTTATTAGATTGTTGAAACAATTATCTTTGACCAATAAAAATTTACGCTTTGTGTATTTCGAGTTTTCTCAAGTTATCCTTGAAATTTGAAGACGTGTTCTACAATTTCTTAAAAACATATTGCTTCCGCTACGTCAACTGGTATCAGAGCTTCGATTTGCCCGGGACACGATGACTGCTTACGGCAATGGTAGCAACCATACTACAATCGATGAATTTAGGACAGCTTCTATTTGATTCCAACATGAGCACTCAACCTTTGTGAATAGGAAAATTGGTGATTTTGGTACTAGTAGGAACAGAAAAGTTATCTATAGTGGAGCTCAGGACGGTGGTTTGCCCCCAATCCAGCCTACTATGAGTGGTGATCCTATAGCGTGGCATGGGTTTAGTGCCCCTATTGCGTCCCCTGAAGAATTTTATAGGATCAATTGTGAATAGCCTCATACTGATTTCTATGATGATGGTTGGAGAAACAATAATGATGCTGCAAATTTTCTCTTCAAAATAAATATTCTGACTTTTGATAGTTATCTTGAAATTGAAGAATACCTTGTATGGGAATCTAGAATGGAGAATTTTTTTCACATATACGAGAGTTCTCGAGGAGAAACATGCAAATTCCATAGCTTACAAAATGAAAGGAATAGCATTAGATTGGTGGGAGCAGTTGCAATGAAGTAGATAAATAATAGGAAAACAACCCATATGGTCAACGATGAAAAGGCTTAGGCGAAGAAGATTTTTGCCAATTGATCAATATCAAAATTGTTGGCGGAAAGCACGATATGAGATCGCAATAATGAAAATTTGCAATTGAGTGACCAGCCTCATACAACCAAAAACTACTATTCCAAGTGACTAATAATCCCTACTCAAGCTAAGCAATCCAATAATCCATATACCAAGTCCGACAAGGAAGTACCAAAATCTTTATACTTCTGTGGATGTTTGTGAAGGTAAGGTTCTTGAGACTGTTGAAATGCAAAAAAAGCATGTAAAGTTGAAATGTTAATGAATGAAGATGGGTTTTCATAGTGTCGACTGTCGAGGTAGCATCAAAATATTACTAACTGATCTAAGATTGTTGCAAAATTGAAGGAGATTCCTAAGATTGTAAAAGCAAAAGAAGTGAAAGAGGTTACAGACAATTTTGATCATATCAAAATTTTACAGAGTGAATATTCGAACACATTTTCAGATAAATCACCAAATACTTCTAATTATGGTGCGACTTCCAAGCATAAGGATATTTCATGCAAACAAAATAAGGATGAGATTCAAAAGCATAAGGATAATTTTATAATTTATAATAAAAGTATGGTGTTTACAAGGGGGAAATTCAAAATCATCCCTGAGTTTTCAACTAATTCTCAAAATCCTCCCTGAGGTCTTTAATTTTATGTGTACTTTTGACCAAATTTTATTAGCAAATTCTAACAAATAAATGTATTCTTTTTTAGATTACTAAAATACCCTTATATAAGATTATTTAGTGTCACTACCTTTTCTTTTTTCTTAAATTTTTAATGAATTGGAAAAATTAATCCATAAAGTATATGGTTCTTTTATTATCTATTCTCCCTTTCTTAATATCTCTCACCCCATTTTCCCCCTTTAATCACATCATCTAAATAAAATTTGATGTCAAACTAAACCTAAATATAATTTTTATTTTAACATATTCTACTTAATCATTTTTTATAATTGAATACTTTATTTTAAATAATCGAACATAAAATTGTATCTTGTTTGAGAGTGAAACAACCTACAGCAAATCGTCCCTTGTTTAATTTTTTTTTTTATCTAAACCACAGGTATCCCTAAACCACATTGGGTCAGGGCAATCATGCTCGCACTGTGGCAGCACACAAAGGAGTAAAGTGCTCCCAGCAAGCAGACTTCGTTCACAAAGGATCGAACACTCGACCTTTGCTTAAAGGATAAGAATGTAAAACCACTCACACCAACCATTTGTTGGTGTCCTTTGTTTACTCAGTTATTAATTTAATGTTAATTAAGACAACAAAATGGAGTCCTAAATGTATTTTACAGTGTAAATCATATACCAATCTTTTTTCATTTGGAAAAATTACAAATTTGCTAAATAATTTTTCATGATAAAATTAAAAACCTTATGACGAGATAAATTTACTTAGAAATTACCTTTTCTTACCTACAAAAGAAATGTGATACAGTTAGAAAGAATCTTCATGTTCGTGACAATTATTGAAGACAAAAAATAATCAATTAAAACTGATAAAAATAATACTTAATCTAACAACACGTAACATTAGTGATATATTATCACACTTTATTTATATGGTTAAAGATAAAATTGATAGTATTCATTTATTTTGTTATGACGTTGTTTTTCTTTTAATGAATCTAATTTATTTATTGAGTTTTATCATGATAAGCAAAAGATAAAAATAAAAATTAAGAATAGATGATGTAATGAAAGAAAGAAGAAAAGAAAATGGGGTGAGAGAGAAATGTTAAGGAATGAAAAATAGATAATAGAAGAGCCACATTTTTAAGGGTTATTTTTTCAATTCATTAAAAATTTAAGAAAAAGAAAAGATAGTGATACTAAATAATCTTATACAAGGGTATATTATTAATCTAAAAAAGAATATCTTTATTTGTTGAAGTTACTAATGAAATATGGTTGAAAGGACGACATTAACAAAATTAAAAGAATTAGGGATGATTTTGAAAATCTGTTGAAAACTCAGGGACAATGATGATGTAATTAAAGAAAGAAAAGAAAATGGGGTGAGAGAGAAATGTTAAGGAATGAATAATAGATAATAGAAGAGCCATATTTTTAAGGGTTATTTTTTCAATTCATTAAAAATTTAAGAAAAAGAAAAGATAGTGATACTAAATAATCTTATACAAGGGTATATTATTAATCTAAAAAGAATATCTTTATTTGTTGAAGTTACTAATGAAATATGGTTGAAAGGATGACATTAACAAAATTAAAAAGATTAGGGACGATTTTGAAAATCTGTTGAAAACTCAGGGACGTTTTTGAATTTTTTTATGTTCACAATGGATGGAAGATACGCTTGGATTTTTGATATGTGGGAAGATGTGGATTTGGGGTTTAATGTTTTTGGCTTATTCGAGTATCATCTTCTAAACGGAGCATTGCATTCAAAAGATAAACTCGATGACGAGTTTTCTTTCGACAGGGAGTTTGTTGTAGGAAAGGAAGCCTATAAATTTTGAGGCTTCCTAAAATGTAAACAAATTATAATTTTCAAGCCCCGGGGTGGGGGGGGGGGGGGGGGTTCATGATGTCCTTTACATATGCATGCTAGACCTTTTCAAGGTTTATGGTGTGTTTAATCACACAATTGTTCATAGTAATTTTCGAGTCACAATTAAGTCGTTTTGGTCATTTTAGACCATTTTTCTCAAAAAAAATTCTTTATTTTTGGACGAATTTGTTATTGAATTTTGTTATAGGTATTAGTCCTATTTTACATTAGTTAGAAGAATCATATTTTGATTTACGTTAAGTTAGAAAAGTCCGATTAGTTATAGGATTAGGATAGAAGAGTTCCAATCTTTCTAGAATTTGGAGAAGTGCTCGTATTTTTTATTTTTTTAAAAGAAAAACGGTAGAGGAGAAGTGTTTCCATAAATATAGGTTTTTTATCTTGTTGAATTAATTATCTTTGATAAGTAAAAAATTTCCTATGCATATCTCGAGTATTCTCGAGTTATTTTTGAAGTTTAAAACGTATTCTTCATTTTTTTAAGAATCTATTACTTCCGCTACATCACAATAATAAAAAGATATTAAGGAGAGAAAATTGACCGCTAAAAGGAACTTCAGTCGATTGAACGCATTCCCTGTTTTCGTGATATGATCATTAGAAAGAACTTAATTTTATTAATATAACTAACTTAGATCAATAACCCTACGTTTTCCTAAAGATTAGCCTACAAAGATATATTTCGTTATCGAAGCCTAACCCCTTATCTCGAGCATAGTGTCACGGACTTAGCCTCAATACTAAAGTCTCGTGCGGCACTTAGCTTCGACCCGCCTCTTGCGTGACTCGTGCTAAGTCAGCCTCGCCCACTCGTGCTCGTGTGCTAAAGGGAATGTGGCAAAGATCCAAGAAAGCACGAGACTTTAGTATTGAGGCTAAGTCCGTGACAATAGGCTCTTAATCTAATATGGGGGACACAATAAAACAAGAAAGTAGTTGGTACTAAGAGTTAAATACACCTAACATAATCCTTTTAAACCTTAAATTTTCTTAAGAACCTAACATCAAAGAGATCAATACTAATATATAATTTCTACTAACCAATATGGTCTAGTCCATAGTGATTTGATCCTAATATTACTATGACTTAAAGTAAAACAACTAATTAGAGAAAAATCTCCTTTTTGGACTTGAAATCTCACTTTTAGTACAAACTTTATCCATTTGTACTACTTTTGAGTCTGTTACACTAAAAATGAAACTGGATTTTTACGAATTAAAAAACCCAAATGGTCCAATATTGGTTAATGGGCCCAGAGATAAAAGATTAAGTCCATTATAGCAAAAAATGGAATAGGCCCAATGAGAGTCTAGATTTGGCAGGATAACAGATCGGGCTCAAAGGTATCAATTCCGAAGCGGGTCCAAAGAGTTGAAAATTCCATAAGAAAAACAACCCGCCAAGATGAGAGAATTTTGAAAAGGAAGTTGGAGGCAGTTCCCGGCGGTTTGAGAACGTGGGATCAAGAAGCGGAGATAAATACGAAAAGGAAGGAGAAAAAAATCAGAATCAACAACTTCTACATTCTCGTTCTTTTAGAATTAGCTCTAGTTTTATGAGTAGTTTATAGCGTAATGTAGGAGTAGTTCATAGCGTAAGTTAGGAGTAGTCATAGAATAATGTAATAGTTGCTTGTCAAGAATTACTGGGATTCGGCTGCAAAGCTTATATTCGCAGTTTATTTGTAATCATCACGATCGAAGACTCTCATAGAGGTATAAATTACCTTTTTTCAGATTTAAGTATTTGATGAGTAATTTTATCTTGACTTGAGTTTTTCGTTCATCGTTCTCATATTCGAAATGAACGACTAAAAATTCAATTGAACCACCAAATAGCGTATCGAACGCAGGGGTTGAGAGATAGTCCTCGATCGAAGACTCTCATGGAGGTATAAATTACCCTTTTTCAGATTTAAGTATATGATAGATTAACTTTATCTTGACTTGAGTCTTTCGATTCACAGTTTTCATACTCGAAATCGATAATTAAGATTTAATTAAAGACAGCGATTGGGGATCAATATGGAGGTATAATATTTATCGTTTTATCAGATTTGAGTATTTGGTAGATAAATCTATATCTGGACTTGTATCTTCCTGTCTTATGCATTTTCATTAATTGTGGTCCGAACAACAATTTTAAACAACACGTCGAAGTGTTAAATTCTGAACCACCGTCTAGCGTATCGAATTCGAACGCGGGGTTTGCTAGATAATTCTAAGTGGAGAATTATCGCGAGGCTTGATTTAATCAAATTAACTCTTCCTTATTCAATTTGTTTTTATCCAGAAACAAATTTTGGTGACCACAGTGAGAGTCGGTTTTGGTAACTGACGAGTATAAATGTTAGACAAAATTCTTGACGAAATGTCAGAAGAATCGTTTCTAAACGATCTGGTTGACGATACTGGTTCTCAACCAGTTTCGAAATATAAAGTTAGAGCGGAGAAGATGTACGAGCAGTTTGTCCGGGTAATGAAGCAAACATTGGCAGGTGCTCGAGAAGATCAGAGAAGGGAGTTCGATGATCAGTATCGAGCATTAGCCCAAGAGTCTGCCCGAATATTCACAGCCATTGTGCAAGACATCGCTGTGAATGCCCGAGATGGACTTGCTCGAGAAGTCACCCGGGTAATAACCGAATTGGGTGAAATCTTCAACCAAACTTGTGACATTTTCTCGAACATGATAAATACGCAGGTAGTATTAGCAATGGAACCTTTGATAAACAAACATAATGTTTTGATCGAAAAAGTGTCCCAACTAATCGAAATAGAGCCTAGGATTTGAACTAGAAATCTTAACCCGAATGAAATTCCTCTAGGATATCCTCGAGAGTCTCGAGTTCGAGATGGCCAGTTCGAAGTCGGCCAAACTTCGAACCCTATACCACTCGAAGAACAGCCAGACACTGGGGGGCAACTAGGAGTGGGTATAGCGAATACTAACCAAACTACACATCAAATATCTTTCAATTCATAAAATATGAATGCAAATCAATTTAATCCTCAGTCAGTAAGGCCAAATGTCCCGGTGCCAAAGAATGGTCAAGGACAAATGCCTAATGGTTACCAACCGAATGTTAATGTCGGCAATCCTGAGCCAAACGTTGGTTATACCTAGGGGTATTACAATGGGACGCAAAATGCACCTCAAGGTCAACCAAATATAGGGCTTTCGAATACAACCTTTAACATAGGAAATCAAGGTTTTCCCAATTATTAGACAAACTAGAATTTCCCTTTCGTGAATAACAATATTCAGTTCCCATATGCTGGGGGGCAGTACCTACTTAATAATTACGTAGGTGGAAATTTCGGGCCACAAATCCAAGACCCTCTACAAAATCAAGTGAAAATGGCTATTCAAAGGATATATGGACCTGGTTTTCGAAGGAACCACCGTCTGATTCCTGGGAAGCCTTATCCTGACTGGGTAGATAGGAATTTTCCCTTCCCTAGGACTTATAAAATTCCTAGCTTCACCTTGTTTTCTGGAGAGGACCATGTGTCAGCTTTAGAACATTTGTCTCGGTTCACATGCCAATGTCGAGAGGCAGCCGATCAAGATTATCTTAAACTAAGACTGTTCCCTAGTTCCTTAATCGGGTCAGCATTTAACTGGTATACGAATTTATCACCTACTTCGATACATACTTGGGACGAAATGCAGTAACAATTCCAGGATAATTTTGCTCGAACAGAACCAAGCATGACCATGAGTGACTTAGCCAAAATAAGGCAGAATTCTGGGGAGTTAATAGAAGAATTCTTAGCTCGATTTAAGAAAGCTAGAATCAAATGTCATTTGAATATTCCGAATCTGAGTTCGTTCAGTTAGCCCAACAAAATATGGCTTTCGAATAAAGAGTAAAATTTGACGGAATGATGTTTTTTGATTTTAGAGGTCTAGCAGAAAGTGCGGTGAGATACGAAAATTTTTTAAGAGAGAAAAGCCAGAGAAAACATCAAGGGTTCAATACCTTAGAGGTTGGAGTTCCATGGGCATTCAAAGATGCCTATGAAATTGATCTGGCAGAATTCGTTAAAGGACCCCCATTTCAATGTGGGGCTCTCGAGAGAAAGGACTGTATAGCTACAGGCTCTTTACAAACAAAGAAAGAAAAAGAATATAGTTTTGATGTAACTAAAATCGAGCGAATATTCGACTGGATCCTTGCAAATAAAAAACTTAGATTGAAGGGGAGATATCGAATCCCTTCAAAAGCAGAGATTAAGGGAAAACCATACTGGAAATGGCATAATGCCTTTTCTCACGAAACTAATGAATGTGTTATGTTTAGAAATCTAATACAAGAAAAGATAGATTCGAAAGATATCATTTTTCCAGATGCTCAAAAAATAAATACTGTAGACATCAATGTTTCTGACCAATCTGATTTGCAGGTACGAAAGGAGTCTAAGTTGGCAAATCGATTGTTCAACAGGCTGATCGATGAAAGAGTTTTGACTTTCCCGAAGGTGAAAGATGAGGGATTGGAGGGTATGTGTAGATGGCATATGAATACCATGCATACTACTGACCAGTGCCAGATCTTTAGGCGCTTCGTGGCAAAGCAGTACGAAAGAGGCACGATATGCCTTTCAGGGATCGACAAAAGGATTTTGGACTTCGACCAAGAAGGGAGACCAAGGGAAAAGGAGTCGACAGTCGAGTCGAAAGGACCGGCTCGAAAGAACGAAGAAATGTTTTACAAGGAGGTACTCAAAACTCCTGTGCGTGAAACCATTTACCGGACTCCTACGAAAGTGGTAAATAATTTGACCCAAATACAAAAGGTGTTGCGTAATCAATGCGCCGACATTTTGCATTACGAAATAGTGAGACTTCAAGTTATCCCTAATGAGCCAAATTGGGTTCCGGCATATCAGAGGGAATGGAATAAGAGACAGAGGCATGAAACAAGTGATCAATTCCTCGGACCAATGCCTTATAATAGGCATTTTCGAGGAAGAGGATGAAGAGGATATGGAAGGTCTTCACTGGCTGGTAAAAATTCACCCTTCGACTGTTTGGGTGGATATCACAGTCAGTTCGAAAGGAAGAAAGATGACCCTTCGAAGGTCATTGCTCAACAAGTTGCTTATTCTCAAGCAACAGTTGCCTTAGAAATGCAACAGGAGGCGGTAATTGCTAATCTAAGGGTCTAGAAAGAGGCCTTAGCGAAAGGAATCCTGAAGTTGAAAATAGTAAGGAACCCAAGTCAAGAAGACGTGGAAAAGGATATCGACCAGTTGAGGGACCAGCTGAAAGAGACAAGCTTGAAAAGAAAGGGTATCCAGATCGACGTTGACGAAGAGTTGGGAGACTTCGAGTCTGGGGACGACCTGGACATTCTGTTAGGAGATACGCCATATGAAGAATTGGTAAGCGAAGTTGATTTGAAAGCGAAAGAAGCTTCGCTGGAAAGAGCCTTGCAATTCGAGGAAAACAGGGATGTGAACATGGTAACCGTGCTGCCAATTGAGTTGGTAGCAAGAGAAGGTGCAGACGAAGAAGAGAAAGTACTTGAACTCCTAATTAACCCAGTGAAAGGTATGAAGCAGGGAAGCTCGAAGAAGGAGTTCGAGTGAATGAAGAAGAGCGAGCCATCGAAGGGGCTAAAGAAGAAGAAGGGGAACATCTCGAAGAAGAGTCTAAATCCGAAATAGACGTCAAACTAGCCAAAGTCGAATTAGGGCAGATGTAGAAAGTTTATGTTGTCTAGAACTGCTTATGTTATCCAGGGAGAAGTGTAATTTACTTAATGACGATGTTGTTTTGAATGTTTGTCGAAGATTAAGCATTGAAAAGATTGAATCGAAGTTGTGTAATTATAGTCTTAATTATGTTAATTATGATGAATCCAATTCTAATAATGGCATTACAAACTCTCGAAATGAAGAATATATGATAAATTCTCGAGATAAAGAATATAGAGTAAATGCTCGAAATAAGAACCTTGATAGGGACATCGAATAAGGGATTTTAGAACCAGATGAAAATGTCAGGGAAAGTGTTCAAGATCATTTAGAAGAAGTTAATTTAGGAACAATCGAAAATCCTCGAATAACATATGTGAGTTCGAAAATGAATTAAAAAGAGAAAGGAGAGCTAATCGAGATGTTACATCAGTATAAAGACTGCTTTGCCTGGGCACACCATGAAATGCCTGCAATTGATATGAACATAGCTCGACACGAATTACCTATTAAACTAGGTTTCAAACCAATAATACAAAGGCCAAGACGTTTATCGCCAGATTTGATGAGCGCAATTAAGGACGAGATCGAGAAACTAGTCGAGGCCAGATTTATAAGACCAACTAGATATGTTGAATGGTTCGCAAATATAGTACCGGTGATTAAAAAGAATGGTAAAGTACGAAAATGCATTGACTTTAGGGATTTGAATAAGGCTACGCCGAAAGATGAATATCCAATGCCAATGGCAGACATATTAATAGATGCGGCTGCTAGACACAAGGTGATGTCATTTATGGATAGGTATTCAGGATACTATCAATTAAAAATCTCCGAAGCAGATAGGCACAAGACTGCCTTTAGATGTCCAGGATCCATAGGAACTTTCGAATGGACCGTAATGCCTTTCGGTTTGAAAAATGCCGGGACAACATATCAAAGAACAATGAATTATATTTTTCACGATTTAATTGGAAAATCATTGGAGATATATATTGATGACATAGTAGTTAAAGCTCAAAGCTATAGAGAACACATTCAGTCTTTGATAGAAGCCTTCCAACGATTGAGGCATTTCAATTTAAAGATAAATCCTTTGAAATGTGCTTTCGGGTTGGAAGCTGGAAATTTCTTAGGATCGGGGTATCAAAGTAGACCGAAACAAGGCTAAAGCTATCATGGAAGCTAAACCTCCCGGGAATAAAAAAGAATTGCAGCATTTTCTAAGAGAAGTGAATTTTTTACGAAGATTCATAGCTAAGGGAAGACGGAAGCTTTTTCCCCTTTACTCCGACTAAAAGATGGAGATGAATTTGTGTGGGGGAATAAACAGGAAGAAGCATTCGGTGCTATAAAGAAATATTTAGCCCAACCTCCAGTATTGATCCCTCCTCGAAAAGGGAAAAGGTTAAGATTATATATATTGGCAGCAGAAGTGTCGAAAGGCTGTATGTTAGCACAAGAAAATGACAGAGGCTACGAACAAGCTGTTTATTATTTGAGTAAGTTGTTAAATGATGCCGAAAGAAGGTATACTTCGATAGAAAATTGGTGCTTCAGCCTATACTTTGCTTCTGTAAAATTGAGGTATTATTTTTTCGCATACTCTATTGAAGTAGTGTCCCCGACTAATGTTATCAAATTCATGATTAATCAACCTTTGGTTAGAGGTCGACTGAGCAAATGGAGTCTCAGTTTGCTCCAATTTGACTTATGTTATATGCCTCAAAAGGCTGTAAAAGGCCAAGTGATAGCCGATTTCTTGGCTGATCACCCTCCGCTGAGATATGAATCGCTTGAAAGCATCGAGGTTAATTTCATTGATAAGGTACCATGGATTTTGTATTTTGATGGATCGAGTACTCGAGATAGTGCTGGAATAGGAATATATATCATATCTCCATCAAAATTGGTTACCAAAATGTATGCAAAAATCGAGGGAGATTGCACAAATAACAGAGCATAATATGAAGCTCTCATTTTGGGTTTAGAAATATTGCTCGACATGGGTGCAGAGAATATCGAAATAAAAGGAGATTCCCAATTGAACATAAATCAAGTAAAAGGAATATTTAAGTGTATCAGCCCAGTGTCAATAGCCTCGTATGCTCGAGTACATCAACTGTTGAGCTATTTCAAGTCAGTTGAAATTGCGTATGTGCCAAGGGAAGAGAATCAGATTTCCAATGATTTGGCCCAGATGGCATCGGGTTATAAAGTCAATCCTAAATTACTCGAATCAACAATTAACTCGATATAAGAATTCTGCTACCTTTCGAACAGAGGTTGTTGCAGGTTAATAAAATTGACATCTTCAAAGAGAAAGAAGATTGGTGCCTCGAGATTATAGAATACCTGAAGAATCCAGCTAAGGGAAGATTCCTGAATAGGTTAAAACTAACAGTACACCATTATTTTTATGATGGGCAAGAACTGTATCGAAAAGATTTTCAAGGGGTTCTCTTAAAATGTCTCGATTTAGAGGATGCTTTAGTTTTCATGGCAGAAACCCATTAGGGGATTTGTGGTGCTTATCAAGCTGGCCAAAAGATGAGATGGCTGATACATCGGTATGGTTTTCATTAGCCCACTGTCCTTCGAGACTGCATCAATTATGCAAAGGGTTGCAAACAATGCCAGAAACATGGGCGAATATTGAAGCAGCCTGCTGTCCAATTAAACTCTATCATAAAACTGTGGCCATTCTGAGATGGGCCATGGATATAGTCGGGGAAATTAAACCTGCCTCAATAAAGGGACACAGTTACATCCTAGTGGCCATTGATTATTTTACTAAATGGATTGAAGCTAAGGCTTTCCAAAATATAAATTCGAAGCAAGTGGTCGAGTTTATCAAAGAATATATAGTCACGAGGTTTGGTATTCCAAAAACCATAACCTTCAATCAGGCTAGGGTATTTAATAGTGCCGAGATAACTAAATTTCTTGAACAATTCAAGATAAAATCGATAAATTTAACACCTTATTATGCCCAAGCAAATGGCCAAGCTGAGTCATCGAATAAGTTGATTAAAGGTTGTATCTCGAGAATGATAAACCAGAATCCCAGAAATTTGGCACGAATTGTTAATCGATACCTTATAGGCCCTAAGGACAATTAAAAAGGACAGTCTAGGTGTATCTCCTTTTCAGTTAGTATATGGCCACGAAGCAGTGATTCCATTAGAGATTAATATTAAGTCTAGGCGAATTCTCGAACAATCATGACTTACAGCCGAAGAATATGTTGAAAGTATGAATATCGAAAAGCTAAACCATGAAATATTGCAAGTCCATGCTTTGCAACAGATAGAACTTCAGAAGAAGAGAATTGAAAAAAGTTACAATAAAAAAGTAAAGGCAAGATCTTTTGCAATAGGAGACTTGGTGTGGAAAATGATTTTACTTGAAGGGTCCAAAGACCATTTTTATGGGAAATGGTCATCGAAATGGGAATGACCATTTTTTATTTTGAATAAATTATCTGGGAATGCTTTCGAACTCCAATGGATAAATGGGGACAAGTATGGTAAAGCATTAAATGCAAAATATCTAAAGAAATATACACCAAGTATATGGAAAGAAAACAAAACCATTATATTCGAAAGGTTACCCGCAACGGGCTAAAACTTCTTACAACCAAAGTAAAAATATTAAAGGAGCATTACTCGACAATGGTTTAAGACTTAAGAAAATACAAAGAACTAGCTAATATATCTAAAACAGAATCGAAGGTGTCTCTCTCGAGCAGAGCAGGTTTAACTACTTCTTCGAGTTCGTGGGTTAACTCTGCGATTTGATCATTCAAAGCCGATAGGTTATCTTCGACTTGATCAACCGAATGGGCCAAGCGGTCCCGCTCAAGTTGGAGGTCGGCAATCTGGACATCAAGAGCAGCAATTCGAGCTAAATAGTTAGCTCGAGAATCCTCGAGCACAGTGATCTGATTATGAAGCTGGCCCATTCTTTGAGAATGGCTGGAAGACGCCTCTCCCTCGAAAGGGTTGATGCCTTGATCCATGAAAGAATGAAGATTAGCTAGGCTGTTCACGAAAGTTTCACGTGCTGTTTGGAACATTGGTAGCCATGTTTCAGCCATCATCGAGGCTGCTTCGTCGAGGAGAAAATGAAGCTCCTACAGCAAACTGAAGTAATTGAGCTTATGCCTTATGTCGTGGAGAGCCTCATTTAGAGCAACTCGGGAAAACACGACGGGTGCTGTATTTCCTAAAAAGTGAAAACCCAAAATTAAACACAAGGCATTCAAAGCTAACGAAATATCATACAATAGGCATGTACCTTCAGACGGGGTAGTGAGGGCCATAGTAGAACTCGAAGGACCAGGGTCCATGACTGGCCCGGAAAGACCAGTCGAAATAGGGATATCCTCAATCTCTTCCATTCGAACTGAGGAGGAAACAAGAGAAGGGTCAAGAATATGCCGAAATTGGTACCCAAGGTCAATGTTCGTGCCAATGTTGTGGAAGATAGATGAGTCCACAATGATGGTAAATACTCCTGCCGTAGTGCCGAAAGAGAACCGAACTGAAGATGGCAAGCTAGGTATACCCAAGTTTTCGAGAAAAAAGGGGCCTGGAAGGGATTATTCACGAATATGAAAATGAAAAACATGGAAATCTTCCTAAAGATATATAGGCATACAAATGATACAAAAATTTACCTGATAAAGAGAATCTCGAAAGGTCAGGTGCAGTGCGGGTTATAATCTCTAAACCAGTGTCTACTAAAGTTGAACTTCCTTGAATGGGAGAAAAAGATGAAATGTTAGGAGTAACTGCAGCAAAGATATACCAATTTCTATATTACACAGAGAGCTCAAAGTGATTATCCAAAAAGGACTATAAAAAACAAAGGGATACCTTTGAGGTTGTTCATGGCAAGGTCTCCTTCCATCAAGATCGGTTGAGTCTCAAGTTCAGGCGAAGTCTCCTCAGGGATGGTCTCCGGATTATCCACGGTGTCAGCTTTGGTAACTGATGTTCCAGTTTCGAAAACAACAGCCCCACTCGAGGAGCCTATACAAAAACACATAAATATGGATAAGTTTCGAGTGATAGAGTGACTCTGGAGTAAAAGACGTAAGTCAATGCAATAGAAATGATCAAACACTTACTTAAGGCTCTGATAGACCCTTGTGTACGAAAGCGTTTCCGGGATCTTGGCTGAAGAGCATATTGGGCTGCATCGTCTTCTTCATCCTCTTCTTCACCAGGTACTCGAGGGGGTTCTTCTCGAGGAATCGAGGCCGGGGGCTCCCGAATGGTAATAGCACTTCATTTTCGAGTAGCACGGGCAGGGGTAGAAGATAGCTCAGTTGGAGTAGATGAGTCTCGAAGGGCTTGAGATAGCGCTACAGCTTCTCGAACTCGAGGGTTCTCCCGTTCGAATCTCCACCCCAAGGTTAAATCATATGGCAGGATGTAATCACCACCCTGTACAGAAGAAAAGAAGATAAAGGTAAACATAAAAATATTTTGATTAAAGGTAAACATAAAAATATTTTGATTAAAGTTAAACATAAAAATATTTTGATTAAAGTTAAACATAAAAATATTTTGATTAAAGTTAAACGAATATGTGAGATTACCTCATTGGATAAAAGGCTCGAGAGTTGAGCCATATTCACCATGCCAGCACACAGCCTGGTGATGTCCGTGATTTGCTTGCGAAAAATCTGTCTCGAGTAGCTACGTCTTAAGACTTTATTCCAGAAATCCACGAAGCATCTCTCGACTCGGAGGATTCTGCAAAATATAGGAATAAAGCAAGGGGGAATCTGACAGGAAGCTTGGTATCGAATAAGAGCTTCGAATTTGGCCCTTTGATGGTTCGCAATATGAAATTGCCTGTCTGACCAAGGGCGATTCAGGGTGCCCAGAAACGGTAAAGAGAAGCACTGAGTTATGCCAAATTGCCATGAACAAAGCTGCAACACAGAGATGAATATAAGTCAACGAAATTTAGATGCTCGAAATAAGACATAATCAGAATGAAGTAGCTAAATGTAATGATTACCTGCGGATTGTAAACCTCGACTCCGGGAATGTGGTCTGCATACAAAAGATCTCGAGATGATAGTATAGACCTCCAATAAGGGTGGTCATCAGTGGAGGAATCGAGTGAATCAATTACTCGCATCCAATTGGGCAAAGTAGTATGAGACCAATGGGTGTGTGCCTGGTCATGCCTTGTCTCGAAAAAGGGACACCAGGTGGAGACATAGAGTGGATTATAAATAGCGCCTAAAACTACAAGGTATGAGGCCTTCTCGAGGGGGATCAAGAGATTTATGCTAGCTTCCCCATAGCAAACCCAATTCGAGACAGGCTAGAATAAAAAACCAGGGGACTTTTTCGAGGATCGTTTTCCATCATTTCGAATTGAGGTTTCGTGGGCTTGGATGGTCCTAATATTTAATAACTCAGGGTAATATAGAAAGGACTAACATCTCAATAACCAAAGGGGACTAGCCAACTTATGGGCGTTCGAGGGACCACAATGCAGTTTAAACATCATGCGATAAAAATGAGCCAACACTAAGGGTGCCAACTCGATGGGTCCCATGGTGACAGCAATATTGGCAGACAAATTAAGAAAAGTTTTATTTACGACACAATCGGGATTTATAAATAGTCGGGAAAAAACAAAATTTGAAAACAATACCTCTTCGAAAGTGGTAACCATGTCCTCACAATTAATGAAATGCTTAACCAAAGCAGTATGAGCAATATTAACACCCTTGCCTTTGCCATGACCTTTTAACCAAGTGTCAGTGGAAAGTAAGAGAGCACGCGCACTGGGTATTGGTTCACCAGTAGGGACAAACATACCCATTGGAGACAAACCAGTAATCAAAGCCACATCCTTCAAAGTGATTGTTTGAAAACCCTGAGGCAGGACAAAGCAATTATAGGAGGGGTGCCAAGAATAAGCGAGGGCGTCAGTCATTACCTGCTCGAAGGGTAGGACCGGATAACAGGCTAGTCGAACAAGCCCCATGATTCGATTGCCTTCCCACTTGTTGTGAAATTGGTGCAATCTCTCGAACCAAGGAAAGGCGTCTATGGCTCCAATCCAGCCGTTGATTGGCTTAGTCTTATTCGTCCAGCTAAACTTATCGTCCACTCTGCACTGAAAAAGAGGGGCATCATTCTCCATAGAGGGCCATATCCCCAATAAATCAGGGTTACCAACATCAGAGAGCTCGAACGCCTTAGACTGAAATTGGGGTCCGAGACCGACGTGATTGATCGATTGGCCACGACGATCAAGAACCCATGGAGGGATGATGTGGGTAGAATCAAGAGGGGATATTTTTGTATCAAGATAATGGGTTTTGAAATTCTTGATAAGTTGGAACAAATCTTGTGCATCTTCACAATCCAAGATACTCGCTCGATCAATTAAACGAGAAAGATCATGAGAGTTCGCCATCGTAGAGGACCAGGCGAAGAAGGTGTTAGATCTCGAGAAGGACAGGTGCTCGAGGACAGGCGAAGGAGACGAAGTTTTCAAAAAGAAGAGTTAGGGTACCACTATACAATTGTTGCTCGACTAGAAAAGAACGAAAGAAAAAGTGATGAATAGTATGGCGGCTAAGAGGAAGTGGTGGGATATTTATAGAGCTCAAGTGTCCAATCGTGAAAAGGCGCTTCTATTAGTTAGTAGGGAAGACGAAGAACTTCAGGCCTTTTTTTTTTTATACCCGCCAAAATATGAAGAGTCTCTTATAAAGGGACTTATTATTGAAAGGATTTAAATGTCTAATAAAGACACACCTGCTAATCCTGGGGAAGACGAAGAGCCTTAGGTGATTTTTGATAAAAGACGCGGTCTTCCAAACTCGCCAGAATACAAAACGATAGTTAACTAGGAAACGTGTATATTAATATACATGAACTCGAAACGTTCACGTATATTAGGGAGACATTTGTTTACACTAAAAATGAAACTGGATTTTTACGAATTAAAAAACCCAAATGGCCCAATATTGGTTAATGGGCCCAGAGATAAAAGATGAAGCCCATTATAGCAAAAAATGGAATAGGCCCAATGAGAGTCTAGATTTGGCAAGATAATAGATCGGGCTCAAAGGTATTAATTCTGAAGCGGATCCAAAGAGTTGTAAATTCCATAAGAAAAATAACCCACCAAGATGAGAGAATTTTGAAAAGGAAGTTGGAGGCAGTTCCAAACGGTTTGAGAACGTGGGATCACGAAGCGGAGATAAATACGAAAAGGAAGGAGAAATAATCAAAATCAACAACTTCTACATTTTCGTTCTTTTAGAATTAGCTCTAGTTTTAGGAGTAGTTTATAGTGCAATGTAGGAGTAGTTCATAGCGTAAGTTAGGAGTAGTCGTAGAATAATGTAATAGTTACTTGTCAAGAATTACTGGGATTCGGCTACAAAGTTTGTATCCACAGTTTATTTGTAATCATGGAGGTATAAATTATCTTTTTTTCAGATTTAAGTATTTGATGGGTAATTTTATCTTGACTTGAGTTTTTCGTTCATCGTTCTCATATTCGAAATGAACGACTAAAAATTCAATTGAACCACCAAATAGTGTATCGAACGCAGGGGTTGAGAGATAGTCCTCGATCGAAGACTCTCATGGAGGTATAAATTATCCTTTTTTTTAGATTTAAGTATTTGATAGGTTAACTTTATCTTGACTTGAGTCTTTCGATTCACCATTTTTCATACTTGAAATCAATAATTAAGAGTTAATTAAAGACAGCGATTGGGGATCAATATGGAGGTATAATATTTATCGTTTTATCAGATTTGAGTATTTGGTAGATAAATTTATATCTGGACTTGTATCTTCCTGTCTTATACATTTTCATTAATTGCGGTCTGAACACCGATTTTAAACAACACGTCAAAGTGTTAAATTCTGAACCACCATCTAGCGTATCGAATTCGAACGCGGGGGTTGCTAGATAATTCTAAGTGGAGAATTATCGCGGGGCTTGAGTTAATCAAATTAATTCTTCCTTATTCAATTTGTTTTTATCTAAAAACAGAGTCGATGATGGAAAATGTCATGAGCCATCCGCGTGGTTGTTAACTTTTGACTTGAGAGGGAATTTCAACGGGTAAAAACGGTCAGATTGGGGATGGACACAAATTTAGGGTTTAGAAAATGAAGAAAATTTGGGGGATTGCTACATAAAGTGTATAAAACATTATATAATACTACAATCTATGCATTTACAACTATATAATTACACATTATTCAAACAAAATTGAACTTTTTATACAAAAATGATAAAAAGAAACATACTGTAATTTGAGTGCCCATAGTCGTTGAATTTGGGGGCCGCATAAACTCATTTTTCCTCGCTTCCACTTCCTTTCTTAAATTCTTTGTGTTTTTTAGTTAATTTTGATGGATTAGTTGGTTGGATTTAGTAGATTTTGGGAAGAATTTGCAAAGGGGATTGAACAAATTAGGGAACTTTTGGTGTTATAGGGTATTTCCTTTTTTGTAAGTATTAACCTTCAGAAATATGTACAACACATGCGAGGTTAACGGTCACACGGATGATACGTGATAATTTTCATCACCTAGTTAACAGTGGTACCAGAAGTGGTACAAATAGGCAAAGTTTGTACCAAAAGTAAGAATGTTTAGTATCAAAAGTGTACTAACGGTCATTTATTTTACCAAAAATGAGATTTTCTGTGAACTCCTTAATCAATCATTTTATCGAACACTTAATGTGGAAACAAGAAATTCAGTATCAATATAAAAGCATTGGTAACAATAAATCTCATGGTTCTTTACAACGATGATGCAATCTAATAAGCAAAGAAGGACATCTAGCCACTAAACATCTTAATTATTACATGTATAGATACGTGACAAGTGTATTCACGGGAGGTTGGAATGTGGAGAGAGAAATCTCAGATTTTTATCCTTATTACATAATTTTCTTTTTCCACATCCTAACCGTCCGTGTATACATTTGTCAAGCATCTATGCGTGTAACAGGAAGTGTAACATGAATTTTGTAACAGAAGATTTCATTTGAAAAACAATTCGGATCTTCTATTACACGTTCGTGTTACACTTCCTGTTACACGCATAGATACGTGACAAGTGCATACACGGGAGGTTGGGATGTGGAGAGAGAAATCTCAAATTTTTATCCATATTACATAATTTTCTCTTTCCACATCCTACCCGCCCGTGTATACATTTGTCATGCATCTATGCGTGTAACAGAAGATTTCATTTGAAAAATAATTCAGATCTTTTATTACACGTTCGTGTTACACTTCCTGTTACACGCATAGATACATGACAAGTGTATACACGAAAAGCTGGGATGTGGAGAGAGAAATCTCAGATTTTTATTCATATTACATACTTTTCTATTTTCACATCCTAACTGCTTGTGTATACATGCTAGGAATTTCATGTTAGATGTTTTGATGATGACAATTAGGACCTTTGTTAGACCCCAAAAATATGTAAGTTTGTTTTTCAGCTTTGAAGCGTTAGATTTGTAATAGGCTTTGTTTTATTTTTATTTTAGATTGTTAGGCTAAGTAGTCTTAGGCTGAGCGTCGGATAATTTCTGAGTGAGTTTATCAATGGTAAAGTTCGAAGACTCAAGCGCCTGATTTCTGAATGAAGATAAAGTCTCCAAGCGTCCAATTGACAAGCTATATCAAGCGTTACCTTATAGGACATAAGTGATTTCACCTGAATTTATTTCTAAGTCCAGAAGGAGTTTTAATGCAAATATTCTCAAAGCATTAAATACCAACGGGCATTTAATTCAAATGCATTAAAGGCTGATAAGAACATTGGATGTGATAAGTACTTTCAGACGTACGGAGAAGCCACCCTATTGGACTGTCAACTATTCAAAGATTGCAGCACCAACTTTTGTGCAGCAGATTTTCAGGAAAAAGGACAAAAGTTGTTCACTCGCGGAAGTGAGAGACACGCGCCCTTGCATGTGTCAAACAAACACTTTTTCCAAGAATGCCTATAAATAGGATTTCAACAACAAGCCAAACACAGAGAACAATTATTAAGTCAAATTGTTGTTGCATTGAAGTCTCATTCCTTACAATCTCAGAAAAGCCAAACTTTCAAGAAAATATTCTCTTTGCTTTTCTTCAAATCCTGAGACAGTCAACCCAATATCTCAAGCATTCTTTTCGGAGAAACCCACATTACTACTGAGATATTCCTAGTTGTTTGAACTTTATCAAAATCAAACAAACCTTTTAGAAAAACCCCTATCCAAGCCTCGCGATCTGTGTGAAGTCGAAGTTGGATACTTGCCATATTTCTGGGTGAAAGAAGCAAGGGGATTGAAGTGATTTGGAGCAGAAATCTGTGTGATCAATGAGCTCAAGTCATCGACATCCATCTCTCCCTAATTTGTTGAAGATTCTGTGTGATTCTTTGAGAATCATTTTTAGTGGATTGCCTCCAAGTGTTCGAGGAGAAGAAGGACGTAGTTGGGATTACACCACCCAAGGAACCTTACAAATATTGTGTCATTTACATTTCAGTCAATTCTTTTATCTATCAAATCATTGCATAATCTAATTAAGTAAAACACAATCAAACGCTAAGCAAGTAAGAAACTTTCTGTGACGTTAAAGCTTTTAAAAGAAGACTACAAAAATCATTCCGCTGTGCTAACACTGATCAAAGAAGTGAACGCTCAAACCTATTTGGTTGTAGTATTCAATTCTTGAAATCTAAGTTAACTTTATAAAAACAGTGTTCGTTAGACGCTTCACCAAAGCGCCTATATTTTAAGTGAACGCTTAAGTCAAGCGTTAGACACTTCAAGCGTCCAAAAACCACTTTAGTACGAAATCTTTTGAAGTCGAAAAAGACTTCAGGGTCTATTCAACCCCCCCCCCCCCTTCTAGACCCTTTCGTATGCCACTTGGGACCAACACGTGGTATCAAAGCGGTTAAAGTTGAAATTTTTAAAATTTCCAAGCATAACTGCTTGTTTAGATCCTTTTTCAAAACTTAGTTGCTTTAGATTTTAACATGGCATTTGCTAAAGTTCCCAAACTGACTGAGTCAAATTTTGACACATGGAAAGTTAAAGCATTTACATATCTCTGTTCATGTGATGATGACATGTGTGATATGATTTCAGATGGGCCAATCAAAATATATAAAGTTATCACAAGAGCGCCTGGAGCCAGGGAAGAAACTCCCGATGGTTACGTTGAGAAACCAAAACAAGAATGGTCTCCAGATGAGCGTCGAAGAGCTAATTTGGACAATGTTGGTTGTAACGCTCTATATACGGCTATTGGTGATAATGACAACTTATTCAACAAGATCAAGTCTTGCAAGACCTCTAAAGAAATATGGGATAAGTTGGCTACAATTTGTGGTGGTTCAGTTCAGATCAAAGAAAACAAACTTTCCATTGCCAAGGAAAAGTTTAACGGATTTAAGATGCTACCCAATGAAACTTTAGAGCAATTAGATATAAGATTTACAACTCTAGTTACAGAACTTACATCGTTGGGAATGGATTTGCAGAATCGAGAAATGGTGGTTAAGATCTTTAGAAGTTTACCAAGTAAATTCTTGATGAAGACAACCACTATGAGAGAATCAAATATGCTGGATCTCCTAACTCCAGAAGACGCCTTTTCAGAGCTCAAGGCATTTGAGTTCGAGTTGAATTCTGCTAGTGATGTTGTGAGTAGTGACACGCTAGAAGCTAACGTGCTTTGGTAGCAAGTGCACTAGTCGTGTGTAGTAATAAAAGTGGACAAAAAATAAGTCCGGGTTGTCGAACCGCGGAGACTTGGATTTTTAGTTTCTGATTTTCAAAAAGACAAAAGACACTTAAAGTAAAGCGGGACTAAAACAATTAAGTAAATGAAGGACCAAAGGAGGGAACAAGCTATGTATTAAACTTCATGTATGATAAAATGACCAAGGCACATGCTACAACCAAATCTACTCGCCAATTTATATGGGTTACTCCTCGAATTATTAGACTCCTATTGCTTTGGTGGAAACTCCTAAATTAATTATTACCCGATGTCTCGGCTCATAATAATCCTATGATTAGTTGACGGTTCTCTAAATATGTCTATCCGAGAATCTAATCAAAAATCACGCATTAACGTTCTAGAGCTTCCCCGAATAAATCCGGCTAACAACACCCGAGAATCTTTACCTATTTCTAGGAGCAATCCCTCATTTGTTTCGGGTGATGTGTTAATTCCCTTGCACCCTAATCTATCTTCTCTCGAACAACTAGATTAGGCAAGATATCAAGCATATGGTGATCAAACACATGATTGGAATAAAAGCATAGAATTAACACACAAAGCAATAGGAGAATTAATACAAAAAGTAACTTCACATATATTGACTCATAAACTGGCCTTCACATGGCCTTAGTCTCACAAATTTAGCTCATAATCAATAACATAGAAGATCCTAATGTAGTCATATACATAATCATAGACAAGTATGTAATGAAAAACATATGAAAACTCCCTATATTTCTTGATTGATGATGTATCCGAGTCAAAAGCTTCAATCCCAAGCTAGATATCCTTCTTAGCCTCTTAGAGTTGATGAAGAATGGCCTAAAACCCAGCACATTGCCCCTAATCTCCCAGATTTCAAACCCTTCAAATGAATTGAAAACTCCTATTTATACATTCCAAAATCTGTTATTGCGGCGCCTAGGCGCGCGTTGATTGGCGCCTGGGCGCCGCCTATGTGGCGTTTATTTCTTGGGGCATAAGTTCCGGGGCGCCCAGGCGTGGAGATAAGTGGCGCCCGGGCGCGCGACATGTGGTACCTAGGCGGGCGCTTCAGAACACTGATTTTTCTCTACCTGGGTGGCGCCTGGGCGCGGTAAAACTGGCGCCTGGGCGGGCGTTTCAGAAGCCAGAGCAAAGTGGATGAAACGAGTCGTATTTTTCCCTTTTCTTCGTCCATCGTCGCTTACTACCTGAAATCACTTCACACACATATTAAATGCACGAGTGGCACGAAATAAACCATATACGAGCCTAAATTGTCATTAAAAGGGCCTAAAAACTTATGCAAAAATGACTCCTATCAACCCCCCCAAACTTATCACTTGCTCGACCTCGAGTAAGAGAAGGCATAGGATACGAGCTCATCATCAAACACAGGGAGGTAAAAGAAAAGAAACTGCACAACTCACTTTCTTGGAGCAAACGGTTGCATTTAGCGGATGCAACAAGCCTTTAAACCCTTGAGTTACCCCAAAGGACAAGTTATAGTCTCGTGAGGGTTTGCAGACGATCTACCCACAAAATCGAAAGATTTCAACCCCGATCACTCAACGTAAATTACAATGATTAATAAAACACAAAGGTATGATTTCACCTGTTTAAGCTCAAGTTACATATATATACATGTCACCCACTTGCTCATGTTACGCCTTAACATCGAAAAGATCATCCTAAGGGTGTAGTGTAGTAAAATCTCAAGTATTATAGTCGAGTGGCATTCTTACCACTTTTCACGCATTAATCCCATATTTATCAACTTTTGATTAGTCACATGGTATGAGAATTAAATACAACTTCATAGCCACTAAAAAAAAATTCATTATGCACTTTCAACTCGAAACATTAGAGGCTAGACCATGTGCAATGTTCGATCCTCTTAGGCTTTCTATGACACCCTTGTAACGAGCTTTAGGCCAATAACTCCCAAACCAGACGACTTTAGGGTATCAAGTGTAGAGACACTCCTAAGGGCTTAATTGCTCGAGTGTCAAAGGCCACAAAATCAAACTAGGTCCTTATTCACTTAACACATGCATTGGCTTGAGCTTAGCTCAAATTAGCATAATAGTACAGTATTCTAGGCATGGTTCTCTTCGCCTCCAGTATCTGTTAAGCCTGACTTTTGCAGTCATACCAATGTTCAACCTCTTTTTATTATTATTAAGCATACAAAGTTAACGTTCTCAACTCATAACACATGTGAAAATTCTAAGTTGATATTTTCGGGATCAAGCCTTTAAGTGTTTCAAAATGGTTGCCCACTCAACGCCTCTACCCTTGATTTATGTGCGTATGTGAAACATCTTAAAGATAATCTAGTCATGTTTAGGGTCCCACAAGCAAGGAACTATGTATATAGCCATTAAAAACCAAATTGATAGAGAAAGCATACCATGTATTCAAGTTAACCATGCTCAATTCATCAAGTGACGGGTTGAAATTCTATCCAATTTTTTTTTAAAATTTCACAAAATTGCACAAGCTCACATGTAGAGGTGTGCCACCCCCCCAAACTTAGACCAAGATATCTAAAACATTCCCCCAAACTTATCATGAACATTGGCCCCAATGTTCGGAAGAAAATAAGGGTAAAGTACACATCACCATAGGGGTGCTGAAAAGCACCCGAGTCCACTTAAGGCAATCGAATCCGAGGATGGCAATCACGGTGTCGATCACTATATAGTTAAACATGTGCTAGCCATACAAATCATCAAACATTAGATAGAAAAGAGGAAAACATAACGAAACGAACACAAACTAGAAAAATATAGATAAAATAAAACGAGAAAGGAAACAACGAGCATCCAACATAAAACATAATCCATCAAACCAACAAAAGATAAACAAAAAGACACAACAAAACAGGAATTGGTCAAAACAAGAAAAGATTAATCATCGGTGCCAAAACGGTCAGTATAATCCTCATCCTCTCGGCCGAGATCATCCAAATCGAGCAACGGGTTACCCTCGTCATCATGAGCCTCATCATCACCTCCTACAGGAACGATAACACCTAACTCGGGCAAATCTGCGGGCTGCTGAGGAGGGGGTGCGGGTAAGGTGGAGTAGTAGAATAATCAAACGGCCCCCGACCGACAAAGGCGTCATGCTCGACGAGAAGCTGACGGACGTATGCACATGTGTCGGACATGACCACCCTCATCTCATCCCTTAACTCATCCCTCAATTCATCCTTTAATTGTCTAATGGCGGCGGCATCCATAGGTGGAAACTGTGGAGAACTAGTAGATCGGGATGAAGACGAGCGAGGCCTCTTGGAAGCGGCCTGTGGTGGGGGAGCCTGTGGGTCGTCAGCTACCACGGCGAGATAAGAACCAGGGAGCTCTGTACGCTCCATGGGAAATGTTGGAACCTTAGCTGCTTTGCATAAAATTGTGATCAGTGACGGGAGAATGATAGGGTTCTTCCGGGTGGGCCCATCGCCCTTTTGCTTGGCCAACTCCTTGTCAATCAACGACCCTAACTCATTCTTCAACTTCCGAAAATGTTTCTTCAAAGAATTGTTAATCACCCGGGCAAAGTCCACAACTTTCTTGGACATGATGGCGTAGATGAGGGTGGCCCGTTCCTTGTTAACCTCGGACCGATTGGTACTCGGTATCAAATTAAAACGGATGAAGTCGAGCCAGAAAGCTGCCTCGGGAAGTAGAGCCCTACGGGGGATATGAGCTTCTCCGGGTACCCACTCCCAACCCTTTCGGGCAATAACCCGCAAAATATCCGACAGGTTAACCCGGAGGCGCCCTGCATTGTAAAGAGTGGTGAACTCGCATGTCTGAGGGGTGGGGGTACCTATGCTTTCCCTAATCTGTCGCAACTCATAATCAACATTTTTGCCCCGTACCAAAAGGGTAGGCCCCGTCCATCCTAGCGTCCCAATCTCATGATACACCCCGGAGCTGAGGAATTCGAGGACCCAAGGAAGACGGATGGCCTCGGGCTTTTGACAGAAAAACTGTAAGTGATGGAACTGTATCAATTCTTGCACAGAGGGCTGTCTCCGGGGGGTCAAATAGTGCTCCTTAATAAGGGTGCGGGGGGTGCTCAAACTCTGACACAAAATTTGGACTTTGGAGTTTTCGAAACGGGTATCAACGGGAGTCTCGGGCTCATTAGAGGAACCCTCACCTACTTTCTTCTTACCCTTGGACGGTTTGTTGGTAGTTCTCGTCATTTGCAACAACAATGGGTAAATTGAATCTCAATTTCCCAACTACTCAAATCAACCCGAATTCAACCAACCCAACACAACAATCGTCAACGCCCAACAACACACCAAAATCAGAGAGCAACCCAAAATCCAGCAACAATATATCACAAATTCAACAACAACAACCCACAAATCGACAACAACCCTCAAATTCAACAAAAACCCACAATTTCAACAGATTCCTCAAATAATCAAATGCACCAAGTTGGACAATCAGATCCCCAAATCCTCAAAACTATAATGTAATGCACCTATTCTTTGACTATTAATCGGAAATGTAATAAAGGCAAAGCCAAAACTCACCTTTTTCCCCAAAATTATCGCACCGAGTCGGACGTGAATGATAAGCCACTGCGCGGTGAGGATTTTCAGCGGAGATTGGAGGTGGAAGACGGTGGAAATGGCCTGAATTGGTGGAGAGAGTCGCCGGAATTCACGTGGGGAGAGGAGTTGTGAAGAGTTGTGAGGGATTTTGACCGATTTGATCGAGATTAGGCTTAAATCAAAAACGGGCGCCTAGGCGCGCGTATTTTGGCGCCTAGGCGCTCAAGACAATGTACCTGGTTTTTAATTGAACTTTCCGCGCCTAAGCGCGCTTCTTTCGGCGCTTGGGCGGGCGTTTCAGAAACATTTTGTATAGAATTTCCATTTCCTGTTTCAAAAGGGGAAAGACAAAACACTTAAAACACATACTAACAAAGATTTAAGACTAGAAAATAAAGCAACAAACGGGAGAACAAGAGAAAAGGAAAAAAAAAAAACAAAACGGAAAGAAAACTTCGGTTGCCTCCCAAGAAGCGCTAGTTTAGAGTCGTTAGCTCGAATGGAGGCGAGGAATCACGGAGGGTCCTCGAGAATGAAGGACTCTTTGTCTCTTGGTCCATCCATCCCTAAGTAAGGTTTTAGACGTTGAGTGTTGACCAAGAAAGTCTGTCCTTTATCTGTTGTGAGCTCGACGGCGCCTGATGGATAGACATGGGAAATCAGAAATGGGCCCGACCATCGAGACTTCAGCTTCCCGGGGAAGAGGCGGAGTCGAGAGTTGTATAGTAACACCCGCTCTCCCTTGTGGAACTCCCGGGGGAGAATATGCTTGTCATGCCACATTTTGGTCCGCTCCTTATAGAGTTTCGCATTCTCATAGGCGAGGTGACGCCATTCTTCGAGCTCATTGAGTTGTAGCAAACGTTGTGTACCTACACGTTGAGAGTCAAAATTCAGAAACTTAATGGCCCAATAAGCACGATGCTCAAGTTCAAAGGGCAAGTGACATGTTTTGCCAAAAACAAGACGATACAGGGACATGCCAATTGGGGTTTTATAGGCAGTCCGATAAGCCCAAAGAGCATCATCCAATTTAAGGGACCAATCCTTTCTTGATGCGTTGACAGTTTTTTCTAAAATACGCTTAATCTCCCTATTTGAAACCTCCACTTGGCCACTAGTTTGCGGGTGGTATGGGGTCGAAATTTTATGCTTCACCCCGTACTTGGTCAATAAAAGTTCAAACTGTTTGTTGCAAAAGTGGGTGCCCTCGTCACTAATGATGGCTCGGGGAGTTCCAAATCGAGTAAAAATATGCTTCTTTAGAAAACGAGTGATGACCCGAGCATCATTAGTAGGTAAGGCCACAACTTCCACCCATTTGGAGACATAGTCTACCGCAACAAGGATATATTTATTGGAACAAGAACTGGGGAAAGGGCCCATGAAGTCCACACCCCATACATCGAACAACTCACACTCTAACATGCTAGTTAAGGGTGTTTCATGACGTTTAGAGATGTTCCCCATTCGTTGACAGCGATCACATGACTTGACATAATGATGTGCATCTTTAACAAGAGTAGGCCAGAAGAAACCTGATTGGAGGATCTTAGCTACCGTTTTGAAGGGCCCAAAGTGGCCACCCACCGCCATATCATGACAATGAGAAAGGATAGCATGCACGTCCGTTTCAGGTATGCAACGTCGAATTAAGCCATCTGCACAAACTTTGAATAGAAAGGGTTCGTCCCAAAGATATTGCTTCACATCAAATAGAAATTTCTTCTTTTGATGAAAAGTGATATCCGGGGGAAGACGGCCCGTAACAATGTAATTGGCAAAGTTAGCATACCAAGGTGAAATATTGTCAGAAATAGCAAGGAGGTGTTCATCTGGGAATTCCTCACGAATTGGTATCTCATCTAACGGATCATTCAATAGCTCTAATCGTGAGAGGTGGTCGGCTACTACATTTTCGGTGCCTTTCTTGTCTTTTATCTCTAAATCAAATTCTTGGAGTAACAAAATCCACCTAAGAAGTCTTGGTTTAGCATCTTCTTGGCAAGCAAATATTTTAAAGCCGAATGATCGGTGTAAACTATCACTTTGTTTAGCACGAGGTAAGACTGGAATTTATCGAATGCAAAGACTATGGCTAGTAATTCTTTTTCTGTGGTGGCATAATTCAATTGTGCATCGTTAAGAGTTTTACTAGCATAGTAAATGGTTCGAAATACCTTCTCCTTCCTTTGGCCAAGGACCGCTCCAACTGCGGTGTCACTCGCATCACACATCAACTCGAATGGTAAGCTCCAGTCGGGGGGTGACATGATAGGGGCGGAAACTAAGCATTCCTTCAAATCGAGAAAGGCCTGCATACAAGAAGAATTGAAATCAAACGGTGCATCCTTGACAAGCAAATTAGACAAAGGTTTCGCAATTTTAGAGAAATTCAAGATGAATCGCCTATAGAAACCGGCATGCCCGAGAAAACTCCTGACAGCTTTGATCGAAGTGGGCGGGGAAAGTTTTTCAATGACCTCAATCTTGGCTTGGTCCACTTTGATCCCTTTTTGAGAGATCTTGTGGCCAAGCACAATCCCCTCCCGGACTATTAAATGACATTTTTCCCAATTCAAAACAAGGTTGGTTTCCTCACAACGTTTAAGCACAACATTCAAATGAGCAAGACATGTATCAAAAGTTGTTCCGAACACATAAAAGTCGTCCATGAAAATTTCAAGGAAATCTTCAACCATATCATGAAAAATAGCCATCATGCATCTTTGAAAGGTGGTCGGGGCATTACACAAGCCAAATGGCATCCTTCTATAAGCAAATGTGCCATAAGGACAAGTGAAAGTGGTTTTCTCTTGGTCCGCGGGATCTATGGCCATTTGATTATAGCCGGAGTAACCATCGAGAAAATAATAGAAATCATGCCCGGCTAATCGTTCAAGCATTTGGTCAATAAAGGGGAGGGGGAAATGATCCTTACGGGTGGCATCATTAAATTTACGGTAATCTATACACACAAGCCACCCACTAAGTATACGAGTTGGGATTAGCTCATTATTCGCATTCTCAATTACCGTTATCCCCCCTTTCTTAGGCACCACTTGGGTAGGGCTCACCCATGCACTATCAGAAATAGGATAGATTATACCTGAATCGAGTAGTTTAATCACTTCTTTCTTTACTACCTCTTGGATTTGTGGGTTTGACCTCCGTTGTGGTTGGCATGTAGGCTTGGTGGAGTCCTCCATAAGTATTTTGTGCATACATATCGCTGGACTAATGCCTTTGATGTCCACAAGTTTCCACCCGAAAGCCCGTTTGTGAGATCTTAACACCGTCATTAGTTGCTCTTCTTGTGGTCCTGAAAGAGATGAGGAAATGATCAATGGTAGTGTTTCATCATCGTTTAAGTACACATATTTAAGGTGGGAGGGGAGGGGTTTGAGTTCGAGAGAAGGGGGTTCTTCAATAGATGGGCGAGGTGGTCCCGACAATGATCTATCAACTTTGATGGAGCCTCCCGAATGATAGGAAGATTTGCATTCCAAGCTTAGAACTCTTTCCACTAGATCATCACTCTCCGAGGCCACTTGCATGGATTTCATAAGATCCCGTTCGAAAGAATTTTCAATTGTATTGTCCTGTAAATACTCAACAATCAACGAATCAAATGTATCAATTCGATAACACGAGTCATGGTCAATAGGGTGCTTAAGGACTTTGTAAACATCAAAGGTAACCTTGTCATCGCCTACATTCAAAGTTAGCTTACCATTAGCAATGTCAATCACTGCCTTACCCGTGGCTAGAAATGGTCTCCCTAGGATTAATGGTACCTCCACATCTTCCTCCATATCGAGTACCACAAAATCAACGGGAAAATAAAACTTGTTGACTTGGACAAGAACATCTTCGATTATCCCCTTAGACCTCTTGATTGATCGATCTGCTAGTTGAAGGCTCATTGAGGTTGGCTTGGGATTGCCAAGGCCTAGCTTCTTAAATACTGCGTATGGAAAAAGATTGATGCTGGCCCCCGAGTCGCATAACACCTTCTTGAAAGATAAGGACCCTATCGTGCACGGGATTGTGAGGCTCACGGGATCTTGAAGTTTAGTTGGCAATTTATTGAGCAATACGGCGGAGCATTCTTCCGTGAGGCACATCATCTCATTCTCCTCCCACTTCTGCTTGTTGGAGAGTATGTCCTTGAAGAACTTCACATAATTCGGCATTTGGAGAATGGCGTCAATAAACGGAATATTAATCCTCACCTCCCGAAGGATTGCCAAAATTCGAAGAAAGCTCGGATCCATCTCCTTTTGCTTCTTTTTGTGAGCATTTGGGAAGGGGAGACGAACTTCGATAGGGGGAGAATGCGTTGGATTGGAAGGATGAAAACCGACTGAAATAGGAGGCGGCGCCTGGGCGCGTATATTGGCGCCTAGGCGCGGATCTGTAGGCGCCTGGGCGTGCATCTCCGGGCGCTCGGGCGCGGGAAGCAGAACGAATTCATCTTGCAAGGTTGTGGGCGGCGCCTGGGCGCTCGGGCATGAAAAACAGAGAATCCTGTCCAGAACAAGGGAGATCTGGCGCCTGGGCGTGCATCTCGGGGCGCTCGGGCGCAGATGTACTTGACCATGACCTTGTCCATTGAAATTGCCTTGACCTTGACCTTGTCCATTGAAATTGCCTTGCCTCGGGGGTGGGTTATTAAAAGGTGGTCGTGGAGCTTGATAGATCCCCGGTTGTGCATTTTGTGCGGGGTTGGGCCTTTTTAGAAAAGTCTCGGGTACATGAAAGTTCACCCGAGGTTGATTGTGATTCCCCACATAATTGACGTTGCCAACCTCCAGTTCCAAATTCACTACTCCCTCAACCACTTCCTCAACACAAGCAACCTTTTTAGAGGACGAGGCCTCTTCATCGTCGGGGTAAAGCTCGTCTTCTCGGGCCAACTGTTCTATTTTGTCCCATACACTTTGACAGTCTAACCTAAGGAGATCTCCTCCCGCACCCGCGTTGATTCTATTCCGAATACGTGACCGAACCCCATCATAGAAATGGAGTACTTGTTCATTCAACCCAAAATTATGATCGGGGCATTTTCGGAGCATGCCCTTATATCTAGCCCAAGCCTCGGCTAAAGACTCATTGCTCTTTTGCCTAAACCCTTTTATATTACTCCGGAGCTCATTAATTTTGGAGGGTGGAAAGAATTTATTTAAAAAGGCATCGACCAACTCACCCCATGTCGTAATAGATTGCGGGGGTAAGGATTTGTACCATGTTGTCGCCCAATCCTTTAATGAGAAATGGAAGACTCTTAGACGAACTGCATCAAGATCCCGTGGGTGATATTGAATGGTTACAAGAGCATCGTCTATAGTCTCTAAATGAGCGTGAGGTGATTCGTCCGGTTCTCCATAGAAAGGTTCTCCTTGCACCATACTAAAGATGTGAGCCAGAATGTGGTAGTTTGGTGCGAAGAAATTAGGCAAGACTACGGGCCCCGGAATGGTATGGACCCTAAGTGGTAAGCTACCCCGAACCGACGGTAATTGTTGAGGCGGTGCCTCTTGCATGGCATGTAGAACACCTTGTAACCACTCCCTGTTTTCCGGTAAATTCATATCGGGAAAATTTCCATTCGGGTTTTGGTTGAGATTATTGGCCATTTCCCTTGTTCGCCTACTAGCCCGAAGAACTCGTTCAATTTCGGGCTCCAACTCGTATAGAGGCTCGCTTGAGGAGCGGGTCATGCACCACACAAGAACCTAACAAGTAAACACAAGAATGAAATTAGAAGAGCACGAAAACAAAAGGAAAGCAAGTAAATAAAGAAAAGACTAAAATTATGAAAACGTAAAAGAAAAGAAAACAAAAGCAAAATGAAAATCAAACACTCAAAATAAACAAGTCCCCGGCAACGGCGCCAAAAACTTGACACGCTAGAAGCTAACGTGCACTAGTCGTGTGTAGTAATAAAAGTGGACAAAAAATAAGTCCGGGTTGTCGAACCACGGAGACTTGGATTTTTAGTTTCTGATTTTCAAAAAGACAAAAGACACTTAAAGTAAATCGGGACTAAAACAATTAAGTAAATGAAGGACCAAAGGAGGGAACAAGCTATGGATTAAACTTCACGTATGATAAAATGACCAAGGCACATGCTACAACCAAATCTACTCGCCAATTTATATGGGTTACTCCTCGAATTATTAGACTCCTATTGCTTTGGTGGAAACTCCTAAATTAATTACTACCCGATGTCTCGGCTCATAATAATCCTATGATTAGTTGACGGTTCTCTAAATATGTCTATCCGAGAATCTAATCAAAAATCACGCATTAACGTTCTAGAGCTTCCCCGAATAAATCTGGCTAACAACACCCGGGAATCTTTACCTATTTCTAGGAGCAATCCCTCATTTGTTTCGGGTGATGTGTTAATTCCCTTGCACCCTAATCTATCTTCTCTCGAACAACTAGATTAGGCAAGATATCAAGCATATGGTGATCAAACACATGATTGGAATAAAAACATAGAATTAACACACAAAGCAATAGGAGAATTAATACAAAAAGTAACTTCACATATATTGACTCATAAATTGGCCTTCACATGGCCTTAGTCTCACAAATTTACCTCATAATCAATAACATAGAAGATCCTAATGTAGTCATATAAATAATCATAGACAAGTATGTAATGAAAAACATATGAAAACTCCCTATATTGCTTGATTGATGATGTATCCGAGTCAAGAGCTTCAATCCCAAGCTAGATCTCCTTCTTAGCCTCTTAGAGTTGATGAAGAATGGCCCAAAACCCAGCAAATCGCCCCTAATCTCCCAGATTTCGAACCCTTCAAATGAATTCAAAACTCCTATTTATACATTCCAAAATCTGTTATTGCGGCGCCTAGGCCCGCGTTGATTGGCGCCTAGGCGCGCGTTGATTGGCGCCTGGGCGCCGCCTATGTGGCGTTTATTTCTTGGGGCATAAGTTCCGGGGCCCCCAGGCGTGGAGATAAGTGGCGCCCGGGCGCGCGACATGTGGCGCCTAGGCGGGCGGCGATTGGCGCCTAGGCGGGCGCTTCAGAACACTGATTTTTCTCTGCCTGGGTGGCGCCTGGGCGCGGTAAAACTGGCGCCTGGGCGGGCATTTCAGAAGCCAGAGCAAAGTGGATGAAACGAGTCGTATTTTTCCCTTTTCTTCGTCCATCGTCGCTTACTACCTGAAATCACTTCACACACATATTAAACGCACGAGTGGCACGAAATAAACCATATACGAGCCTAAATTGTCATTAAAAGGACCTAAAAACTTATGCAAAAACGACTCCTATCAAGTAGTCCGGTGATTGAATCTGGAGCGCTTATAGCATCAATCAAAGGCAAATCGGGGAATAAAGGAAAGAATTTAGATATCAATGAAGAAGAGGAACTAGCCTTGCTAAATAGATTCAGAAAGTTCTTGAGATATGAAAAGAAAGAAAAAGGTTTTAATAATCAAGGACAAAGTTCATATCAAGCACCTTCTCCGATGCAACAACAGCTTCAAGCGCCTCAGTATTCTGTTCCTTCACCCCAAGCGCCTGTTCAGTACCAAGCGTCTACTCAAAATCTCTCAGCGCCCGTGGTCTCAAAACCACACATTGCAAGGTTAACAAATGAACAAAAAATGAAAACCAATCTTTGTTACAATTGCAGGAAACCAGGGCACTACCAGGTAAATTGCCCCTATCCAAACGTATCCAAGCCCTCAAGGCAGGATTACTTGGATAGAAACCAATTCAGGAGCAACCTTCGTCAACAAGGTTTGCTAGCGGAATCAGAACCAGCATCCGCACCTGAAGATTTAGAATCATCAGAAGAAAGTAGCGAAGATGATGAGCCATTAGATGACTCAGCGCTCGTATGTCTCATGGCCAGAGATGATGAAGCGTCTCCTGAGGTAATCAATGAATTATATATTCCTCTTTCTTATGTTGAATTACTTGACAAAGTCAAAAAATACTACAATGAATGTCAAGAAGCTGCCAAAATATATCAAAATGATCTCGCTATTATCTCATCACTCACAAGAGATAAAGTGACGCTCAAAGCAGAGTTGCGAGTTCAGCAATAGTGCATTGAGAAGAACCAATCGCTTGAGAGTGGAATTATTCAATTAAAAAGCGATCTTGATATAATAGTCAAGAGAGAAGCTGATTTGATCGCTAGACTTGCTAAATCAGAGCAGCTCATCTCATCATTATCAAAAGCTTCTAGAAAGTTGGATAATGTTACTGAAGTAACTAGATTATTTGGTGAGAAGACCGGTTTAGGATGCGATAAACTCGGTAAACAACCTAATAAATCTAATGTTACGGCAAACAACAAAGGAAAGGGTGTTATCTTTGTTTAAAAAGGTTCACAAGGTCAAACACAAAATGAACCTAGTGACAATGGTAAGAGGCCAAATGAGAAAGTCAAAGCTAACTCAGGCAAGGGTAAGGCAAGCCAGCGCCAAGGAAATACCAGCGTCAATATCCAAGACAGTCAAGATCATATTATCGATACTATGATGATTATGATTATGACTATGATTATGATTATGACTACCATTATAATCAATGATATTATTATACACCCAAAAAGCACACACAACACGTTGTGAAACCCAAAAAGGCCAGTATTCCTACAATGAAGACTAGGCAAATATGGGTTCCTAAAGTTCTAATTCAAACTAACAATGTCACTAATGTTAAAGGACCCAAGCAACAATGGGTACCTGAACAGAAATAGAACTTCCCTTTTGATTTCAGGTACCTAGAGCTAGAGCCGATACATCTGTATGGTACTTCAATAGTGGATCGTCAAGGCACATGACTGGTTCCAAAGATCTTCTGATCAACTATCAAGCTTCCAATGGTCCTCAAGTTGTATTTGGTGACAACTCCAAAGGTAAAACCAAAGGTATAGGTACTGTGCATAGGGGGAACATCATGATAAGTGATGTTTATTATGTTGAGGGTCTGAAGCACAATTTATTAAGCATAAGCCAATTTTGTGATAAAGGCTTTGAAGTCATATTCTCACGTTACTGTTGCTATATAAATGACGCTAAGACTAAATCTACTAAATTGAAAGGAAAAAGAACTAACAACGTATATTTGGTAGATTGGGGTTCAACACTTGATAACAACCCAACATGTTTTGTTGCTAAAAATGAATCTAAAATGGGTTGGTTATGGCATAGAAAAATGAATCACCTCAACTTCAAAACAATCTCTCAGCTTATAAATCAAAATCTTGTAGAGGGATTACCAAATGGACCATTTCATAAGGATCGCCTTTGTGACGCTTGTCAAATGGGTAGACAAGTTAAATCATCGTTCAAGAGAACCTCATCTATCTACCTCTAGAATACTTGAACTACTTCACATGGATTTGTTTGGACCTGTTCAAACGATCAGTGTAAGCGGTAAGAAGTATACTTTGGTGATAGTAGACGATTTCTCTCGATTTACTTGGGTGGAATTTCTTTCATCCAAAGATGAAACATGTGACAAGTTAACAACGCTTATTCGGCAACTTCAAATATTAAAAAATCTTAAGGTTGCAAGAATAAGAAGCGATCACGGTACTGAGTTTACTAACAAGATTGTTGAGAAGTTTTGTGCAGAAAATGGAATACATCATGAGTATTCAGCTCCCAGAACTCCCCAACAAAATGGTGTTGCTAAGCGCCGGAACCGAACGCTTAAGGAAGCCGCTAGGACTATGTTAGCAGAATCCAAGCTCGCTCCTAGGTTTTGGGCCGAAGCAATCAACACCGCCTGTTACACTCAAAACCGTTGCATGATCAACAAACAGCATGGGAAAACTCCATATGAACTGTGGAAGGGACGTAAGCCAAATGTTTCATATTTTCACGTCTTTGGTTCTAAATGTTTTATCCATAATAATGGATCCCAAACCCTAAAGACATTTGATCCTAAAGCGGATGAGGGAATCTTTCTAGGCTACGCCAAGAATGGAAAGAATTTTCGCATCCTCAATAAGATCAAATCGAAGGTTGAGGAATCTATTCATGTTGTTTTTGATAATGCTAACCAAGAACTGAGTAAGGTTAATATAAATGATGTAGGAGTTGAAGATCTATGTCATCAAGCGTCTAAGATTACTATTGATGAAGATACTAATGACGATGATGAGATCTTAGTGCCACCTCTCAAGATTACTCGTGAGATTACTCTGGATAATCATGTAAGAAATGCTGATGATCATGAAGAGAGTGATCATCAAGAGCATACAAGGAATTGTGAACTTGGAGCGCCTACGCAAGAAGGTAGTCACGCGTATGATCCTCAAGCGCCTGTTCAACCTCTTAACCCCTTCCAACCAGACAGACTAGGACTAGAGCCGCTACGCTCAATGAGGCTATGTTCGCAAGCTTTCTATCTCAAATGGAACCTAAGAAAGTGGATGAAGTGCTAAGCGACCCAAGTTGGATTGAAGCTATGCAAGAGGAGCTTAATCAGTTTGAACGAAATAAGGTTTGGATGCTAGTACCAAGGCCAACTCACCAAGGAGTTATTGGAACTAGATGGGTATATCGAAATAAGATGGATAAGAATGGCATTGTGATAAGAAACAAGGCCAGACTCGTAGCTCAAGGATATTGCCAAGAGGAGGGTATTAACTTTGATGAGACATACGCTCCTGTCGCTCATCTTGAAGCAATCTGCATGTTTATAGCGTATGCAACATTCAACAAGTTCATGGTGTATCAGATGGACGTAAAGAGTACCTTCCTGAATGGTAAACTCCAAGAAGAAGTATATGTGGAGCAACCACCAGGATTCATCAACAATCATGGTAAGGGTATGGTTTACAAACTAGACAAAGCACTTTATGGGCTTAAGCAAGCACCCCGAGCATGGTATGACACTCTCTCTATCTTTCTTATTGGTAAAAGCTTTTCAAAAGGCAGCGTTGATACAACGTTATTTAAAATTACCAATAACGAAGATATTCTCTTAGTCCAAATTTACGTTGATGATATTATATTTGGCTCTACTAACAAGCATCTGTGTGAGAAATTTTCGAAAATGATGCAAGAACAATTTGAAATGAGCATGATGGGTGAATTAACTTTCTTCTTAGGATTATAAGTTAAACAACTCCCTAATGGAATATTTATTAACCAAGCTAAATATACCAGAGATATGATTAAGAAATTTGGTATGGAAAATGCATCATATTCAAAAATTCCAATGAGCCAAACGCTTAAGCTAGATAAAGATGAAAGTGGAAAGAAAGTTGATATCACTAATTATAGAGGTATCATTGGATCACTTCTTTATCTTACTGCCAGTAGACCTGATATTATGTTTTCGGTATGCATATGTGCACGATTTCAAGTTGATCCTAAAGAGTCACACTTAATTGCTGCCAAGAAGATCCTTAAATACCTGAAAGGCACACAGAATGTGGGCTTATGGTATCCTAGGGATTCTCCTTTTGAACTAATTGGTTACTCAGATGCAGATTTTGCAGGTTGCAAAATAGATCGTAAAAGTACTAGTGGTACATGTCAATTTCTAGGTGATAGGTTAGTTTTATGGCATAGCAAGAAACAAAAATCCATAGCTACCTCCACAGCCGAAGCTGAGTATGTAGCTGCAGGAAGTTGTTGTGCACAAGTATTATGGATGAGGCAACAACTTAGAGATTATGGAATAATCCTAAGTCCAACCCCCATTCATTGTGATAACCAAAGCGCTCTAGCCATGACTCAAAACCCTGTTCTTCATTCCAGAACCAAATACATTGACATTAGATACCATTTTCTTCGTGACCACGTTCAAAAGAAAAATATCTCCATGCACTTCATTGGAACTGACAAACAATTGGCAGATATCTTCACCAAAGCACTCAACGAACAACGTTTTCTCACTTTGAGAAGTGAATTAGGTATGATTGATTTAAACGCTTAATCATTTTGCATCATATTTTATTAGACATATAATTTAGGCGGAATCCACTTAAATTGTGTCTAAAAGATTTTCCTAACTAGTACAAGATATCAAATTTAGGGGGAACCTTAAAGTTGTACTTGACGATAACTACAAGCGTCAATGATCAAAATTTTCAGATGCATGATCATCAACGCTCAGTATTACTTATGCATAAAATATTGGACGCTCAAACATAAACGTCTTTTCAATCCTAAGCGTCTAATTTTTATATACCAACAAGTGTGGTATCAATTAAGCGTTGAATCTATTCCAATCAATTCTTAATATAAAAATATTTTCTTTACAAGCCATGCATAAAGTTTACAATCTTCTTTCGAAGTAGTGGGTAGACTCAAAAGTCTATTTTGTACTCTACTCGCACGCTTCTATCACATCAAACTGGCGGGTAATCAAAAGTTTTTTTCTCAAAATGACGGTTCAGAGATAGCACGTGTTTGTGTACGTGTCAGTGTACAAACAGGCGCGTGCGTTACACTCTGAAAATGCCAAACGTTTTAAAACTTTTAACTCGGATGTCAAATCTTTATATATGAGAATTACCAAATGTAACTTCTCTCTATTACACAAAACTCGTGTCCGCAGTTAATAAATTTATGGTTGAGATTCAAAAGTCGTTACACGTGTCTAAATCCTACAGAGACTAGAGAACACAAGTTTCAAAAATTCTTTACTGTGTCATTTAAAATACAACTTCTGCAGAAAGACCATTCACTTTTACTCAAACATATCTGCAAAATTTATTTTCTCTCTCTCAACGCAAAAGAAAATCTCAGTTCAACTCTTTCACTAAAAACTGGCACCAAAGAAATCTTCGTCTATTTCTGCCGAACTTACCATCAAGGTTACTGAAGGCCTTGTTGTCGACTGGAAATTCCTTTATGAAAAACCTCTGATCAATCTAACAGACATGATGGACATGGTCGTCAAAGCTGGGCTTAAACCGTTCTTGACCCAATACTCCTATCTGTTTCCGACTGAAGTCGACACCTTCTGGAAGACTTCCAAACTTTCAAAGGACAAGAAGTCTTTCTCTTGTCTAATTCCCTTATCCAAGAAGGAGTCTCCCAAGGAATTTATTCTGTCTGCTGCCTCCATTGCCAAGAACTTCAATCTTCCAAATGAGGGTGAGGCATTGGATTGTGTTACTTTAAAACAAATCAAGGAAGCATGGACAACCATTAGTGCGTACGACGATGTACCCTACACTCAGTATTTTGAAAAGAAAGAACTGGTATCCAAATACCGATTGTTGGCTGATTTCTGTAGCAAGATCATAGAATGCCGAGTGGGAACCTTTGATAAGGTGAACCCAGTACAATTTCAGATGATGACTCCTATACTCCTCAACATCAAGATCAACTGGAGTGAGTACATTTTTGGAAGGTTTCGGGACTATTTAAGAGCCTCGAATAAACCTTATGGGCTTGTTCTAAGTGACCTGCTGTGCAAATTAAAGTGTGTATACTCGTCTGGTTTCCCGTTGAATAAGACCAAGTTACTGGGAAGAAGGATTCTGAATAATCTCTTCAATCCTCCCAAAATTGGTGGTGCTGCTAAACTACTATCTGAGCGTCTGGAAGTACGTCAAGCGTCCGATGAGGAAGCGGAGCGTCCAGTGCCAGAAGAAGCCGTGAAACGTCCGGCTGTTACCAAGAAGAGGGCTCCTAGAAAGCCCAAGGTACAAGCTGTTCCTGCTCCTCAGAAAGATGATGAGGAAACTGATGAGGATGCACAGGACAAGTTACCTCTAAAGCGGAGGAAGCTGGAAGGAATCATCAAACAAATTGAATTTGATGAACCAGCTGCTGCTCCTCCTGCTCAAGCGCTTAAGCTCGTTGAAGGAGTCAACGTGAAGAAAATATTCAAGCGCTCCAGGACAAGCAAGCGTCAGGCTGCTCCTGTTCCTGAAGAGCCTGAGACTGTTGAGCCAAGCGCTCAAGTTACTGTTGAGCCAAGCGCTCAAGTCGCTGTTGAGCCAAGCGCTCAAAGTATTGCTGTTGAGACAAGTTCTCAGGGTAAGTTTATTTCTTCCCACAGCATTTCTATTCCTACATCTGTAGAAGATCCTGCTCTTATAGAGGATAGTTCTTTTGTTACAGCTATAGTTCCAGCCGCTGGTGAAGCATCAACAGATGTCCTCCTAGACGTTGAGATGACAGAAGTTGTGGCCATTGCTAAAGATGTTGCCGCAGAAGTTGCTGCAACTGACGCTGAGGAACCTGCTACTAAAGAGGTTCAAACATCAATCCCTATTCAGGCGATAACAGAGGCACGCTCAGAAGGTCAGAGCGTTGCTGAAGACGTTTCAACGCCTAGGCACTTCTTCCAACTGGACCCGCTGAAGACGATTGATCATTCGATCAACTACATGCCTCCAGCACTCGAAGAAGATTTCATTCCTGCAGGATACAATGAAGAAAGATACATTGCTGCTGAGAATGAAATTGCCCTATTGTCGATTATGGCCACAGCAGGAGTACAAGCTTCGCCTTAAGAGATTACAATATTCGGGTGTATGAGCCTCTTCGTCCTAGCTTTCTCAATCCATCAGAGGCAGTATTGAACAGAGAAGGCTACACACACTTTCCTCAGACTGCTAATAGTATTGAAAATCTATCCTCAGTCAATCCACTTCGCCTGTGGAAGAATAAAGCAGTTCATGACGGTGAGCGTCTAGAATCTCTCACAGATTTGATTCAAACTGAAGCCGATGTATATTTTGACAGCGTCTGGAATGCCAACTATCAGACTGATAGATATCGCTTTGAATCTATCAGAGATATTCATCATGAAGGCATTCGCGCTATGGTCAATGCCGGAACAGATTACTGCATGAATGAAGTTAACTGGGTTCAAGCGTATGTGGGACACATATACACATTCTCAGAGTTAGTCCAAGCTCCCCATTTATTTGGCATAGGCATGCATGACAAGAAGCGTCAGTTTGCAAAGTATTGCCTGAAGAAGCGTCAACAGAGAGTTGGACCTATTCTAAAGCTCCCACTCGTTAGACATCAAATTGAGCAGTGTCTGCGTCAAGAGCTTCACCGACTGTCCAATACTCCTCTACTCTTCAATGCTCAAACATCTTCCAGTGGTACCTCTTTTGTATCGTGCTTGAATTTCGCTCCGAGCCACTGCAAGGATAACTTCAATTTGATGGTGAAGATTATGACTCCCCTATCTCTGTTCGACAAAATCTTCACTGCCAATCTTCGACAATGGAACGGCTCCGTAATCAACTCTTTCCGAGGATATCCTTTGCTCCCTTCTATCCGCACAGAGGTACTCAATCATTATGAGTTTGTCCTCTCACTGCTTGAAAAAAATCAGGGACTAGCTCAAGCGATCTATCCACACTTAGAAGAGTACTACGCTGCTTATGTGCTTGAGGATCAGCGTCTCCGGTCTCTTCCTTATGACTGCTTGATTGGATTTTCCAGAGATTACTGCCCAGATTCAATCTTCTCCATTTGTCAAGCGCCGTCCAAAGTCTTTCTGAATCATGTGCTAGATATCATTGGTCCAATGCACATCAGGGCCATTGATAGTCCCCTTCGCACATTCATTTCCGGAACTTGTGTGACTAGAACCAGACTTGCTGAACTTTTTGGAAGCTGCGTCCACTTCTTATGCCGATTTAGCAAATTGGAACTTCCAATTCGATGACTTTCGTCAACCTGAGTCAACGCTTGAAGAAGCGCCTGCTAAGTCAGTTGAAGCGTTCACATCTGAAGTCACCAGTATTCCAGCGTCTGCTGAAGAACCCGTTCAAGTGTCTCCACCAGAGGATTTTCCTGACGCTCCTGAACCCGTGCTGATGATATTGCTGAGTATCTTTCTCTTGACATACGAGGTACTGTCTTTGATCCCGCATATCAAATTCCTATTGACTCTCTCAAACACTCATCCCGATTTAAGCGACCGACTCCTTAAGCGGTCCCATCAGATGAGAGTCAATCCTTCGGTCCTTTGCTCAAATCTGTTTTGGAGAATATCAGTGCCCATGCTGCTCAGAACGAAGAATCCCTTCACTGGATTAAGGATGATTTAGCAAAAATTGAGACTCACGTTATGAGCGCTCAGATTGCTCATATGCGTAGTTCAGCTCAAGCAGCTGTTGTTGAGTGCAAACAAGACTTTCAAGAAATGCATGATGGCACTCAAGCAACCCAACTTGCCATGAAAGAAGAGCTTGAAAAGCGCCTCGAAACCCTTGAGACTTCTCTGCATGATGCTACTAGCGCCAAGGGCGAGGAGCTTGGCGCTAGTAGGAACGTTTTGACAAGCGTCTGGATGACATCACAGATTCTATGTCTCAGATTGTTCATCAGGTCAGTTTACTCACAGATCACTTTCTGAAGTCTGATGATGGCAATAAGGGGGAAGAGAAGAAGAAAGGAGAAAAGAGGAAAACGTCGAGTTCAAGAGCTCAAAAACCTACGCCTCTCAAGCGTCAAGTCTTAACCTCTCCTTCTGCGCTAAGTCTCCCATCCTAGATAACTGCTTTAAAAGTAAGTGACTCTGGAGCGCCTAGTAGAACACTAAGGGAACCTCCAAGAGCACTATATCCAAATCTACCAATACCTACAAGAGCAATGTTAGAACAGTTCGACATCCCTCTTCAAAGAACATCCATTCCAGAACCTTCAGATCCCAAAATTTTAGTTGAAGAGAGGCAGATGTCTGAATTTGTCCGAACTTTCAGAATTTGTCTAAGGTATATCGGTATTGATCCAACGGATTGGGACAAACACTTTACCGCCTTCAAGAAGAGACAACAAGAAGAAAATAAGCTCATAATCAACAAAGATCATGAAGCGATGATGACCTTGGAAGACAATCTGACTGAAGCTATCCGAGCTGAAATGCCCAAGCGATACAAAGTTAGATCAAGTCATTAAAGCTTTTTGATTTGCATTATCTATATTCTTGTCTCTCATATTTTGTTTGTTTAAGTTGTAAAAATGCTTGTAACTCTCGATATATATAAAATGTATTTTTCAGCTGAAACATCTCGTTGAAGCGTAACTAACTTTAACTAACATTATCTAATCAAAGCTAATTTTTATTTTGGCTGTCTAACTTTTGAACTATAAAAGAGTAAGTATTGCCATCATCAAAAGGGGGAAAATTGTTAGGAATTTCATGTTAGATGTTTTGATGATGACAATTAGGACCTTTGTTAGACCCCAAAAATATGTAAGTTTGTTTTTCAGCTTTGAAGCGTTAGATTTGTAATAGGCTTTGTTTTATTTTTATTTTAGATTGTTAGGCTAAGTAGTCTTAGGCTGAGCGTCTGATAATTTTTGAGTGAGTTTATCAGTGGTAAAGTTCGAAGACTCAAGCGTCTGATTTCTAAATGAAGATAAAGTCTCCAAGCGTCCAATTGACCAGCTATATCAAGCGTTACCTTATAGGACAGAAGTGATTTCACCCGAATTTATTTCTAAGTCCGGAAGGAGTTTTAATACAAATATTCTCAAAGCATTAATTACCAACGGGCATTTAATTTAAATGCATTAAATGTTAATAAGAGCATTAAATGTGATAAGCACTTTCAGACGTACAGAGAAACCACCCTATTGGACTGTCAACTATTCAAAGATTGCAGCACCAACTTTTGTGCAGCAGATTTTCAGGAAAAAGGACAAAAGTTGTTCACTCGCGGAAGTGAGAGACACGCGCCCTTGCATGTGTCAAACGGACACTTTTTCCAAGAATGCCTATAAATAGGACTTCAACAACAAGCCAAACACAGAGAACAATTATCAAGTCGAATTGTTGTTGCATTGAAGTCTCATTCCTTACAATCTCAGAAAAGCCAAACTTTCAAGAAAATATTCTCTTTGCTTTTCTTCAAATCCTGAGACAGTCAACCCAATATCTCAAACATTCTTTTCGGAAAAACCCACATTACTACTGAGATATTCCTAATTGTTTGAACTTTATCAAAATCAAACAAACCTTTTAGAAAAACCCTTATCCAAGCCTCGCGATCTGTGTGAAGTCGAAGTTGGATACTTGCCATATTTCTGGGTGAACGAAGCAAGGGGATTGAAGTGATTTGGAGCAGAAATTTGTGTGATCAAGGAGCTCAAGTCATCGACATCCATCTCTCCCTAATTTGTGGAAGATTCTGTGTGATTCTTTGAGAATCATTTTTAGTGGATTGCCTCCAAGTGTTCGAGGAGAAGAAGGAAGTAGTTGGGATTACATCACCCAACGAACCTTACAAATATTGTGTCATTTAATTTTCAGTCAATTCTTTTATCTATCATATCATTGCATAATCTGATTAAGTAAAACACAATCAAACGCTAAGCAACTAAGAAACTTTCTGTGACGCTAAAGCTTTTAAAAGAAGACTACAAAAATCATTCCGCTGTGCTAACACTGATCAAAGAAGTGAACGGTCAAACCTATTTGGTTGTAGTATTCAATTCTTGAAATCTAAGTTAACTTTATAAAAACAGTCTTCGTTAGACGCTTCACCAAAGCGCCTATATTTTAAGTGAACGCTTAAGTCAAGCGTTAGACACTTCAAGCGTCTACTTTTTCAAGCGTCCAAAAACCACTTTAGTACGAAATCTTTTGAAGTCGAAAAAGACTTCAGGGTCTATTCAATCCCCCCTCCCCTTCTAGACCATTTCGTATGCCACTTGGGGACCAACAATACATTTGTCACGCATTTATGCGTGTAACAGGAAGTGTAACATGAATTTTCTAATAGAAAATTTCATTTGCCTGAAAAATGACTTAAAAGTGTCTTTATAGTACAAAACCACAAAATCGAATTGCAGTCAACCGTTATGGTTGCGTCGCGAGTTTCAGCATGGCTAGTGGCCTAGCGTGCGCACGGCCAGGCGAAGATCCGACTGGGGTGTGAGCTTGGCTGAGACTCGACCGAGCTGATAGGTGCTTTGTATATTTTAATCATATATCTACAACTCTTCCCAAACCAATTAAGCCGTTAAATATGAGTAAACACCACCCCAAAATGAGACTTTAGTTTTGATCTGGTGAGCGACTCATTTCGATTGCTTTTTTCACTTTCTTCCCGACATTTTGGGTCTTGATGTTCAACATATGAAATGTAGTTTTGTCAGGCTTTACTTGCCACAAGAATTGAGTTACTTGGCTGTCCTTGGGGAGAGTTATGCCAGAAGTAATGCATCCTTAATTCTGTGCTATTTTTATTATTTTCTGAATATTTCTTTCAATGATCCTAAAAGATAAAATTATATATTTTTGTACAAGTTTTTCATAATAGACCATAAAAACACCTACCGCTTTTATAATATAATAATTTTGTAAAATCTGACAATATCAGGTATGTAATTTCTCTTGTAATAGGATTTCATCACATCAATAGGTGAGGTGAAAATATTTCCATATACGAGTGATTGTACTGAATGCAATATTATCAATTGGGTGTATACACAAACTCTTATTGTTACCAAAAAGAAAAGAAACAAGAAGATTTCGAAAGGCATAGCTTGTGGCGTCCATTTAAAAAGGGAAGTGGAGGGGGGAAATCATACCCGATTCAGCTCAAATTAATTTCATTGGATAAACTCAAGTTTAATCTACGACCCATCTGAATTGAACTAGAACCCATTAAGATTATAGACTGAATTTGACGGCGTAAATCTACCTACATACTCAATTTTATTTTAATTTTTGATAGAAGCTACATAGTCAATTTAATAGGATCAATTCTAACGTGATTTGTGTTTGGCCTATGGCTCATTTATGTGTGGCTCGTACTAAATACAATGTCATATTATGAGCGTGTATGTGTATAATAAATGCGTAACCCACTAATGAGCTGGAAGGGGCTATTTATAGTTGAAGGCGATTACTATTGATGAATTTATATTCGTGCTCCTTGGATATTGCGCCACGTTCTCATCTTCTGTGGCTCAGATTGGCCGGGTCGTCAGGTCGTGGATCAGTCAAATTTGGGTAACCCGACCCTAAACACTTGCCATGTGATAGTTTCTTATTACCTGTAAATCCATTATATTCCTGAGGGCATTTTGGTAATTTCACCTCGTATGTACATGTCATAGACTCATAGGGGTGTATTTTTCTTTTTATTTTATTCATATTCTCATGCCCATCAATGTCACTGTTAACAATCCTACCAGCCACGACTTCAAAATTAAACATTCTTGGACGAGAATAGCATTAGGAGATGATATGAACTCCTTATAGTACGCCTCTTTTTAATCATTTTCAAGTTATTCATATTTTTTTTTCAAAAAAATCAGAAAAAAGGAAAGGAAGAAAAAGGAATGCATTTATATGCGTGGTTTTGTGTTTACTATTCTTCCCTGTTTTTGGACCTAATATCGTGATTATCTCTTAATAAGGTGTTCATTTACGTGAGTCACTTGAAATAAATTTATAAGATAAAAGGTTTTCTTTCGAGGATATGGGTTAACACAATACATCGATACCTTGGGAATAATATTAAGAGGCTGTTTGGTTAATGTACATTCTTTTCTGGAATAAGCTAAATATAAATGATTTAATCATTGTTTTGGTCCATTTTATTGTTTGATAAGACAATAAGAAAAATGGTTAATTATAATCAATGCAACTATCGTAAATATACTTGAAAATCAAAAGCAATTAAGCGAGAAATCAAAAATTAAAATTTTGCCCAAAGTAAATTTTAGTAAGTGAAAATTATGAAGGGATTTTCAAATTTTCTATTTATTATCCTTTCAAATAAAGGTTTTTGTAAGTTGTTATAAACTCCAAGGGATTCACGTTTTGCCATCTATATGAATCATTTTCAGTAATTTAAAAGTTAGTGGCAAAGCTCAGCATTCACGACTCATCCAAAGTAGAATGGTGATGCTACCAGAGGTCGTAGCGCGTTTGTGGTCGTGGTTGTGGAGTTGGGTAAAGCGTAATGGGGTCACATCAGATCCTATGTTTTATCTTTTAAGAGTATAAAATCTACATAACTTGTATTCTTAATGAAAACATTATATAAATGATATGTATATAAATAAATGGAATAAGATTTGAAACACCATTTAAAATAGAAAATCCGAAATTTTGAGAGTAAAAAGATGCAGAAGAAAAGAAAGAGAAAGGAAAAAAAATGATAGAAATTAAAATGAAAAATAATGGATGAAGGGGTACAAATTTATTTAGGTAGTGTTTAATACATGAAGTATAGATCTAAGTGATAATGTGTATTTTACCACTTTGAATTCTCTATTTGTTCATTTTGTACTTCATTTCGAAGATGAGCATTTAAGTGTATGGAATCAACATCTATATATTTGACATATGTATAATTTAAAGTATAAGATAAAATATGAAATTAAATAAAAAATCATAACTTGTATTTTACCGTATTATTTGTCTTAGACAGCAAAACATACCACCGAAAGACAATGTGATCCCCATACCCCCGCCTTTTCTATATAGCAAAATACATTTGGTGTGCCCTTGAATTATGAATATTGTCACGAATAGTCATATAGTTCCTCTTGTCTTTTCCATTTATGAGTCTTTTGGAATTACAATCACTCATATACAAATTTGAGAGTTAAAATGGACCACGTACTAGATCATCCATTTGTGTGGTATATTCTTATACATATATATAACATAGGAAAATGTTATTGTCACTCCACAAATTATTATAAGAGCTTCAACTAAAATTATTTCACTACAAGAATATTCTTGAATTTTAAAACTACCCTTATGATGTTATAAGTATTTTATTCACTATACTTTAAGTCTAAGATAATTAATTAAAATATAAATCAGCAAAAAAGAAGTAATTTTTCGAAATATAGAGCATCATTGAAAGAAGAAAAAAAAGTAATATCATGTAAATTCGATAAAAAAAAAGTAATATCATGTAAATCCGATAATGATATATTATAATATAAACCTAACAAGAAAATAAATTGAACATCAACTTCAATTAATTCACTTCACTTACTCAATATTATACTCTATATTAGTATATAGTAATCAATTCTTCGTGTTTGTTGGATTAGTAAATTTAATTAATCAACACAAATACGCATAAAGAAGTAATATAGATCAATCATCACCAATATCAAAGAAAGAAAATATTAATATAAGATGTAGTTAGCAGTTTTTAAGCAACATGCATGTAAATAAATGATATTTCATATCACACAAGAGATTAAAAATTAATCATTTTTTTGTTCATTCATGCACTGTTTTTATGAATAATTTTATGCTTATATTTAAATCTTATATTTTTCAATATTATGTAAATATGTTATTTTGACGAAATTAAGGAGCGGGAGCGGGACTTCCACCACCAGTAGTAGGCCTGAAAGAACGAAAAGTTCTATTGTCATATATGAACATTTTAATTAGTGAAGTAATAAGCACATATTAGAAAAGAAAAGAGAATTGAGTTTTTGTCATGTGATTATCCTTAAAATATAAAACATAAGAAAAGTATTTTCAATTATTTATGCATGTGAGTAGTTCTTCTAGTACTTTAATAAGATAAAAGTGCAAGGATAATATTTTATTAAATGGAAATTTGACGGACTAAATTTGATTGAAGAGAGACTGAAATTGAATTAGCGGCCGAAATAAGCGAATCAAAAATATAAATCATCTCAATAAAAAGAATAGGGAACTTACAACCCAACGAAAACCTTGAACGCATCATAGATGACCCATTGTACTCCCGTGAGAGTACAAATCATGAAGATTCGTAGAGGGAGGCCCCGAGTACACAAACCCCATAACCCTAGCTTATTCACAGCCTGAACACACAAAATACGACCAACAAAAAGTTTCGGTAATCTATATATTAAGAATTAAAGTTGAGTGAATAGAAAACGGTTTCACATAAGAAGCGTTGGATTGGATGTAGTTTTTTCTCCCGCCTCTATCTTCTTCTATTTCTCTCACTCTCTCTCTCCTAAAATTCTCTTCTTGCTCTCTCTTTTTTCTAATCATATTTTAGTTCTATCTAATTTAGGGGTGGCAAGGGGCAGGTTTTGCAGGACTCAGAACCCGCACCACTCAGTTTTTAAAGGACCCAAGACTTGCCAACCTCTAATGTTGGATCCACCCCGTCCCCCCTGGCGCCAACTGATCCAGGTCATGTCAATTCGATAAGGATAATTATAATATAAATCTAACAAGAAAATAAATTGAACATCAACTTCAATTAATTCACTTCACTTACTCTATATTAGTATATAGTAATCAATTCTATATTTTTGTTGGATTAGTAAATTTAATTAATCAACACAATTACGCATAAAGAAGGAATATAGATCAGTCGTCACCAATATCCAAGAAAGAAAATAATAATATTAGACGTAGTTAGCTGTTTTTCTGCAACATGCATGTAAATAAATGATAGTTCATATCACACAAAAGATTAAAAATTAATCATTTTTTGTTCTTTCATGTAACGTTTTTATGAATAATTTTATGCTTATATTTAAATCTTATATTTTTTCAATATTATGTTATTCGTAAATATGTTATTTTGATGCAACTATTTAGATAATTAAAAAGAGATCCTAGTTTTTAATCAATATCAAACATTAAAAATATTTGGTGGTGTGGTGTCTATGGTGACAAAAAAAAAAAAGATATAAAGTAAAAAGATTATAAGCTATTGTTTATTATTGGTATTCTTGTCATTTTATTAGAAAGAATAATAAGAGTGGAGCTCATCCTACAGTAATTTTTAGAGCTCCAATATTAATTCCTATAACATAGTATAGTCTAAATTTTTGCTTTTGAAATTACGAAGGATTGTTGAAATTTGAAATTGTATATATTAGTGTATATGATTGAAAAAATAAACTAAATTACTCAATATTCGACTTGAGATCGTAGTAGTCTAAATTAGTACCGATACGTTGATCTTTATATTTATATTAGGGGTTTTGTGGTTGTCGAATTTCTTTTCTATTCATTGACAGTGGTTGCACCCTTCAATTTTTAACAACCCATCTTGGTTATAAGCTCACTGCGAAATTAGTTGTATTAGATTACATTTTTCTATAAAATCGGCATTTCATTAAATACAAAATTTACAACTCAGAGAAAATTTCATTTATATTTATTTACCATTTATCTTCTTTTATTTTTAATTATAGAAGAAGGGAGATACCCTGATCCGACAAACCCGAACTAATATTTTTTAATCATGAGCAACATCGACTTTATAAGACTCCAATTAAAGAGAAGAAAGTCACAACTTATGATAGTGTGGAATTGAACCAAGGACCTCCGACATGAAAGACGAGTCTTGGTTTTACCATTTATCATCTTACAATTAAAAATAAATAAATAAATAAATAGATTGGGCTTCAAGAGCAAGGTGTCAAATAGCAATTTGGACTTTTAAGTGCCAAAACATGCAAAAAGAAAATACTTTACTAAAATTGTAGAAAAGTGAGACAAGCCCATTAAATATTATCCCAACTCATAAAAATGTGTATTCTGTTATGAAATAAACTCAAATATTATGAAATTGAGAGAATAAAATGAGAGAATTAAGTAGAGAACTCTTTTATTGATATTCTTGTGTGTATCATTATAATATAATGGTATAGCCTATTTATAGGCACAAAACAAGAATCTGAAAGGTTTATTACATTATAATAAGAGTAAACTATATTAATTAAAGTTGAGTGGCCAACAAATGGAGAGATGAATAGACACCACAAGTAATGATTAAAGTTGAGTGGCCAACAAATTGGGAGATGAATAGACATCCACAAATAATTATTCATAATACTCCCCCTTGGATGTCTATCACTTAAAAATATGCCTCGTTAAAACCTTACTAGGAAAAACCCAATGGGACAAAAACCTAGTGAAGGAAAAAGAGTACATATCAATACGCAATCAGATCCTGCCTCATTAAAAACCTTACCAGGAAAACCCAGTGGGAAAAACCTTGGTTAAAGGAAAAAGAGTGCAGCGCGTATTATCTCCCCCTCATGACAGTATCAGTCAAGATCTTTAAGTCTACGTACTATTGTAGACTAGTTTTTCAAACGTTGCTGTGGGAAGTGTCTTGGTGAACAAATCAGCAAGATTATCACTGGAACGGATTTGTTGAACATTAATATCACCATTCTTCTGAGGATCATGAGTGAAAAAGAACTTTGATGAAATATGTTTTGTTCTATCTCCTTTAATGTACCCTTCTTTCAATTGTGCGATACATGCGGAATTATCTTCATATAAGATCGTCGGGATCATTTTTTCCAGAAGATAAACCACAAGTCCCTCGAATGTGTTGAATCATGGATCTTAACCAAACACATTCTCGACTTGCCTCATGAATAGCCAAGATTTCTGCATGATTAGATGATGTGGCCGATATAGTTTGTTTCATAGATTGCCATGAAATGGCTGTGCCACCACATGTAAATAAATAGCCCGTTTGTGAACGACCATTATGAGGATCAGACATATATCCAGCATCTGCATATCCAACCAATTCGGACTTGGGTACATTGAAATAAAACAAGCCCATATCGACTGTTCCTCTAAGGTAGCGGAGTACCTGTTTAACCCTATTCCAATGCCTTCGTGTAGGAGAAGAACTATATCTTGCTAATAGATTAACAGCGAATGCTATATCAGGTCGAGTGTGACAAGCAAGATACATTAGTGCACCGATTGCACTTAGATATGGTACTTCAGGACCAAGTAGTTCTACATCACTTTCTCGAGGTTGAAAAGGATCTTTGTTCACATCTAGTGACCTTACGACCATCGGGGTGCTCAATGGATGAGATTTATCCATATAGAATCGTTTTAGCACCTTTGATATATAAGCGTCTTGATATACAAAAATTCCATTCTTTAAATATTCAATTCGCAACCCAAGGCAAAATTTTGTTCTTCCAAGATCTTTTATCTCAAATTCTTTCTTTAAGCAATTAACGGTTTTGAAATCTCTTCAGGAGTTCCAACGATATTTAAATCGTCAACATAAACTGTAATTATAACAAACTCATTTCCAGGTGAAAATACAAGGACAAATTTGATCATTCTTATATCCTTCCTTCAACAAATATTCACTGAGATGATTATACCACATTCGTCCAGATTGTTTCAATCCATACAATGACTTACTTAATTTAATTGAATAATGTTCTCGAGAACTTGATTTATATGCTTCAGGCATATTAAATCCTTCAAGGATTTTCATATGTATATCATTATCAAGCGAGCCATACAAATAGGCTGTAATAACATCCATTAGACGCAAATCAAGTTTTTCATGCACTGCCAGACTTATTATATAACGAAAAGTAGTTGCATCCACCACAGGAGAATAAGTCTTCTCACAATCTATGTCAGGTCGTTGCGAAAACCCTTTGGCAACAAGACGTGCCTTATATCTTACAATTTCATTTTTCTCAGTTTGTTTTCGGACAAATACCCATTTGTATCCTACTGGCTTTACATCTTCAGGTGTACGGACTACAGGTCCAAAACTTTTACATCTTCAGGTGTACGGACTACAGATCCAAAAATTTTTACATCTTCAGGTGTACGGACTACAGGTCCAAAAACTTTTACATCTTCAGGTGTACGGACTACAGGTCCAAAAACTTTTCGTTGGTTCAAGCGAGTTTAACTCTGCCCTCATTGCGTGTTTCCATTTTGGCCAATCATTTCTTTGTCGACATTCATTAACAGACTTTGGTTCTTGATCCTCATTATCATTCATCATATTAGCGCTACATCATATGCAAATTTATCATCAACGTTGACTTCATTTCGATTCCATCATTTCCCGTTCATAACATAATCGATTGAGATCTCATTATTTTCACAATTTTCAGGTACCTGAGGTTCTTCTGGAACCAAAATATTAGTTATGACTGGGGACTCTTCTGGAGTTATTTTATCCTCGATTAGACCATCTTAATTCTTAGCTCCTTTTCTTTTTCGAGGATGAATATCTTTGGAACCGATAGATCTACCACGCTTCAGGCGTGCAGTAGACTCATTACTTTGACCTTCAGGGACAACAATTCTTACTGGAGCATTAACAGCTGGTACATGTGACTTAGTCACTTTTTTTAGGTCAGTAAATGCGTCTGGCAATTGGTTAGCTAAACCTTGCAAGTGAATTATCTTTTGAACTTCCAGTTCACTTTGTTTTGTTCGAGGATCAAGATGAGATAAAGATAATTCATTCCAACTAATTTTCTTTTCCAGCTGCTTATTTTCTCCCCCTAATGTTGGGAAATCTGATTCATCAAAATGACAATCCAAATCGAGCCGTAAATAAATCTTCAATCAATGGCTCTAGATACTTTATTATCGATGGAGACTCGAATCCAACATATATTCCCAATTTCCTTTGAGGACCCATCTTAGTGTGTTGTGGTGGAGCAATTGGAACATATACCGCACATCCAAAAATTCTTAGATGGGAAATATTTGGTTCCTGACCAAAAACCAAGTGTAATGGGGAGAACTTATGATAACTTGTTGGCCTTATGCGAATAAGTGCTGCTGCATGCAAAATAGCATGTCCCCAACAAGAAATAGGAAGTTTTGATCTCATAAGTAAAGGTCTTGCAATTAACTGCAGATGCTTAATAAACGATTCTGCTAGACCGTTTTGTGTATGAACATGTGCTACAGGATGTTCAACATCAATTCCAATAGACATACAATAGTCATTGAACGTTTTAGAAGTAAATTCACCCGCATTATCAAGGCGTATCTTCTTAATTGGATAATCAGGAAAATGTGCTCGTAGTCTAATCAATTGAGCAAGCAATCTCGCAAACGCCAGGTTGCGAGTTGATAGCAAAGATACATGTGACCACCTTGTTTATGCGTCAATTAAAACCATAAAATATCTAAATGGTCCACACGACGGGTTTATTGGTCCACAAATATCACCTTGAATACGTTCCAAAAACGTAAGAGATTCACTTCCTACTTTTGTTGTTGATGGTCGAATAATCAACTTTCCTTGTGAACAAGCAGCACCTGAGAAATCATTCGATTGAAGAATCTGCTGGCTCTTCAATGGATGACCACATGAATTCTCAATTATCTTTCGCATCATAATTGATCCGGGATGGCCCAACCGGTCATGCCAAATAACAAACTTATTTTGATTTGTAAACTTCTGGTTTACGATAACATGTGTTTCAATAGTAGATATATGCGTGTAGTACAAACCGGAAGACAATGCTGGCAACTTTTCCAATATACATTTGTTACTAGATATTGTATTAGTGATGTAAAGATATTCAATATTGCCATCACTTGTTGTCTCAATATGATATCCATTTCGGCGGATATCTTTGAAGTTTAGTAAATTTCTTTGAGACTTAGTAGAATATAAGGCTTCATCAATATAAAATTGTGTTCCTCCGGGTAACAATATATTAGCTCTGCCGGAGCCTTCAATTAATTTTGCACTACCCGATATAGTACTAACATTGGCTTCTTGCATTACTAAATAAGAGAAGTATTTTTTATTTTTGAGGATGGTATGAGTTGTACTATCAGCGAGACATATATTTTTATTATTGATGTTGTTGCTGATCGAGTAAATACTCATTCTTTATTGAAACATAAAAAGAAATAAATCAATATCAAACAATATTATTTACTATAAGAAACGATAATCTTATGAATAAATTCATTCTTAAAAAGAAAACAACATGCTTAAATATTTATATATAAAGTACTAGAATTAAAATTTAACAAATTTATTTTTGAACACTTCAATCTCCAATCAAGTGATCAATTTTTTCATTAGGATCATCAAAGAAATCAGCAACATCTAAATGAGTGTCATCAAAATGGCCATGATCAGAATCACCTTCTTCAAAAGCAAAATTTGTTTCTATCTTCTTTCCTTTACCTTTCAGCGATTCTTGGTAAAGGTCAACAAGATGTTTTGGTGTACGACAGGTACATGACCAATGACCTTTACTACCACAACGAGAGCATAAATTTTTCACAAATCTGCTATTTTGGCCACTTTCATGTTTTTCTTCATTATTTTTCCACTTCTGATGGAAAGATATGTTCTTTGAATAACCACCATGATTTCCATGACCATATCCACGACCACGTCCATGATTTCTTTAATGGTTAAAATAGTTAAGTGCTGCTACATTCACTTCAGGGAATGTAGCAGAACTAGTTGGACGGGACTCATGATTAAAATAATTATATATTGCTCAACACATTCTCTTTAGGGAATGGAGTATAGTTATTTGCATCAATATGAATTTATATATTACTCAACACATTCTTAATATTACATGAGTAGGGCATAATTATTTTTGAAGAATATTAGTATACACTAAAACCATGTCCTATAGCAAACACAAAAATGAATGAGAATCGAACTTCTAACACTACGTATAGTAAATAGAATATAATCACCATCAAGGTAAATAATTTGTGTTTTTCATATTATCTCTCACTTCATTTTTCTGGCAGAGCGGAAGCCGGAGCGGGACTTCCAACACCAGTAGTAGTCCTGAACGAACGAAAAGTTCTATCGTCATATATGAACATTTTAATTAGTAAAGTAATGAGCACACATTAGAAGAGAAAAGAGAATTGAGTTTTTGTCATGTGATTATCCTTAAAATATAAAACATTAGAAAAGTATTTTCAATTATTTATGCATGTGAGTAGTTCTTCTAGTACTTTACTAAGATAAAAACGCAAGGATAATTTTTTATTAAATGGAAATTTGACGGACTAAATTTGATTCAAGAGAGACTGAAATTGAATTAGCGGCCGAAATAAACGAATCAAAAATATAAATCATCTCAATAAAAAGAATAGGGAACTTACATCCCAACGAAAACCTTGAACGCATCATAGATGACCCATTGTACTCCCGTGAGAGTACCAATCATGAAGATTCGTAGAGGGAGGCCCCGAGTACACAAACCCCATAGCCCTAGCTTATTCACAGCCTGAACACACAAAATACGACCAACAAAAAGTTTCGGTAATCTATTTATTAAGAATTAAAGTTGAGTGAATAGAAAACGGTTTCACATAAGAAGCGTTGGATTGGATGTAGTTTTTTCTCCCGCCTCTATCTTCTTCTATTTCTCTCACTCTCTCTCTCCTAAAATTCTCTTCTTGCTCTCTCTTTTTTCTAATCATATTTTAGTTCTATCTAATTTACGGGTGGCAAGGGGCAGGTTTTGCAGGACTCAGAACCCTCACCACTCAGTTTTTAAAGGACCCAAGACATGCCAACCTCTAATGTTGGATCCACCCCGTCCCCCCTGGCGCCAACTGATCCAGGTCATGTCAATTCGATAAGGATAATTATAATATAAATCTAACAAGAAAATAAATTGAACATCAACTTCAATTAATTCACTTCACTTACTCTATATTAGTATATAGTAATCAATTCTATATTTTTGTTGGATTAGTAAATTTAATTAATCAACACAATTACGCATAAAGAAGTAATATAGATCGGTCCTCACCAATATCAAAGAAAGAAAATAATAATATTAGACGTAGTTAGCTGTTTTTCTGCAACATGCATGTAAATAAATGATAGTTCATATCACACAAAAGATTAAAAATTAATCATTTTTTGTTCTTTCATGTAACGTTTTATGAATAATTTTATGCTTATATTTAAATCTTATATTTTTTCAATATTATGTTATTCGTAAATATGTTATATTGATGCAACTATTTAGATAATTAAAAAGAGATCCTAGTTTTTAATCAATATCAAACACTAAAAATATTTGGTGGTGTGGTGTCTATGGTGACAAAAAAAAAAGATATAAAGTAAAAAGATTATAAGCTATTGTTTATTATTGGTATTCTTGTCATTTTATTAGAAAGAATAATAAGAGTGGAGCTCATCCTACAGTAATTTTTAGAGCTCCAATATTAATTCCTATAACATAGTATAGTCTAAATTATTGCTTTTGAAATTACAAAGGATTGTTGAAATCTGAAATTGTATATATTAGTGTATATGATTGAAAAAATGAACTAAATTACTCAATATTCGACTTGAGATCGTAGTAGTCTAAATTAGTACCGATACGTTGATCTTTATATTTATATTAGGGGTTTTGTGGTTGTCGAATTTCTTTTCTATTCGTTGACAGTGGTTGCACCCTTCAATTTTTAACAACCCATCTTGGTTATAAGCTCACTGCGAAATTAGTTGTATTAGATTACATTTTTCTATAAAATCGATATTTCATTAAATACAAAATTTACAACTCAGAGAAAATTTCATTTATATTTATTTACCATTTATCTTCTTTTATTTTTAATTATAGAAGAAAGGAGATACCCTGATCCGACAAACCCGAACTAATATTTTTTAATCATGAGCTACATCGACTTTATAAGACTCCAATTAAGGAAAAAAAAGTCGCAACTTATGATAGTGTGGAATTGAACCAAGGACCTCCGACATGAAAGACGAATCTTGGTTTTACCATTTATCATCTTACAATTAAAAATAAATAAATAAATAAATAGATTGGGCTTCAAGAGCAAGGTGTCAAATAGCAATTTGGGCTTTTAAGTGCCAAAACATGCAAAAAGAAAATACTTTACTAAAATTGTAGAAAAGTGAGACAAGCCCATTAAATATTATCCCAACTCATAAAAATGTGTATTCTTAATATTACATGAGTAGGGCGTAATTATTTTTGAAGAATATTAGTATACACTAAAACCATGTCCTATAGCAAACACAAAAATGAATGAGAATCGAACTTCTAACACTACGTATAGTAAATAGAATATAATCACCATCAAGGTAAATAATTTGTGTTTTTCATATTATATCTCACTTCATTTTTCTGCCGGAGCGGGACTTCCACCACCAGTAGTAGGCCTGAACGAACGAAAAGTTCTATCGTCATATATGAACATTTTAATTAGTAAAGTAATGAGCACATATTAGAATAGAAAAGAGAATTGAGTTTTTGTCATGTGATTATCCTTAAAATATAAAACATTAGAAAAGTATTTTCAATTATTTATGCATGTAAGTAGTTCTTCTAGTACTTTACTAAGTTAAAAACGCAAGGATAATTTTTTATTAAATGAAAATTTGATGGACTAAATTTGATTCAAGAGAGACTGAAATTGAATTAGGGGCCGAAATAAGCGAATCAAAAATATAAATCATCTCAATAAAAAGAACAGGGAACTTACAGCCCAACGAAAACCTTGAACGCATCATAGATGACCCATTGTACTCCCGTGAGAGTACAAATCATGAAGATTCGTAGAGGGAGGCCCCGAGTACACAAACCCCATAGCCCTAGCTTATTCACAGCCTGAACACACAAAATACGACAAACAAAAAGTTTCGGTAATCTATATAATAAGAATTAAAGTTGAGTGAATAGAAAACGGTTTCACATAAGAAGCATTGGATTGGATGTAGTTTTTTCTCTCCCCTCTATATTCTTCTATTTCTCTCACTCTCTCTCTCCCCTAAAATTCTCTTCTTGCCCTCTCTTTTTTCTATTCATATTTTAGTTCTATCTAATTTAGGGGTGGCAAGGGGCAGGTTTTGCAGGACTCAGAACCCGCACCACTCAGTTTTTAAAGGACCCAAGACCTGCCAACCTCTAATGTTGGATCCACCCCGTCCCCCCTGGCGCCAACTGATCCAGGTCATGTAAATTCGATAAGGATAATTATAATATAAATCTAACAAGAAAATAAATTGAACATCAACTTCAATTAAGTCACTTCACTTACTCTATATTAGTATATAGTAATCAATTCTATATTTTTGTTGGATTAGTAAATTTAATTAATCAACACAATTACGCATAAAGAAGTAATATAGATCAATCCTCACCAATATCATAGAAAGAAAATAATAATATTAGACGTAGTTAGCTGTTTTTCTGCAACATGCATGTAAATAAATGATAGGTCATATCACACAAAAGATTAAAAATTAATCATTTTTTGTTCTTTCATGTAACGTTTTTATGAATAATTTTATGCTTATATTTAAATCTTATATTTTTCAATATTATGTTATTCGTAAATATGTTATTTTGATGCAATTATTTAGATAGTTAAAAAGGGATCCTAGTTTTTTAATCAATATCAAACATTAAAAATATTTGGTGGTGTGGTGTCTATGGTGACAAAAAAAAAAAGATATAAAGTAAAAAGATTATAAGCTATTGTTTATTATTGGTATTCTTGTCATTTTATTAGAAAGAATAGTAAGAGTGGAGCTCATCCTACAGTAATTTTTAGAGCTCCAATATTAATTCCTATAACGTGGTATAGTCAAAATTATTGCTTTTGAAATTACAAAGGATTGTTGAAATCTGAAATTGTATATATTAGTGTATATGATTGAAAAAATGAACTAAATTACTCAATATTCGACTTGAGATCGTAGTAGTCTAAATTAGTACCGATACGTTGATATTTATATTTATATTAGGGGTTTTGTGGTTGTCGAATTTCTTTTCTATTCGTTGACAGTGGTTGCACCCTTCAATTTTTAACAACCCATCTTGGTTATAAGCTCACTGCGAAATTAGTTGTATTAGATTAAATTTTTCTTTAAAATCGACATTTCTTTTTTTTGCGTAAACTATAATTCCATTAAAAGCCCACAAACACAATGCACTTCCTACATAGACACACAAGGCTGCACACAAAGTCAGTCCTTGGTGAAGAACAAAATCACAAATCTACTTCATCAAAACAAAACCAGGAGCTCTACTAAAAAAATGCTATCTATATACAACTTATCCCTCTGTCTCCATCTACTTTGATTTACACCTTGTACTTTCCATGTAATTTCCATTTGTATTTGTTTAAACGTACTTGCATATGTTGTAATATGGCCTTCAAAGATTCTTGCATTTCTTTCGTTCCATATCCTGTATATCACCCCTACTACCCCAGCTATAATGATGTTTCTTCTAACATTCCACCCTTTGAAAGCATGAATAAGCCAATTCTTCCATCTACCTAATTGATAAGGCCATCTCTCTACCCTCAGCCACTGCATCACCATCTGGAGTAGATTTCTCCCCCACTCACATTCAAAAAATAAATGTTTCACAGTTTCATTCACATTACCACAAACTACACACACTTGATCAATACCATCCAGAATTTTCCCAAGTCTATCTTTAGTCAGCAATCTACCATGCAACACCATCCAAGTAGTAATAGAATGTTTAGGGATATTGAGTTTATTCCAAGCTATACAGGCATGTCTAAATACCCTTATCTCACCCTTAAGCCAATTGTAACCACTCTGAGTAGAATAAATACCTGTTGGAGTATGCACCCACTTGTCACCTTCATACCCTTGTTGTAGTTTTTGTTTCACTTTATGAATCTTCTTCCAATACCAACAGCAGTCAGGGGGAGGGGAGTATTCCCAGAAATTTTTCCCTTTTAGATACACATGGTTTACCCATTTTACCCACAAGGAATCCTTTTTTTGTGCAATTGCCCAAACCTGTTTCCCTATAGTTGCAACATTCCAAGTTTTACAACATTGGATATTGAGGCCTCCATATTTTTTCTTAACACAAACCTGTTCCCAGCTAATAGGTATCAACCTCCTCTTTTGTTCAGTTTGCCCCCACAAGAAGTTCCTACATTTCTGCTCAATTTGCTTGATGATGGATTGGGGTATTATAAATACATTAGCCCAGTAACTATGCACTGACATCAGAACAGTATTTATTAGTACAACTCTTCCTGCATAGGTGAGGTGTCTAGATGCCCAACAGGTCAACTTCCTTGTAATTCTCTCCACAAGTACATAGCAGTCCATTTTAGTCCACTTTGTTGGAGATAAAGGAATGCCTAGACATCTCATTGGGAATTGCCCTTCACTAAAACCAGTAATATTCATCATTTCTAGCTTAGACTCTTGCTGCACCCCTCTTATAAACATATTGGATTTCCCCTTGTTGGCACACAACCCTGATTGATTTGAGAAGGTAGTGAAGGCTTCCCATAAAACAGCCACTGAAGCCACATTTGCTTTGCAGAAGAGCATGAGGTCATCTGCAAAACATATGTTGGTAAGCTGCAAATTTTTACACCCAGGATGGTATCTGAAATGTTTTGCCATAGCAGCTTGTTTGAACTTTCTGGTGAGATACTCCATGACGAGGACATATAATAGAGGAGACATAGGGTCTCCTTGTCTTAGTCCTCACTTCCCTTTAAGAAACCCAAACACTTCACCATTGAGCACCACTGAATATGAAGTACTTGTCACACACTCCATGATCCACTCACACATCCTCTGAGGAAATTTCAGCCCTTCCAGCACATCTTTGATAAATTTCCATTCCACAGAATCATAAGCCTTTTGCAAATCAATCTTCATCAAGCATCTGGGAGATGCACTTTTTCTGTTGTAGCATCTGATCAAGCCTTGACTAATCAAGATGTTATCCACTACAGACCTTCCCCTAGTGAACGCCCCCTGGTTTTCATTGACTAAGTAAGGAATTACTTCAGCAAGCCTTTTAGTGATCATTTTAGATATACACTTGTAAAGGGTATTACAACAAGCTATGGGTCTGAATTCAGTAGCCTTAGAAGGGTTCTCTACTTTCGGAATTAGACATAGCAATGTGCAGTTAACCTGTTTCAGCAGCCTCCCATGCTTGAAAAAGTCTAAAACAGCTTCAGTGACCTCATGCCAAATTAAATTCCAAGATCCTTTGTAAAACCCGCTGCCATAGCCATCTGGCCCAGGGCTTTTTGTAGAACATATACTGAAGAATGCCTCCTTCACTTCCTTCTTGTCAAATGGTTTAATCAACTCCATTTGTTGCTCCAGACTGAGGCTAGGTCCCTGAGTAAATACACTTTCATCAGTTTGTTGTGTGCTATTTTGTGTCCCCAGTTGTTTGGTGTAAAACTCAACAAAGTGTGCTGCCACTGCATCATAGTTAGTGATCCAATTCTCACCATCCTGAATTCTGGTCACCTTAGCTCTATATTGCTGCTTCTTAATCACCAAATGGAAATATTTGGTGTTAAGGTCCCCTAACTTGAGCCAAGCAACTTTAGCCTTCTGCTGTAAATATTGCTCCCGAGCTATAGTTTTCTGTCTGCAAACCTTCTGTTGTTCTTTCACTTCTTTCTGTACTTGGTCATCTTCAGGGTTACTATTCAGCCTTTTCTGTAGTTCCATTAGACTTACAGTAGCACACTTTGCTTGTTTTTCTATACCTGTAAACCACTTCCTATTAATCTTCTTTAGCTCAGGTTTTAACCATTTCAGTTTCTTGACAACTCTGTACATCTTATTCCCTCCCACATGTTGATTCCAAACTTGCTCTACCACCTTCAGGAACTCTGGAGAATCACACCACATGTTGTAAAACTTGAAAGGTTTAGGCCTATTAATTTCCTGTGGTTCCATCTTAATCACAATAGGGGTGTGATCAGATAACCCCTCAGGAAGAAACATAGCTTCAGCAGCTGGCCACGTATCATACCATTCGTCATTAACAAACGCTCTATCAATTCTTGAGAAAATCCTGGGGTTCTCTTCATGATTATTATTCCAAATAAAATAGCAACCACTCCACAGAATTTCCTCCAGCTCACATTTATCCATACAGTTTTTATACTCCACAAGTTCATGCACAGAAATTGGGTTTCCTCCAACCCTATCATTCTCAGTAAACACACAGTTGAAATCCCCTTGGACAAGCCATGGCTCTTGAATATTTTGCTTTATCCTTCTAATATCTGCCCACAAATTCAATCTATCCGCAGCACCATTAAAAGCATATACATATGTAATTTGGAACTATTTTTCAGAGTTTTTTTGTTTGGCCTGTATATGTATTATCTGTGCAGTAGAACTCCTCACATGCACCTCATAACTATCCCGTTTCCACATCACCTAAATCCTTCCTCGAGGATCATCATCAATATTTGTTTTAAACTCCCACCTTTGACACATATTATGTGATACTTTTTCTATATTTTTTCTTTTTATTTTGTGTTCCAATATACCTATAATACCAACTTTATACTTATTATAGAGAGTGATTACCTCTCTCTGTCTAATGGCAGAGTTCAAGCCCCTCACGTTCCAACAAGCTAAGTTGTGCATCATCATGTCCTATTGTAGTATTGCTTCCCTGATTACGTCCATTGTCCTGCACTGGTTCTGTTGACGTTGAGGGTAAATCCTCAAACTGCAGATTTCTCCTGCCTGTCCTGTTCACCACGTGCCATTGTTCTTCCAGGTTAGGTGCCTTGCTATTATTAGCTTGGTGAGTTTGCCCTGGTTGCCCCCCTTCCACTCCTTGTTGCTCCTTCTCCTGTGCCACCACTTTAGGTCTCCACACTAGGTTGCTCTTTTTCTTCTTGCATACTGCCTCTCCATGACCATATCCATGGCAATAGGCACACTGAATGGGTTTCCACTCGTAGAGAACATTTTGTTCTATAACGCGTCCCTTCTCATTCAAAAAAGACACTTGGTTTGGCATATTGCTCAGTGTAACATCCACTAGAACCCTTGCATACTATATACGCTCCTTGTTCATGGTCATCTTATCAGCCATAATAGGCTTCCCAATGAGGCTTACTATCTTGCTTAGTGCTGCACCACTCCAGTACTTAAGGTCCAATGCCTCAAGCTTCACCCATATTGGAACACTATCAACCGTTTTCTTGCTATAATCAAGAGTTTCACTCCAGGGGCTTATTATCAGTGGCTTTCGATCAAAGTGGTATATCCCCAGGTCCAGCGCAACATCCCTATCCTCACTATTGTGAAATTTTACCAGATAGTACCCATTCGCCATTTGCAACACTTTTTCTATATTCAGTTTTCCCCAAATACGCCGAAGATACCCATTCATAACCTGATATGGGGGATTCGCGCCAAGTACATAGCATACCACCACATTCTTCCAATATTCTATTTCAGATGCTACATCCTCGGTGTCAATTCTCCCAATCACTTGATTATTCACCCTCTGTGGTTCCTTATACTCTAGTTTGCACCCCGCATTTCTCAATTTTGATACATCAAATGTATCCCAAATCGTACCTGTTTTTGCAGTATCAGGTGGGGGATTTTGTTCCTGTTGCCCTGCTTCCTGCAATTGGGGGTTTTCCCTAATTTTCTGCACACTCTGTTGCAATAATCTCACAACATCTTCCTCCGATCGACTATTCTTAATCAGTTCCTGAGCTTGCGACAGGAGTTGAGCTACCTCCGTCTGAGTTTTCGCCAGCTGTGTTAGATGTTCCTCCGATTGCTGTTGTTGCTCTCCACCTTCGTCCCCAGGAGTTATCGGAGGTGAAGTAACCGATAGATCCCGATGATGTTGAGTCGCGCCGCCCTTCCTCTTCTTGGCCATAACCGCGGTGCACTTTAGCAATGGCTATCGTGCGCCGAGAGCAAAGGGGAAAGGGTTCTAAATAATAAAAATCATATTTAAAAATCATATTTAAAATCGACATTTCATTAAATACAAAGTTTACAACTCAGACAAAATTTAATTTATATTTATTTACCATTTATTTTCTTTTATTTTTAATTATAGAAGAAGGGAGATACCCTAATCCGACAAATCCGAACTAATATTTTTTAATCATGAGCTACATCGACTTTACAAGACTCCAAGTAAGGAGAAAAAAGTCACAACTTATGATAGTGTGGAATTGAACAAAGGACCTCCGACATGAAAGACGAGTCTTGGTTTTACCATTTATCATCTTACAATTAAAAATAAATAAATAAATAGATTGGGCTTCAAGAGCAAGGTGTCAAATAGCAATTTGGGCTTTTAAGTGCCAAAACATGCAAAAAGAAAATACTTTACTAAAATTGTAGAAAAGTGAGACAAGCCCATTAAATATTATCCCAACTCATAAAAATGTGTATTCTAAATATTACATGAGTAGGGCATAATTATTTTTGAAGAATATTAGTATACACTAAAACCATGTCCTATAGCAAACACAAAAATGAATGAGAATCGAACTTCTAACACTACGTATAGTAAATAGAATATAATCACCATCAAGGTAAATAATTTGTGTTTTTCATATTATCTCTCACTTCATTTTTCTGCCGGAGCGGGACTTCCACCACCAGTAGTAGGCCTGAACGAACGAAAAGTTCTTTCGTCTTATATGAACATTTTAATTAGTAAAGTAATGAGCACATATTAGAAGAGAAAAGAGAATTGAGTTTTTGTCATGTGATTATCCTTAAAACATAAAACATTAGAAAAGTATTTTCAATTATTTATGCATGTGAGTAGTTCTTCTAGTACTTTACCAAGTTAAAAACGCAAGGATAATTTTTTATTAAATGAAAATTTGATGGACTAAATTTGATTCAAGAGAGACTGAAATTGAATTAGCGGCCGAAATAAGCGAATCAAAAATATAAATCATCTCAATAAAAAGAACAGGGAACTTACAGCCCAATGAAAACCTTGAACGCATCATAGATTACCCATTGTACTCCCGTGAGAGTACAAATCATGAAGATTCGTAGAGGGAGGCCCCGAGTACAAAAACCCCATAGCCCTAGCTTATTCACAGCCTGAACACACAAAATACGACCAACAAAAAGTTTCGGTAATCTATATATTAAGAATTAAAGTTGAGTGAATAGAAAACGGTTTCACATAAGACGCATTGGATTGGATGTAGTTTTTTCTCTCCCCTCTATATTCTTCTATTTCTCTCACTCTCTCTCTCCCCTAAAACTCTCTTCTTGCCCTCTCTTTTTTCTAATCATATTTTAGTTCTATCTAATTTAGGGGTGGCAAGGGGCAGGTTTTGCAGGACTCAGAACCCGCACCACTCAGTTTTTAAAGGACCCAAGACCTGCCAACCTCTAATGTTGGATCGACCCCGTCCCCCCTGGCGCCAACTGATCCAGGTCATGTAAATTCGATAAGGATAATTATAATATAAATTTAACAAGAAAATAAATTGAACATCAACTTCACTTACTCTATATTAGTATATAGTAATCAATTCTATATTTTTGTTGGATTAGTAAATCTAATTAATCAACACAATTACGCATAAAGAAGTAATATAGATCAATCCTCACCAATATCAAAGAAAGAAAATAATAATATTAGACGTAGTTAGCTGTTTTTCTGCAACATGCATGTAAATAAATGATAGTTCATATCACACAAAAGATTAAAAATTAATCATTTTTTGTTCTTTCATGTAACGTTTTTATGAATAATTTTATGCTTATATTTAAATCTTATATTTTTCAATATTATGTTATTCGTAAATATGTTATTTTGATGCAATTATTTAGATAGTTAAAAAGGGATCCTAGTTTTTTAATCAATATCAAACATTAAAAATATTTGGTGGTGTGGTATCTATGGTGACAAAAAAATAAAAGATATAAAGTAAAAAGATTATAAGCTATTGTTTATTATTGGTATTCTTGTCATTTTATTAGAAAGAATAATAAGAGTGGAGCTCATCTTACAGTAATTTTTAGAGCTCCAATATTAATTCCTATAACATAGTATAGTCAAAATTATTGCTTTTGAAATTACAAAGGATTGTTGAAATCTGAAATTGTATATATTAGTGTATATGATTGAAAAAATGAACTAAATTACTCAATATTCGACTTGAGATCGTAGTAGTCTAAATTAGTACCGATACGTTGATCTTTATATTTATATTAGGGGTTTTGTGGTTGTCGAATTTCTTTTCTATTCGTTGACAGTGGTTGCACCCTTCAATTTTTAACAACCCATCTTGGTTATAAGCTCACTGCGAAATTAGTTGTATTAGATTACATTTTTCTATAAAATCGATATTTCATAAATACAAAATTTACAACTCAGAGAAAATTTCATTTATATTTATTTACCATTTATCTTCTTTTATTTTTAATTATAGATGAATGGAGATATCCTGATCCGACAAACCCGAACTAATATTTTTTAATCATGAGCTACATCGACTTTATAAGACTCCAATTACGGAAAAAAAAAGTCACAACTTATGGTAGTGTGGAATTGAACCAAGGACCTCCGACATGAAAGACGAGTCTTGGTTTTATCATTTATCATCTTACAATTAAAAATAAATAAATAAATAGATTGGGCTTCAAGAGCAAGGTGTCAAATAGCAATTTGGGCTTTTAAGTGCCAAAACATGCAAAAAGAAAATACTTTACTACAATTGTAGAAAAGTGACACGACAAAATCCTAGCAAGAGAACTAGGTCGCGTAAGTAGTAAAGTGGATTTCTAAGTCCAGGGTTATCGTATCCGCAGGGACAACTATAATCTAAGTACCAAGACTACTATATTACTCAATTCTAAGTTAAATCGGTCGATAGAAAGGTTGATTAACTAATTAATAAATACTAGAAAATAAACTAAGGCAACGTCACACCAAATAAAGGGAGGAAACAATAGAGAGAAGCGATCAAGGCACAAGGTTCAACCAATTATGCATTTCGATTGTGATTTAGGTTCTATTGGATTATTAGATTGATTTAGCTAAGGCGAAATTCCCTAACGTACGTACTACCCAATCTCTTGGCATAGCAACCCTACCCTTGGTAACGATTTCCTATATATCTCTATATGAAAACCCGATTAACGAGGATGCATTTAAGGTCTAGAAATTCCCCACGTGAATGGAAAGCCACCTAAAGAAACCGAGTCTATCTCTAGTCGGTTTAACTATAGGGTATTCAATGTTTATATCTTCCCTAGGTTATTATCTCTCGATCTCTAACCTAGGCATTTTATCAAACACTTGGTGATCAAGCAAATGTAGCATTGAGATCAAATATTGAATACATAGCTAAAACCAAAATTAATCCAATAAACACCAACAAAACAACAATCAAAATAACATAAATGGCCTATCCATGGCCTCAATCAAACAAGTTTAGCTCATATTCATGTCAAAAGTGCAAATATAAATCATACAAGTCATAGGAGATTTGAACAAATTCAAGAAACAAATATGTAAAAACTCCCTAATTCTTGTAGAGATGTGGATTCCTTGTTGAATTCTCCATGTTTTGACCTTCAATCTTCTCTTCTAAGCTCCCTCTCTCTCTATTTTCGTGTGGCAGCTGCTATCCAAGGTGAGTTAGGGTAAAAAATGGCTAAAAGGGGTATTTATAGACCAACCCGCTGCCTCGAACGCCGCGGCGTTCGCTTGTTGAACGCCTCGGCGTTGGCTACTGCATGTGAACGCCGCGGCGTTCGTCCCCTGCTGCTCCAGCCAGTTTTGGTAAATTTCGCATAAATTTCTCTACCGATGTCGGAATTCACTGATTCAAGTTTCTATAGAATCCTAAAACAAAGCTCTACAACTCTTCAGAAGACACTAGGGCCGAAACCAAACGTTAAAGATGACAAAATTGTCTCACAAGTCACTGAATGAGAAAACTCCATCGTAAGACGTCTCTTCCGATGACGTTTTCACCTCCTTCCCTACATATCTGATCTTTGTCTTCAACATAAGAAATGTACCTTTGCCTCTTATCTTTCCATTGGTATAAGAAGTGTGTAATTTGGACATGGGTAGAGAAATCTATTCCATAAACTCTAGCACTGCGCAGACAGTTTGTATTTTTATGCATGATTTACCTTCAATCCTTGTTCTTTTCCTCCAAATCATATGTTATTCTAGAAAATATGAGAAAACAAGGATCAAAGCATCAAATGTGATCAAATTATCAGGGAAACAATCAAAACCAAGTCGATAAACGGGGGAAAACTAGTGTAAAAATAACATATATCAAAAAGTGAGACAAGCCCATTAAATATTATCCCAACTCATAAAAATGTGTATTCTTAATATTACATTAGTAGGGCATAATTATTTTTGAAGAATATTAGTATACACTAAAACCATGTCCTATAGCAAACACAAAAATGAATGAGAATCGAACTTCTAACACTACGTATAGTAAATAGAATATAATCACCATCAAGGTAAATAATTTGTGTTTTTCATATTATCTCTCACTTCATTTTTCTGCCGGAGCGGGACTTCCACCACCAGTAGTAGGCCTGAACGAACGAAAAGTTCTATCGTCATATATGAACATTTTAATTAGTAAAGTAATAAGCACATATTAGAAGAGAAAAGAGAATTGAGTTTTTGTCATGTGATTATCCTTAAAATATAAAACATTAGAAAAGTATTTTCAATTATTTATGCATGTGAGTAGTTCTTCTAGTACTTTACTAAGTTAAAAATGCAAGGATAATTTTTTATTAAATGAAAATTTGATGGACTAAATTTGATTCAAGAGAGACTGAAATTGAATTAGCGGCCGAAATAAGCGAATCAAAAATATAAATCATCTCAATAAAAAGAATAGGGAACTTACAGCCCAACGAAAACCTTGAACGCATCATAGATGACCCATTGTACTCCCGTGAGAGTACCAATCATGAAGATTCGTAGAGGGAGGCCCCGAGTACACAAACCCCATAGCCCTAGCTTATTCACAGCCTGAACAGACAAAATACGACCAACAAAAAGTTTCGGTAATCTATATATTAAGAATTAAAGTTGAGTGAATAGAAAACGGTTTCACATAAGAAGCATTGGATTGGATGTAGTTTTTTCTCTCCCCTCTATATTCTTCTATTTCTCTTACTCTCTCTCTCCCCTAAAATTCTCTTCTTGCTCTCTCTTTTTTCTAATCATATTTTAGTTCTATCTAATTTAGGGGTGGCAAGGGGCGGGTTTTGCAGGACTCAGAACCCGCACCACTCAGTTTTTAAAGGACCCAAGACCGGCCAGCCTCTAATGTTGGTTCCACCCCGTCCCTCCTGGCGTCAACTGATCCAGGTCAGACCCGGTAGTTGGACTACAAACAACCTTTTTTCCTACTGTTTGGCCCCTCTATTTTATTACTGCTGCTTCTCAATCTCTTTTTCTCACAACTTATTCATAACATTTATGTTACTGAGGCAGCCATTCTCTCAAAATTAAAAAGATTAAATTTAAGTTAACTTCTCATTAATTATTTTTAATTGCGCTTACATGCTTCAAAAACAAACTTGATATTAATGAATGTTTATCAAAAAAGGGAATGGGGCAGGGTTTGGGGCGGACTTTATATGGACGTGTAACCCGCTCTGGACATGGTTGGGGCTAAAATACAAAAACCTGGCCCGACCATGAGACCCATTTACAGGGACAGAACCAGGAATTATGGTGAGGGGGGGCGAGATTTTTGTGAGTTTCATTTACTTGGTAGTGAAGGATTGCCCCCCGCGGTACGGTACGCTATATGTATGCGAAAAAATTGAGGATTAGATTTAGTAAGAACATTTTTGGAGGGGAAAGTTAAAGGAAAAAATTTAAAATCATAACTCCTAACTCAAATATATTAGACTGTTGTGAATGATGGATATATACAAAAGTGAAACTACAATTTAGCTTGATAGTTAGATATATTTGCCGTATATAGTTGTCGTCCATTTGAGTTTAAAAGTGGGCTAACTACTTTACAAATTACCATATATATAAGTTATTCTTTAGTTTATTAGGTATGTAAATTAAGTTTGTAATTTTTTCGCGGGGGGGGGGAGGGGGGGGGGGGCGAAATCAAATTTTTCAAATTTTTTACATGTGCAAATGGATAAAATAAAAATTGTTCTTATTTATTATAGAATGCAACAGTGTGATTAGTAATTTATCATTTCTAGAGCTAGCCTGGAAAGCTCCATTTGTTCTTATTCACTAATCAATAATAGTATTATAATATCATAGAAAAATAACTTCAATTTCACTATTACTCGTTTATATGATGTTTGGTTAAATCAATTGATAGAAAGGTTGTTTTTGTCATTTTCGAGGGGGGCAAAATTACAAATATTAATGTTATAGGTAAAAGTAAAAGTTAAAATTTTGAGGGGGGGCAAAATCACAAAATTTCATAGGCAAAAGTTGAAAATTTAAGGCTGTGTTTGGTTTTATTTTGGGGTTTTTTTTGTGTGAAAATTTTGGTGAAAAGGTTTATTGGAAATTGTGTATTTTGATGAAAATGTGTTTGGTTTAGTGTTTGATTTTATTTTCAGAAGAGACAAAAGTTACTGTAGCAGTCAAATCATGTAAGTTTTTGTCTGAAAAGTTGTGTTTATAATTAGTTAATGATTGAAAAATATAATATGATATAAGTTTTAAATGATTATATTGTAGTTGGTGTAATTAGTAGGTACCCTAAAGTAGAGACAAATAGGGAGACAATAGCTGACAATTTTTTTGACCAAAAAAATTATTTTTGGTCAAAAAACACAAAACAAACAAGTTTTGGCCAAAATTTTTGGCCAAAATGGGTTTGAAAACAAAACCAAACACAGCCTAAAAATTTGAGGGGAGCGGTCCCCCCCCCCTCCCTCCGTCACTGCCCATTTATCTAACCCCAAATCCACCCCAAACAGAACAGGTTTTGGGCGGGTCTAGAGCAAGTAACCACTCTACCCGCCTCCATTATCATCCCTAATCTAAATCATTTTCTCTTATCTTTTATTCCAGTGACTTTTATTCAAAAAAACTACTTGTCAATTGCGTTCATCTTTTATTAGTTGATATTTACTCAAAAAAAAAACTTATCTTATCTTTTCTTTCACCAAGTGCACGTTGTCGACTAATACTATATAATTATGAGAGATAAAAGTGATAATTGATACTCACATCACCAACTGTTGCACCTTTGGCATTGTTCAGAAAAGACACCAAGTTATCAGCAGGGTGTGAAATAAATGCACAGAATACCCCTGCTATGTAGCCACCAGTAAAACTAACACCAAGCTGCAAGGTTTTGCTGCATTGTTCTTTTGGAGTCGGAATGACATTTTTGTAAATAGCTTCGACGATATTCTCAAAAGTAGCAAACTTCATCATCGTATCTGCAATGAACCAAATATAATCATTAGTAATATTCCAACGGAAGTAATTAAGTGGATGAAGTTTCTTCTATAATCAGATAGGTTTGTGTAAAAACAAAAGGGATAGCAATGGGTAGAATTTGCCAAAACACGAGAACTGGTTATTCGTAACTATAAATTTTTTAAAAAATGTTAAGAAAAATAAATTTTCTTTTTTTAATGATAAGTTCATAACTATCTAGATACTAAAAAAATTGTGTTATTGACAAATAACTAATTATTCATAATGGAAGTTTTAACTTTTAAAGCTGTAACTTCAAACATGCATACTTTTTTACTTATATATTTTCTAAGTATAAATGTTCTCTCATTTACATTATTATTTTAATTCATAGGAGTATTGTATTTATGCTTTTATATGTAAATGTATGCTCCATAGTTGCATACATAAGATATTATATGATTTTAACCAACTAATAACAGTAAGTTTGGGAGAAAATTCATAAGCTTACATGGAATCTGTCGTCCCCAAAGTGGAACAATCCCTTTGTAAAGCCTGCAAGACAACAATTCAATGAAATTTTAGACAAATATATTATGTATACTGTTAAGAAATGAAGAGGGACTTGGATAACGGTTTTTGGATTGGCAAATGGTGAGGCAAGAGCAATTTCTTTAGATTAATTGGATGTTAATACATCATGTGACTCACCTTAGATGTCTGATGAACCAGTTTAATGACAATCACATGGTGCATAAAACCCAATATATGGAAAAAATATTTTTCTTTTTTTCTAATTTAAAATAACATTAAATTTATATCTCAACCCTCCCCCTAATTTTTAATCTATTCTCTTGCTTTTACTTAAACTCGATTAATTTAACTCAAAATAATTCTTATCAAATTTTATTTTATTTTTTTTGCACACGCTTCGAGTGTATTTTAATTACTAGTAAGAGATAATTACATGCATGCTCCTTTATTTACTGAGTAATTACTACAAGCCTCGAGAGGTTCTGCAAATTAGAAGACAACCCTTATCAGATCCACACAACTCAAAAAATAGGGGGTGAGACTGTAGCTTTTACTGATAGAGGTAAAATCGTAATATATTTTTACTGATATGAAAAATTATCGTAATTTTTCAAATCTCAGGATGTTTCTTGTAATTAGGCGGGGCATGTTTATGTAATATACGCTAAGTATAACAAGTTAACAATCTTACCCTGAAGCTCCTTCAGCCCGGATAATCTTTGGAAGTCCATCCACCAAACCTCGAGCAAAGCCCGGTTGAGTTTGGACACGAACCTTAATGGCCTCAAATGGGCATAGCGCAATGTCTGCAACAAATTCAGAAGATGCAGATCCCGCAAGGTAGATCAAGGTTTTGTACTTTGAAGCATACTCAGGACCAGCGATGTCGGAGTAGTACTTCTTGAAAAATTCGTATAACCCGTATTTACACGCTCCTTGGGCGCTATATCCAAGAAGCGTCGGGGCCCAACCTTTGAAGAAACCTTTGGCTCCTTGCTCCTTGAGCAGAACTCCGAAGCCAGAGCTAATACTCTTGTACTTTGCAGGATCAATCTGAAAAAGATATCAATTTGACATATGAGAAATTATAGCTATGCAGTATGAATCCATTTTTGAAGGAAACAAAACCAATTTGAGCTTCTACTCATTATAGACATATTGTTAATAATATCATTATAAAGTTTGAATAACTATAGTTAAAGTTGTTATTTTTGTCATTTTACAGTGATCATCGTAGTATTAGATTAATAGATTTTAATAAAAAAATGTGGACATAGCTTTTGTATCTCGAATATTAACAAAGATATTTAATGTGGGACTGGTCCTAGGCTATTACTTGTTCATTTGTTGTACCATATAACATGGAAAAATTATTAAGTCACCCTAAAATAAAATTTTATATACAAAAAACTCATGATAATATTTTTCAATCTCAAAAACCATTCTAAAACTATTCATTCGAAAAAACTCATAAGTTAAGATTAAAACGTTTTGGACTAATTAACCCTTTGTTTTAGATTTTTCAAATTAATAGATTGTATAATAAGAATTTTAAATTTTAAAATTAAATATTTTTTTTAGTTTAGTTTTTACTTTAACATTGTATTATCAAAAGATATTCTTTTTAAGAAAAAAATTAAGAATAGATTAAAAAGTTCTGAAATTTTTGAAAAAGCATAATTAATATCAATTATCAATATAAAGTTCTAAATAAGTAAATGTTTATACAAAAGTACAATGTATTGATTCTTAACCTAGAAGACTAAGGCAATTTAGTCCATAAATTTATACTCAAAATGTTGGGGTTTTTTTTTTTTTTTTGAATAAAAAAATGGTGGAATGAATTTTTTGGATTAAAAAATATTATCGTGGATTCTTTGGATATAAAAAGTTTATAATGAAAACTTTTAGCAATTTTTCATGTAACTATTGTCTCTTTTTTTTTTTTTTTTTATGAAATGTAATTATTATCATTAGTATGTAGTTTTACCAATATTCTTCTCTTACTTATTTCGTTTGTGAAAGTCACTTCTCGTCATTTAGTCTCTTAAATTGTGATTTTTAAGTCTATACCACAAATGTTAGCCATATCTAAGAAAAAAAATGCTAGCCAAATCTGGTTTGTACATGATGATTTTCCTTTGTTTATATCAATTCTGTAGTTCAAAGTATCGGTCGATATCCAGTAATATTGGTCGAGACATAACTGGGTCGACCCTTACTAATTCGATAATATCGAACGATATCTATTATTCTCCGAGGTTATATGTATTGCAGATAATATCGGATAATATCAGATGAAATCACCGATACAACGATATTATCGGTCGTATCGAGATATTATCGGTCATCTCGGATGTTAATGTGCCATAATTTTGCCCAAGGGCATTTTGGGTGTTTCCGTCTTAAATAATTACATATGAATAGGTTTCAAGGCTTAATTAAAGGACCCTTTTTGATTGAAACTAAAGGTCTAAGGCCAATGTTTCAAGGTCTAAGGCCAATGGCCAATTAAGCATTCCTATAAATACCAAGACAATCAAATTGAAAAGGCATTATCTAATCCTTCCTAAAAAAAGCATAAAAGGTGATTGTCAGAGAAAAAAAGCTGATTTGTCACCCTTTCCATGTTAACTCATTTCCCAAAGTATTACGGACAGGGTTTACCACCCTGACCCCGGATCAATTTTCATACCACATCAGATGTTATTTCTAATAATAAAATTTTCATTTATTTTTTATAAATATGGTTTGAGATATAATTTAATGGATGTATTATTACATATACATTGAAAATTATGATATAAGTATCAATAAACTCTTTTCTATTACAAATTTAAGACAATAATATTATATTTAAATTTATTTATATTTAATACAATATTTTCTTTTACAATGTACTAATTGATGGAAACTTTTATTTTCTATATTCTGTACAATTTTATAAAAAATTTAGAATTGTTTTAGCATCCTATTATACATTTATTTTGTATCGCTTGATAATATATGAAACAACATCCGCCGATATTATTAGCTATAGGTGACTTTAAACCATGACTCTGACAAAGGAAAAGAAAAAAATTGTTCCGGCCTATACTGTGTATATATATATATATAGGGAAAATTACACTGAGTACCCCTGAGGTATTGTCTAATTACGGTTTACACCCTCTAGTTTAAAAAATTTCATCTAACATCCTAAAGTTTCCTTCCGTCCAACAATCGGCACCTTCCGTTAGGGTTTCTGTACGGCGCCGTTAAAATTTTTGTGAACTTCCGAAAATACCCCTTATTTTGGCGGAAAATTTTTTTGAACCAGAAAACCCTAATTTTATGGACAATTATACCCTTTTGGTGTTAGTTGTAATATTCTGTAAACGTGTAGATGTTATATGTAGTGTTTCAATAGTTGAGTTGAAATTTCAATATTATTTGAAAATATTTTAATTATTTTTAATTACATTATAATTTATTCGAAAATAGTTTTTTATTTGATTTTATTTTTGATAATTTCATAAATAAACAAATTATATGAAACATAATTTTACATCAATATATGAAACTATAGGATGTTAAATGTGATTTTGTAAACTAGGGGATGTAAACCGTAATTAGGCAATACATCAGGGGTACTCAATGTAATTTTTCCTTAGGGACAACATGGTAATTCAGTCTTTTTTATTTTTCTAATATTTTCTCTTTTTTTTTTAAATATTATGTTAGGGGTATTTAGGTCAATTTGCAACTTCCGTCCAACCTTACATCAATATATAAAATTACAGGATGTTAGATGTAATTTTTTAAATTAGGGGATGTAAATCGTAATTAGGCAATATCTCAGGGGTACTTAGTGTAATTTTCAGTATATATATGACCGATTTTATAATTAACAGCAAATCATAATTCTGAAAACAAAAAAATGAGAAAGTAGTACTACAAATCTACAATCAAAGGAAGTAAAAAGAAAGATGGAGGAAAAATAGAGTTAAACCTGCATATTGCACTTGAGGACATCAAGTGGAGTGGCGGCGGTGTGAGTGAGTCCACAGCTGAGTATTCCTCCTACTGTGGACGCCGCGTAAAACGCCGGCGAGAACATCTCTATCCTCCTGCTGCTCTCTTTCGGCGCCGGAATCACGAAATTCCGCTTAATCCTCCCAGCTGTAGACGTCGGCGGCGGTGAATCAAGAGTACTCTTCATACTTTGCGTCAGATTCACCACCCTCTTTGATGATGTAAACGAGGAGGAACTGTAAAGGAAACTCGGGATCAATGATTGTCGCGATGAGTTTTCTGGAAAAGCCATTAATGAATTCTCGCGAAAATCTTCTTCTTCTTTTTTCTTCAGAAGAATTAAATTATATATGAAGTTTTCGTTGATGAAAGGAAAATGGGTGCTGTTGTGTTGAGTGGTCGTTCATCTGCGCGCCCTCTTGGAACGTTGCCCTTTGTATTTATATAGTGTTGTTTTGGGAGAAATTGAAAATTCTTGGTCGCTTCTGGCTGTTGGTCTAAGTTGAATGATAATGGTTGACAATTCTATTTTCTCCTCTTCTCCTCTTTCGTTTACCATTTCTATGTTTCTTCCTTTGATGCGGAGCGGATCTTCTATCCGAGCACCATAATGGTAACAGTGTCATTGTAGGATCGAGAAGTGTCCATTTAAAAAAAAATACTAATAATAATTCAAAATAAATGAATATTTGTCAATCCCACAATGATGTGATACTATTCATTGTGGTAGTGGGATAGAAGATTTGTTCCGCCTTTGTTGACACGTCTTTCCTTCCATTTTTCGGAATAAATTTAGTCTGCTCCCGATTCATCAATTTTTGGTGTATTTCACAAAATGAGTGACCAATCATATGGAAAGTTACACTTGAATGCAGCTAAATTGTGAGCAGGCTAGAATTTCCCATTTCCGTGACTCTTTTAGTTTGTTCCAAATTTGGAGTGTATTTTACAAAATTATTGACCAATCATATGGCAAATGTAATATATTCACCTCATGAAATACATTTGAGTGCGACCAAGTTGGGAGCGAGCTAGAATTTTCCAATTTCGTGACTCTTTTAGCCTGCTCCCGATTCGGCCAATCCCTAGTGTATTTCACAAAATGAGCGAACAATCATATAGCAAGTGTAATAAATTAACCTTGTGAAATACATTTGAGTACGTCCAAGTTGGGAGCAAGCTAGAATTTCACAATTTCGTGACTCTATTAGTCTGCTCCCAATTCAACCAATCCTTAGTGTATTTCACAAAATGAGCGACCAATCATATGACAAGTGTAATACATTTACCTTGTTAAATACATTTGAGTACGGCCAAAATTGGGAGCAAGGCAGGATTTCCCATTTTCGTTAACTCATTTAGTCTGCTCCTGATTCGGCCCATCCCTAGTGTATTTCACAAAACGTGTAATTAATCATATGCCAAGTGTAATACATTCACCTTGTGAAATGCATTTGAGTACAATCAAGTTGGGAGCGGGCTAGAATTTTCCTTTTTCATGACTCTTTTAGTCTGCTCCTACTTCGGCCTATCCCTAGTGTATTTCACAAAATGAGTGATTAATTATATGGTATATGTAATACACTTGATATGGGAAAACCCAACGTGTTTGTACAGCAAGAGGACTGATCGTGCAAGTAATAAAAGTGGATTTTAAGTCCAGATTGTCGATCCAACAGAAACTCATATTTTAGATTTTTTTAAAACAAGCAATATTAAAAATAAAGTAATGAATTGTAAATAACTAAAAACAAGAATTGGCAAGCAAACAAGAATCAGATAAGATAAAGCAACTAAGGCACATGCGTTGGCATGAATTATTCAATTCTCAATGTAAATACGTTGTCCGTATTATTAGACTATTGCTACTAAGGTGGAAGATTCCTTAATTGATTATTAACCGATGTCTCATGATAACAATTCTATACTTAATCAATGACTGTCAAAATATTTCTATCCGAAAATCTAATTAACAAACATGCATTAAAGATCTAGAATTTTCCCAGAAAAGCCAGCTAACTGCACCCGGGAGTCTTTACCTATCTTTAGGGCAACCCTTATTTACGAGTTATGTGATGATCCTTTTGAACCCTAACTTATCTTCTCTCGAATGGATAAACTAGGCAATTAATCATACATGTGGTGGCCAAACATACATAAGCATTAAACACAAGATCAAGATACAAAGCAACAATTGAATTAATACGAGATGCAACTTTATATATCAAACATCATAACTTGGCCTAAGCATGGCCTTAGTCTACAACTTTAGCTACTCATATTTATAAGAAAATAACTAAGTAAGAGATTAATATTCATGGACAAATATAAATCTAAAACTAAAAAAACCCTATGATTGTTGATCTTCAATGACTTTTTCTTGTTCCTTGCCTTTCTGCTCTCCAAAAGTATGTAAGAGTGTGTAAAATTTCGAACTCTAAGAATGCTGAAAGATCTGATATTTATAAGGCATCAAAGACTCCAACTTGAAGTACAATTGGAAATTTCCAAAACAGCTCAGCCGACCCCGACGTTGGAACGTCACTTTCTTTCACGTTCGGACGTCGATGACATAAGCGACATTCGAACTTCAGATCCGACCACGTTCGAACTTTAGGTGCAGTTTCTCTGAATTTGTACGTATTTTGCCCCTTTTCCTCAATTGTAATGATTTCCACCCTGTACTCACTTAACAAACACTTTAAAGGCATATGTGGCATAAAATCATGCATAAACCAATCCAAATCACATGGATACCGGGCTAAAAAACACATAATTTCACGACTTATCAACACTCACCTTGTGATATACACTTGAGTGCGGCCAAGTCAGGAGTGGACCAGAATTTTTCATTTTCATGACTCTTTTTATCTCAATATAAGTAAAAGGATAAAAGGGTGAAACCGTACTGTTAGGAAATTTCATGTTAGATGTTTTGATGATGACAAGATAGGATTTCATGTTAGACCCCAAAAGAATGTATGTTTACACTTTCATAGAATACTTGTATAAGTGTTTGAAAGTTTATTAGTTTGTTAGGCTTGTAATTTTTATCTTTGTAGATTTTAGACTAAGTATTAGATACCGAGTCTCTAATAGAATTCTAGGTGAGTCTATTAGAGATGAAGTTGAAGATCAGCGTCTGAAGTCAAGTGAAGATGAAGATTTGCCTTAAGCGTCCGTCAAACGCTTAAAAGGCGATTTCAAGCACTCGGAGATTTCAAGCGCTCGGCGATTTCAAGCGCTCAGCGATTTCAAGCGCTCAGCTGATTTCAAGCGTCCAGCTCAAGCGTCCGAGCGACTCAAGCCTCCAGCTTTCAGATTCACCTGAAGGATAAAACCCAAGTTATCAAGGACTTAAATGCAATCACCAACGGACATTGATTTCCAACGGGAAATAAATTCAAAATGCATTAAATGCTTGATAAGTGCATTAAATGTAAACAAGACAGTATGACTTGTGGACAAGCCACCTTTTTTACTAGACTGTCAGCTTTTCAGAATTCAAACCTGCTCCTGTCTAATTGGAATCAGCAAAAATTAAGGAATGTCAGAAAAGGGACTATTTGAAGCTCTGTGTGAGAGACACGCGCCTGATTGTGTCCAACGGACAAATCCCAAGAATCTCTATAAATAGTACCCTTCAGCAAAACCTTAGAGAGTGAGAAGAGAGAGAAACTTTGCTGAAATAATTTGAGAGAAAAGCTTGCAAACTCCATAGCCAAAATCCATCAAGCTTCTCAAATACATTCCAGACAGTCACCAGATATCTCAAACCTCTTCCAAAGAAGAAACCTAAATTCTTACTGAGATATCCCAAGTTATTTGAACTTCCCAACATCAAACAAACCTGTTACAATAAACCCTCAACACCTTTCATCTGAGTGAGAAAGATTGTTGACTTCCACAAGCAGTATTTTTGAGTAAGAGAAGCTTGTTGAAGAAAGGTCTTTATTGGAGCTGAAGTCTGTGTGATCAAGGAGCTCAAGGCCATCTTGGAGAAGATCTTTATTGGAGCTGAAATCTGTATGATCAAGGAGCTCGAGATCGTCTTTCCAGAAGCAGAGGATTGAAGTGGCTTGCAGCAGAAATCTATGTGACCAAGGAGCTCAAGTAATCCATATCCATCTCTTCCTGCTTTCTTATTTTGTAGAAGTCTCTGTGTGACTCTTCGAGAATCAATTTAGTGGATTTCCTCCAAGTGAAAAAGGAGAAGAAGGACGTAGCTGGGATTACACCACCCAGTGAACCTTATATATCTTGTGTCATTTATTTTATTTGTCTTATTATTATTTTTATTACATCATTTATCTTTGAAAGAGACAAGTTAAAGTGCAAAGCGATTAAATTAACTAAAAGAATGCTAAAACTCATTTCCGCTGTGCTAACCCTGATTAAGCAATCTAAGCGTTGCCCTACTTTGGTAAACTGCTGAAATCATTGAGTCAAAGTTAACTTTTCTGAAGCGTCTAACCCAAGCGCTCAATTATTCAAAGCGTTCAAACCTTTAAAGTGATATGAAATTTTTGAAGTCGAGAAAGACTTCAGGGTCTATTCAACCCCCCCTCCTTCTAGACCCTTTCGTATGCCACTTGGGACCACCAAGTGGTATCAGAGCGGTTGAAGTTGAAATTTTTGAATTTCCAAGCATAACTGCTTGTTCAGATCCCTTTTAAAATTTAGTTGCTTTAAAAAAATAAAATTCATGGCATTTTCAAAAGTTCCTAAGTTGACCAAGTCAAATTATGACTCATGGAAGGTCAAAGTTTTTGCTTATCTTTGTGCTTGTGATGATGAAATGTGTGATATCGTTTCAGATGGACCGATTCGAATATTCAAAGTCATCACTAGAGCGCCTGGAGCAACTGAAGCGACTCCGGATGGTTATGTTGAGAAGCCAAAGCATGAGTGGTCAGCTGATGAGCGTCGAAGAGCAAATTTAGATAATGTTGGACGGAACGCTCTATATACAGCCATTGGTGACAATGATAACATGTTCATTAAGGTCAAGTCGTGCTCTACGACTAAGGAAATTTGGGATAAATTAGCCACAATATGTGAAGGTTCAGCACAGATGAGAGAGAATAAGCTTTCCATAGCCATGCAAAGATTTAAGCATTTCAAGATGATGCCAAGCGAGACGCTAGATCAATTGGATGCGAGATTTACATCGCTTATTACACAATTAGCGTCTTTGGATAAAGAGTTGACCAACAAGGAAATGGTCAAGAAGATTTTTAGAAGTCTTCCATGCAAATATTTGATAAAGACTATAGCAATGAGAGAATTACAAATGTTGGACATTATTACGCCAGAACATGTGTTCTCGGAGCTAAAGGCTTTTGAATTCGAATTAGGAGAAGTCAGCTACACCTCGTCTTCAGCGACTGAGTCCGGAGCCTTAATCTCTACAACTAATAACAAGGGAAAATCAGTCAGTGAGGTGGAAGCGACAGGATCGAGTGAGGAAAAGGAAATGGATTTATTGGTCAAGAAATTCAAGAAATTTCTTAGATATGAAAAGAGAAATTCCTATTCTTCATTCCATAATGAGGTATGAATGATTTAAACGCTTAATCATTATGCATCATATTTTCATTAGACATATAATTTAGGGGGAATTAACTTTATTATAATGTTTAAAAAGCATTTTTCAAAAATGTTACAATTTGTCAAATTTAGGGGGAACCTTAAAATTGTACTTGAACATATGTGTAAGCGTCAATGATCAAAAACTGTTTTCATATACATAGATCATCAACACTTACAGTTATTTGTGCATGATATGTTAGACGCTCAAACATAAAAAGAATTTGATTTCAAGCGTCAACATAAATTTTACAACAAGTGGTATCATCAAATGATATATGCTAAGCGTTGAATATTCCCTTCAACACTTAATAAAAAAAATTATAAAATCATGCATACCTTTTTAAATGTCTTGAGAAGGCAGACATAGTTGGATGTTGATTTACCATCAAGTGGTATCAACAGTGGTGGAAATCGCTAGAGAATTTTTCACTGTCCTTCCAGACGTGGATGCGACTGCAGAAATCACTAGAGGATATTGTTTACACGGTCCTTCCAGACGTGGAAGCAACTGTGGACGCCGAGCGGTCGATAGAAGTGGCCGAGTTTTTCCCCACACCAACTGGTCCTCCTCCTCAAGCTTCAAAATATCGCTTGAACTGCTGTCTTCCCTTGATGATGACAAGAAGGGGGAAGAAGAGAAAGAAAAGCAGTTTAAGGAGAAAGAGAAAGAAAAGGCAGGTATTCATCATTTCAGTATAAATCATATACGCTTTCAATTCCAAATATATGAATGAATGATTTATCGCTGAAACATCTTGTTGAAGCTAATCTAACATTAGCTAACTTATCTAACTTTCAAAACGCTAACTTATATTATTTTGGGCTTTTCTTTAAACTCTTGAACTATAAAAGAGTTATAAGAGTTAAGGTCTTGACATCATCAAAAAGGGGGAAATTGTTAGGAAATTTCATGTTAGATGTTTTGATGATGACAAGATAGGATTTCATGTTAGACCCCAAAAGAATGTATGTTTACACTTTCATAGAATACTTGTATAAGCGTTTGAAAGTTTATTAGTTTGTTAGGCTTGTAATTTTTATCTTTGTAGATTTTAGACTAAGTATTAGATACCGAGTCGCTAATAGAATTCTAGGTGAGTCTATTAGAGATGAAGTTGAAGATCAGCGTCTGAAGTCAAGTGAAGATGAAGATTTGCCTTAAGCGTCCGTCAAACGCTTAAAAGGCGATTTCAAGCGCTCGGAGATTTCAAATGCTCGGCGATTTCAAGCGCTCAGCTGATTTCAAGCGTCCAGCTCAAGCGTCCGAGCGACTCAAGCGTCCAGCTTTCAGATTCACCTGAAGGATAAAACTCAAGTTATCAAGGACTTAAATGCAATCACCAACGAACATTTATTTCCAACGGGAAATAAATTCGAAATGCATTAAATGCTTGATAAGTGCATTAAATGTAAACAAGACAGTATGACTTGTGGATAAGCCACCTTTTTTTACTAGACTGTCAGCTTTTCAGAATTCAAACCTGCTCCTGTCCAATTGGAATCAGTAAAAATTAAGGAATGTCAGAAAAGGGACTATTTGAAGCTCTGTGTGAGAGACAAACGTCTGATTGTGTCCAACGGACAAATCCCAAGAATCTCTATAAATAATACCCTTCAGCAAAACCTTATAAGAGAGTGAGAAGAGAAAGAAACTTTGCTGAAATAATTTGAGAGAAAAGCTTGCAAACTCCATAGCCAAAATCCATCAAGCTTCTCAAATACATTCCAGAGAGTCACCAGATATCTCAAACCTCTTCCAAAGAAGAAACCTAAATTCTTACTGAGATACCTCAAGTTATTTGAACTTCCCAACATCAAACAAACCTGTTACAATAAACCCTCAACACCTTTCATCTGAGTGAGAAAGATTGTTGACTTCCACAAGCAGTATTTTTGAGTAAGAGAAGCTTGTTGAAGAAAGGTCTTTATTGGAGCTGAAGTCTGTGTGATCAAGGAGCTCAAGGCCATCTTGGAGAAGATCTTTATTGGAGCTGAAATCTGTGTGATCAAGGAGCTCGAGATCGTCTTTCCAGAAGTAAAGGATTGAAGTGGCTTGCAGCAGAAATCTGTGTGACCAAGGAGCTCAAGTCATCCATAAACATCTCTTCCTGTTTCCCTATTTTGTAGAAGTCTCTGTGTGACTCTTCGATAATCAATTTAGTGGATTTCCTCTAAGTGAAAAAGGAGAAGAAGGACGTAGCTGAGATTACACCACCCATTGAACCTTATATATCTTGTGTCATTTATTTTATTTGTCTTATTATTATTTTTATTACATCATTTATCTTTGAAAGAGACAAGTTAAAGTGAAAAGCGATTAAATTAACTAAAAGAACGCTAAAACTCATTTCCGCTGTGCTAACCCTGATTAAGCGATCTAAGCGTTGCCCTACTTGGTAAACTGCTAAAATGACTAAGTCTAAGTTAACTTTTCTGAAGCGTCTGACCCAAGCGCTCAGTTATTCAAAGCGTTCAAACCTTTAAAGTTATACGAAATTTTTGAAGTCGAAAAAGACTTCAGGGTCTATTCAACCCCCCCCCCCCTTCTAAACCCTTTCGTATGCCACTTGGGACCACCACGTACCGATTATCCTAATAAAAAGATTAATTGTATGGAGCGTTCATTTATCAAAGTTCGCTAAAAATATGGTTCTAACTCTTCTATCACAGATTCAACATACTATAACATGAATTATAATTCCCACTGAATCAAACATTATAAGATAGTCACCGTCAATCTATGATGCACAAATATTTTTAAAAATTACTTGATGCAGTGTCTGATACTTGGGGGATACGACACTCACGTGATACTCCTCGGATACGTGTTTGACATGCCACATGGCTGATCAAATAATAAAAAAAGAAAAGAAAAATACGGATACCGTGTCAGGACGTAACCAAGTCAAAAACTCGACGAAAACGTCATTGCTCCGAATAAAAATGTCCTTAGTTTGGTATATGATAGAAGTGACGATGCGAAGGTTAACTACCCTAACAATGATAGATGAATTAATGGCGATCTGATAACAAGATAAAAAAATAGAAAGATAGGAAAGTGGTAATAACATGACAAATGGCAAAGAACATTAGTAGTTTTGAGAGATAATGGATGACGAAAAACATTACAAGGAAGAAAAAGAAAAGAAAAAATATACGAAAACATTAAATAAAGTTTCAAAATATTAGAAATTATTATATAAATAGTAGAAAATATCTAAAAATATAAAAAAATATTTAATAAATATCATAAATTATTATAAAAAATAAAAAATTATTATAAAATATTTTAAATATATTAAAAAAATTGTTAGATGTTAACAAATTTTGAAACAAAATAAATTATTTAGAAAAACTAAGAAAATATCTGAAATATAGAAATAATATTTAGAAAATGTTAGAAATTATTATAAAAATACAAATACATTAAATAAATATAAAATATTAGAAATTATCTAAAAAATATAAAACCTTTTTACTGAAAATATCTTAAATAGAAACAAATATTTAGTAAATGTTGAAACAATTCAAAAAAAAAATTAAAATCATTTAGGAAATGTAAGAAAATATCTAAAAATAGAAAGAATATTTAGTAAATATTAAAATTATTAAAAAATATTAAAAATATTTTTTAAATAATCAATAAAAAAGTTACAAAAATTATAAGAATATCTACGAAATATAAAAACATTAATGTTGTAATTTATAATTATAATTAAAATATTTAAATGTACTATAATTTATTATATTTAAATATATTATAATATCTAATTTAGCAAAAAATATCTAATAAATGTTCACAATATTTTAAGCTAATTTTTTGGTTTATACTATAATTTATTATATTTAAATATATTAAAATATCTAATTTTGCAACAAAAAAAAATTTGAAGAAAATGGATCGTCTTCGCGGGCTCCCCGCATCGCCGAACACCGCTGAACTTTGCCCGCACCAATGCGAGCCTCGTCCGCCTCTTTTGTCACCCCAAAGCTCTAGATCGATTCAAATCGAATTGATTTGATGGAACTGAAATCAACGATTCATTTTGAAACGAGGCGGCAATGGTGAAGAAGACGATGTTGTGGGCAAGGTGGCAGTGGGGGACGGGTGTAGTGAAGAAGAAAATGAACTGATTTTTGAATTTAAAAAAGAAATAATAATTGTTTTTTTGCATTTTTTCTATTTTCCGTTTGCTCTTTTCTTTTCTATTTTTCACTTTTTTTTATTTTCTGATTTTTGGATTTCTTTTTGCTTTTCTTTTTTAGGGTTTAATCAATGGCTTCTTTCGAACAACCAAGTTCTTTTCTCGTGGTCTCGACATATGAGTTCTTGCAGATATTCACTTTCAATTAAGCGCTCTATCTCATTCAACAGGTGTCGGCAGGTGTTAGTATCATGTCCATAGTCCTTGTAGAACCGACAGTATTTGTCAGATTTAGGATTGACAGACCCCCTATAGTAACTCCGAGGCCATTTTATGATATCCTTGCGCTCTACTTCCATGAGTGCTTGAGCTGGTGTCACTTTCATGGGCGTATGTCGAATATATTGGTGCTATCCTCGATAGTTGTTCTCAGCAGGAGGTCTCCTAGGTGCTTGTCTAGTGTCCTTTCCTTCCTAGTTGGTTATACCATGTTAGAAAATTTCTTGTTAGATGTTTTGATGATGACAATTAGGTTTTATGCTAGACCCCAAATTATGTAAGTTTAAATTTCATTAAAAATTTGTATAAGCTTTGAGCGTTAGATTTGTATAAGGCTTTTATTTGTTTTTATTATAGATTGATAGGCTAAGTATCTTAAACTGAGTGTTTGATAGTATTCTGAATGAGTATGTCATATGTTAAAGTCAGAAGATCAAGCATCTGAACTCTGAATGAAGATGAAGATCTCTAAGCAACTATCTGAGCGTCAAGCTATTCCAAGCGTCAATGTAAAGATACAAGCCAAAGGATCATTCAAGTTGAATGAGCATCTACTAAGACAGATTTCACCTGAATATATTCCTAAATTCACAAGGAGTTAAATGCAAATATGATCAGACCATTAATGTCCAACGGGCATTAAAGTCAAATGCATTAAATGCTATTAGGAGCATTAAAATGTGATAAGCACTCCAGGACATACGGAGAAGCCTTCCTATTGGATTGTCAAACTCAGAGAGTCTGCAGCACCAACTTTTGCAATAGAAATTTAAGGGATAAAATTCAACTTCGCAATCTGTGTGCAAACAATGCTGAAGACTTGCATTATTTCTGGGTGAAAGAAGCAAGTGGATCAAAGTCCTTTGAAGCAGAAATCTGTATGACCAAGGAGCTCAAGCAAATCTTTGTTCCATCTATCCTCTTCTTGTAGAAGTTTTTATGTGACTCTTCGAAGATCATTTAGTGGATTTTCTCGGAGTTAAAAACGACGTAGTTGAGATTACATCACCCAATGAACCTTTCAATCTTTGTGTTCTCTACTTTATCATTTGTTTTCTTTTAATTACTTTTTATCATTGCATAAACCGATAAGTAAACATATTGACTCTTAAATCTAAGCTAAAGCAACTAAGTAACAATTTGAGACGCTCAACCTTTCGAAAGAAGACAAAAACATTTTCGATGTGCCAACACTGATAAGAGATCTGAACACTATACCTTAACTAGGTTAAGTATTCAAATGTTGAAGTCTAAGTTAACTTTATAAAACTGTCTTCAAGTAGTCGCTCAGTCAAGCATCTAGCTTTCTAAGTGTCTAAAACGTTTTTGAGAGTACGAAAATTTTTGAAGTCGAAGAAAACTTCAGGATCTATTCAACCCCCCCCCCCCCTTCTAGACCCTTCCGTATGCCACTTGGGACCAACATGCTAGCTCCTGCCCTTTTCATCTTGGCAGCTTCTTCCATATTCACGTACTTTTCTCCTCAAGCTAACAAGTTATCAAAGCTGGTGATGCGCTTCTTAGTGAGGGACCAAACAAATTTGCCAACATTCAGCCCTGAGCGAAGGCATTAGATAGCACGTCAGCATTAGTTGCAGGAACCTCAATAGCAGCAGCGTTGAATCTCTGTATATACCCTCATAATGGTTCATTGTTCCCCTAGTGCATATTAAACAAACTCAAGGATGTTTTATGGTACTTCTTGCTATTAAAAAACTAGAATAGGAACATTGAGCTTAACTCTTTAAAAGAATGGATGGAATTAGGAGTAAGCTGATTAAACCACTGTTGCGAAGCTCGCAATAAGATCGTCAGGAACATGCAACATTTCACTCCATTAGAGTACTGATGCAATAGTGCACAGTTTTCAAACTTCCATAAGTGCTCTGTGGGATCCGACGAGCCGTCATATTCTGACATGTTTGGGGCACGAAATTTGTTAGGTAACTCATCAGTGAGCACACGGGGACCAAACAAAACCCCTCTTGGTGGGTCAGACACACTTCCTCCAAGATGTTGTCTCATATCCCTCATTTTCTCGCGCATATCCTCAAATCTTTCACCGTGTTGTCTTGAGCTAGCCAAACAACTCAATGATCTTGACTTCCCGGTCATGGGAAATTACTCCTCATCTCAAAAGCGTTTGATCTTCTGATGCCATAGTGGATCCCTCTTTCAATAGTTGGAAGGCTAGGGTTGCCCTGAGGAGCTTGTGAAGTCATCAGTGGTGGGCCAAATACTACAGCTTGCTGATGAAGAGATACTCCCGGGATAGCTAGAGCATAAGTTGACGAACTTGCTGGCGAGAAAACTGGTGGAATTGCTCACGGGATTGTCCTCGGTGTATATGCTCTGATTTGAGGGGCCATTGACCTAGAGAGCTGATGTCATAGCATTTTCAAACAAGCATCCCCTTTGGTCAGGTGATGGCGGGTTAATTTTGTTAGGTTGCATGCTCGATAGTACCCAGGAAGGCGTGGAGTGCATCGCTCTAGGAATTTCCTCCTCAGGCTGTGAATCCTCCCTCGAGATGGCCATAAGGCCAGCTGTGGAGGAACGGGCTCCAGAGTCTCTTGAGTCATTATTGGCAAAGGCCCAGTAATAGTGGAACCAGATAGTACACTTGTCGTCAGGGCTGAACTAGCCACCACTCGCGTCTCCTCGCGTCTTACATACACTATTAGTTGCGCCACGAGCTTGACTTCTTGAGAGTAAGGCGGCGATGTGACTCCACAGTGGCGGATATAGTGTAGGAAAGCAAAATGGGTGGCGGCGGTACCGACGGGGTTGTTCTGCATGTCGTTGAAATAGTATTTTCTTCAAAGCTCGTCATTGTAACTCACATCTTTTTGCTCAGAATTTCCCACAGACGGTGCCACTTGATGCAATTCGATTTTCACACCAAGAAATCCGATAAACAAAAAGATAATTTTTCTTATGATGATAAACTAGAAGTAATTTTTAAAATTAAAAATATTTAGGAGAAGTAAAAAGAAAGAACAAAAGAAGATGACTTTGTTATTTTGTGATAAGAAAAGTACAAGAGATTATTCTAATTTTTGTAGAAGTGATATGACAATGATAAAAAAATAAAAGGTCGTCCACTTCTTCATTAGTCAAAGTTGTCTCTTTTGGTAGGTGAGGAGAAATGGGATCAATCCTTTGATTTTAAGGATGTAGATTGACTGAATAGTTGATTTGATTTAGTTCCATCTTTTTATCAGCTCTACTATGAGGCCTCTAACTCTGCTATCTCCAACCTCTCCTTTAGGTCGATGAACTCACCTTCCCGTCTTTCCTTGTCCACGTTTGCTATTAGTTTGACCCAATTTTGCCATAGGTTCTCGAAGCCCAACTCTCTTAAGCCCAATTATGAAAAATGAGATTTACGACCACGTCATAAGTATTTCCTAAACTAAGTATAATACTATGGATTTTAACTAACAAAATAAAACAAGAGGTTGATATCGCTTTGGCCTCTCATTTATGAAAAAATATATAGTCGATTCCATTATAGTTCTAATACGCTTTGTTGAAACTATATGGTTATGAAAAATGATACATCCTAAGATTCCACCTCATCAATTGGGCCTAGAAGCAGTGGATCGTAGCACTATATGATGGATTTCGGTATATGACAGATTCTTAGCCTAAATGTAAGAAAGCAAATGCTGGCACAAGACCTCGAGAGAAAGCTCACGGAGATGCTGAAGAGTAAGTCATTGAATAATGAAGGATCAAAGCAAGATGTTAGCCTAACAATGAAGCGTAATAAGACACCCTGGGAATTTTCTGAAAAAGAAGCTGATGAATGAGGTGACAATCAACTGAAAATGGAGCTCATACATGTTGTTGGTGAAGGAAAAACTTGGATCAAGTCAAACCACTACCCATGCCCCCCTACTCATCAAAAAACAACTGCCATGCTTTGAAGAGAAAGAGGGACGACCATAAGGATAAAATACCCATTGATGTGCAAATATTAAGGATACATACAAATTTACACACTCTTGGCATATTCCTTGTATTCAATTCCTCTCAAAAAATATTAATTGTCAAGCAATAAAATCTCTCTTCTTGGTTTTCATATCTATTTACTTATAGTGCTGGTCCCAAGTGGCATACTAAATCTATATGGCATCTTAAAGTATTAAACAAACATATAGTCCTAGTGTGATAAGGCAAGTCTTCCACTTCTTATGGATAAGAAGAAGGGCACTGGAAGGACTTGGTACTTAGACACTAAATAAGAGTTCACAAGTAAGAGGATCTTGATTGGGAGTATGTGTTATAGATACATACTCTGACAAGAAGCTTCAGTCAAACACTATGAGACAGTGGGAGTCTGTGTTATAGATACATTGATGAGATCAGTGTATTCGAACTCGACTCAGAATAATCTCATCACATGTGTATTACTCATTGACTGTTAATGATTAGATTATTGGTAGTGATTGTATACGTGGGCTTTTGACCTGAGGAGTCACCTTCACAATGTAATTGTGACATTTGGATCTGTTACCAGAGTAGTGAGGTCCAATTCACCCTTTAGTGGGCTCCACCTTGAAGTCCGATCCAGAATGGCAAGTAGCAGTTGTGAGGTTCAAGAAGGGATTTACTGTCTCATTTCCCCTATGAAATCACAAGTAACTGAAATGAAAGTCTTTGGACAAAGCTAGTGAACTAACTCGTGTAAGACACGGAGGGTAGTTTGGTCATTTCATGTCATTATGATTCATAAACATAGCATTGAGTTATGTGAGTTTGACATATTCCATGACTTTCACTCGATTGGGATACTTTAGTGAAGGGTTTATACCTATATGAAAGTCACAACCAAGAGGTTCGCAATGACATAGTCATTTCTTACTTAATTGGGCAACGATGTGGGGCCACAGGTCTGGCTAGGTATCACCCACATCCTTTGGTATCATCTCATTGCCAATCGAGACAAATCTAAAGAGTCGCGGTATAAGCAGCGATAAAGGGAATCATTTAATGTGTATAAAGGGCAATTAGGTAATTTATCATTGGATAGACAAATTAGTCAAATGGAGAAATTAATTTAATTAATAATTTAATTGGATTATATAATGGGAAATTAACTTAATTATTTAATAAAGTTAATTAATTGGATTAATTAACTAATTAAATTAAACATTAGTTTAATTACATAATTAATTAATTAATTGGAGTAACTAATCATGTAATCATATTAAAGTGGACCAAGTTAACTGGGCCAACTTGGCCCACTCTTAGGCGCCCAACATGCCTAGTAGGTGTGTGGAGTTGTGAATAAGTTTGAGGATTTTAAATCCTCAAACTTGAGTCATTAGTAATACACTTAACCTAGCCTTCTAATAGACAAAAGAAAGAAGAAAAATCCTCTCCCTCTCACACTCTAGTCGTCGGTTCAGAAGAGAAAGGAGGAGATTCCTGAAGTTGCTTCACGTGTCAATGTGAAGGCAAGGAATCAAGGGGTTCGTCGCTACATACGTAGAATTACAGCCATTTCGCTACAAAGGTTGTATTTTCTTTCATGCGATTATTTAATTAGATTAAATCATGTTAAATTTATAAAAACTCCAAAATGATGCTTACTAAGTGTAATCAAATTTTTATTTTTCGCTACGCACGCTCGAATAGACTCTGAATTTTTTTTCGAACTTAAAAAAAACTTCGTACTTAAAAAGTATTTTGAACCTTTAGGATAAACTAGAAGCATGACGAGCATCTATTGAAGACTATTTTATAAAGTTAACTTACACAAGAGGTTTGAACGCTTAAACAAAGTAGTATTAAAATTTCAGGATTAGCACAGCGAAAATGAATTTGGTATTCTTTTAGTTAAAGAGTGAGCGTTCAGATTTTACGTAGTTTCTTTGCTTGGATTGAAAGTTAAAGTGTTATGATTATACTTTCATTGGATATGATAAACAATGAAATGACTGGAAGCAATAAGACTAAGTAAATAACACAAGGGTTTGTAAAGTTCGTTGGGTTTATGTAATCCCAACTACGTCTTTCTTCTCCGGTTTTCACTTCGACGAATTCACTAGTTGATTCTCGAAGTTTCACACAGAAAACTTCTATAATACAATATATAATATCAAAGGAAGTATCCATGAGCTCCTTTATCGCACAGATTTGAGCTCCTTAAATTCTTTCACTTAGAAATAGTGAGATCTTCAACTTCAACTTTCACACAGATTTACGAGGTTAGATGTTTTGGTTGTCAAAAAGGTTTGTTTAATAAAATCAAACTTTAGAATATCTCAATAATAGAGTGGGTTCTTCTAAGAAAGATGTTTGAGATATTTTTTACTATCTTAATGATAAATGAAAAGCTTAAAGAATGATGGTTATGAAATTTGAGCTTTTATGAAAGTTTAAGGTATAAGACTTGAATGCAATAGATGTTCGACTTGTAAGCTTGTGAGTTATTGTTTTTTGGCTTGTTGCTAAAATTTTATTTATAGGCAATCTTGGGAAAAATGTCTGTTTGACTCAATGCAAGAGTGTGCCTTTCACTTTGGCGAGTAAACCACTTTTGATCCTTTATCCCTAAAATTCTGCTGCAAAAAGTTGGTTCGGCAGACTTTGAAAGTTGACAGTCCAATCACAAAGGCTTATCCGTACGCCCAGGAGTCCTTATCATATTTAATGCTCTTATAAAGATTTAATGCATTTGAATTAAATGCACGTTGGACATTAATGCTCTGACATTAATTGCATTGAACTTCTTGTGGACTTAGGAATAAATTCAGGTGAATTCTATCTTGATTGACGCTCCTGTCTTGATGATGCTCATTTAACCTTGAATGATCTCCAGCCCTTGACTTTGCCTCGACGCTTAATTAATGCTTCGCAGATATTCATCTTCTAAAGACTTCAGGTGCTTGATCTTCAGACTTTATTTAATAGACTCACCTAGAATTCTATCAATGCTCAAGCAATCAGAGACTTAGCCTAATAGTAAAAAAAAGCCTTATACAAATCTAACTTCTTTTTGTTTTTTGGAAAAATCAATTTCATTAAAAAACACGGAGTACATAAAAGTGCACAAGGGGAACCTTGCATCAAACAACCAAAGAGAGTTTATAGATCCTACCTTCTATTATGAATATATAATCAGAGCTAAATCATAAGAAGCGAGCACTATAATCTGTGCAATGTGTCACACAGTAAAGCAACTTTACTACCCATGTAATAAGGTTTCAGTCAATAACTCTCAAACCAAATGGTTTTGAGGCATTAGGCATAAAGATGCCACTAAGGACTTAATATCTCAGGCAATATAGGCTTCAGAATGCCACTATAGCATTATGTTCCCTTCCTATTCATCATAACTGAAAATATACACAAAAAGAAAAGTAGTTATACACGATAAACCTCAATAGACAAACCAAATAACTAAGGTAAAAAAAGTAGCAGATATACTCCTGACTGCTATACATCATACCAAAGCTATTAACCCAACATTACAAAGTGAATTACGTAACTATCACCATCTAATTACCAAGCAATTCACCATAATCTTTTGAGACTGATCGCAGCTAAAGAATCTTTAATCACAAGCGAGGCAAAATGATCTTTAACTTGACATATAACTTTGTGAGCTACGTAAGCATAGTTGCTAAATTTATCTCTTTCCATATCATATAAATAGTAGTTGTTATAAGCATACGATTTGCAACGTTAATCCAGTGTGTACCACACCATTTAGAAGAAGCTCCAACTACTATATCCCAATTATTACTGTCCCAAGTGAACTGTACCTGATGTTTAAAAACTTGAAGACATTGTTGTGAGTACGAACAGTTAAAGAACAGATGATCATGAGTTTCACAATCATTTGAATCACAAAGCATGCAAGATATGGCGTTCGAACCTATCCTGACTTATCTCGAGTAGATAATCTATTTTGCAATGCTAACTATAAAATAATTATGTTTAGGGATCTTACCTGGACCTCTGAGTTGTGAATACCATTCCTTTTAAGTACCACTCGACAGCAATGCCTCCCGTTCAGATGTCATCGTGAATAGCTCATTTGCGGTCTTCTTCCATATTACCACATCATCTCTATTCCAGTTAATTGGAGGTAAAGAATCACAAATCATCATTGAGTCCATACCTCTTGATCTTGGCCAATTCCAGTCACCTTCCCGAATCACCTGAGATAGCTTAGAGTCAGTGGAAAGCCCCAGAGTCGGCAGACCTCTCGGGTATAATTCATGCAAAATCCCACGTACATGCCATGGGTCAAACCAGAGCCAAATCATTTCGCCATTCCCAATAGAATAGTAAATCAACGGCTGCATGTCTTTTCTTAGTTTCAAAATTTGTCACCAACTCCAGGAGCTTGATGCTACTATCTTCACATTCCGGATGGATTTATTTTGAAGGCGGTTAACATTAATTCAAGCTACCCATATTGATTCCGCATCATATACAAATCTAACTTCAAAGCTTTTACATATTTCTATTTAAATTTACATAACTTGAGGTCTTACGTAGATCTTAATTGACATCATCAAAATATTTAACATGAAATTTCCTAACAATTTCCCCATTTTTAACAATATTTACTCTTTTATAGTTCAAGAGTTAGACAACCAAGAAATAAAATTTAGCTTTGAATCAGTTAGATTAAGCCTAAACGAGATGTTTTAGTTGAAATGTACTTCTTTTATATATAACTTTGGAAAGTATAAGGCATTACAACTAAAAGGATAGACAAGGGATGAAGAGAAAAAAAATTCTACTTTCTGGAAGGTCTTTTTTTCTCTTGGGAGCGATGTCTTGACGCTTGGTTCTCTCTTCTTTTTCTTCTAACGCTTTGCATCTATCAATTTCGACTTGAATGGCAGAAGTTATGTTTTCATCCATTCTGACCACCATCGCATGATTCTGTACAAGATCTCTCTATTTTTGTAAACCGCTTGGGCTTCATCCTCAACCCATCTCTTTTCCCAAACTTTTGAAGAAATTCCCAAGTGCCTTAGCACACTATCTCCTATTACTAGATCCAGCGGATGATCCCAAAGCCATTTATGTTGTGGTTGAAAAGGGTTTAGAGGTTGATGAGGCGCTGAATCATTCATCGCTTGTCCAACATCTACCTCTTGCGTAAGCGCTTAAGTATCAAAAGTTCCAATATGCTCTTGATGATCATTATCTTCATGAACATCATCATTTCTTACAATATCATCATTGATAACCTCACGAGAAATCTTAGAAGGGGGCACAAAGATCTCATTATCCTCATCATCGTCACTATCATCTTCAAGATCGATTCTAGATTCTTGTTGAGAAAGACTTTCAACTCCTACATCATTAGCGTTAGCCTTACTCAGTTCTTGATTAGCATCATCAAACACAACATGAATGGATTCTTCAACCTTAGATGTTCTCCTATTTAAGATGCGAAAGTTCTTTCTATTTTGGCATTGCCTAGAAAGATTCCCCCATCCGTTTTAGAATCGAAGGTCTTTAGGCTTTGAGAACCATTGTTATGAATGAAACATTTTGAAATAAATACATGAGAATAAGAAATGTTAGGCTTACGTCTCTTCTATAATTCATATGGATTTTTTCCATGTTGCTTGTTGATCATACATCAATTTTGAGTGTAGCAAGCGGTGTTGATTGCTTAGGCCCAGTACTTTTGCGAAAGCTTGGACTATGCTAACATGGTCCTTGTGGCCTCTTTTAAGGTTCTGTTCCGTCGCTCATCAACTCCATTTTGTTGAGGCGTTCTAGGCGCTGAATACTCAGGAAGTATTTCATTATCTATACAAAACTTCTCAACAATATGGTTAACAAACTCGGTTCCTCTATCACTTCTAATCATTGTCACTTTTAGATTTTTAGAGGTTTGTAATTGACGGATTAGCACTGTGAGCTTGCCACTAGTTTCATCTGTAGACACTAGGAATTCTATGTTGGGATCGGTTAGAACCCCCGGGGATACCGGCGCAGCGGAAAACATATAATTTCAAAAATAAAGCGGAATTCCCGAAATTAGGGCTAGGTCGACATGGTACCATTGGATTCTAAAACTATCCTAGAGATTAGTTTACACTTGTTTACCTCTTATAGACCTTAAAGAAGCAACGTCTTTTTAAGCTTCTCCCTACTACGGTCTTCGAATTGGTTTGCCCTAGCGCCCCAAGCGTTGCGCCTTTGAGATATATCCACACCTTAGTTTGTACCCTCAATTATCTCCACCAGTGCTAGCAAGTAGAATATCGAATCTTGGCTTTTTAGGGAAAAAGGGTTTGGAATTATTTTAGTGTTCTTCGCACTCAACACATGAGTTTGAAGAATTCAAGTGAAAGAAAAATTGGGAGAGAAAAAGACTTGTATATTTTTCAAATTACTTTTCAAAATCTTCAACCTTAAAACCATTATCTAAAAGAGGTGAAATATACACATATATATATAGATGTATATAGAGTCCACCTAGGGTTAAAAACCCTAGGTGTTACACGCCTACTCCTTCCCTAAAAAATAGGGAGTAGGCTTGTATACATGTATGTATATATGTATATTTCCTTTTTCTTTTATTCTCTCTCCACAAATAGTTGGATTCATTTCCAACGAATTACATATTACCATAATCTAATAATATCCTAACATATATCTAATAGGATCCTTCCTTATTAATTAGTTACCTTAACCAATTAAAGATCCTAATAAATATATTTATAGAATATTAGTTAATATATATATTTAAAAAACTTGGTGAGCAAGATAAATCTTTCCACCAAATCCACATATACACATTACACACGCCACACGTTCACTTATGTATATATATATATATATATATATATATATTATTTTATTTTCTTTCCCCTAATTAATTAATTAGTCCTTCCCAATTTAATATCCTAATATTAAATTATAGGCCTATTAATTAACTAGTTAAATTAATTCCTTTTTCCTTTGATTAATTAAATCCAATTAATTAATCCCACCATAATTCACAAAGAATTAAGTAGCCAATAGGTACTACACTAAGTTATGTGTGTGACCCCTCAAGCTCGTTGTCAAGCTAGCAATAAGTCCCCACAAGCTAGATTAATTATTCTAAATAATTAACTAGTCCTTGAATTAATTTCACCAAATTAATCCAAGGCACCTATTGGTCTTGGTTCGATGTCTAGCAACGTCGCCACAACTACCTAGATGTCAACAATGAAAAGCAAATAACCTATCCGAATTACGATCGTCATGTGAGTGGAATCCTTCATCAATTTCCCGTCCATGGTCTAGGGTATGGCAACGGTCGAACCCTAGTAACCTTGGAAACTATGACTGTGTTGTGACATCTAATGATCCAGTCTTTCGATTCGGGACCACCAATCCCTCTCAGAAAATAATTGCTTTGATCAAAGGCTTTTTACGATCATTTAGATTCTCGCAACAATATAGGAAAAGACGGGTACTCGTGACCCTGGATGAATCGCTCTCCTACTGCCATTTGTTCCACTGCACTACCAGACTATACCCAACATACAAGCCGTATGACTCTCCTGGAGTGCACGTGCATATCAAAGCAGAGTGGGTAGTGTCCTTTTCAAATGACATCTTAGGTCTAAGGATTAATCTCACACTACGAAACTCAAGGACTCCATGTTCGACAGCACCAAATAGGAGTCCTTAAGCGAGGCTGTTCAATTCCATAATCCCATATGAATCTCCATACATGTATTGCCATTCAAGGCATCGACAATGGAACACATCGACCTCTCGAAAGAGTTACATGTATGAACAAGTCTTGACGAGGACAGTGATATCCCACATCTCACAACCTCTATGACTTGGAACAATATTTAGGATTACGGTCTTTGAGAGCATTCCATATGTTTTCCCTGACCGCCTCCCTAACCATATGTAATCCATGGGATCTTTATCTGTACTACCAATAGTTACAACAATAAAGAAGCATACCATTAAAAAGATTCAATATATTTAAAACAAGTCTGTCACAGTGTTTACATTTAATATGGCTGAGCCCAAAACAATTGGCTCGCCGAACACCTAACACTATCAATCACCCACTTTCCCTAGAGCCAGTTGCCCTTGTACTTTAGTCCCATCATTTCCAGATGTTTTTCTAGTACACTTTGACTCAGGGCCTTGGTGAAGGAGTTTGCTATGTTTTCCGTCAAGTCGACTTGTTCTACTTGAACGTCTCCTCTTTCTACTATCTCTCTAATTAGATGATATCGTCTTTGAATATGTTTGGATCTTTGGTGAGACCTAGGCTCCTTTGATAGAGCTATAGCTCTATTGTTATCACAGTACAACAGTACCGGATTAACAATGGAGGGAACTACCTCCATTTCATGGATGAAGTTCCTCATCCAAACAGCTTCCTTAGCCGCTTCAACAACAGCTATATACTCAGCTTCCGTGGTGGAGTTTTCTATCATCTCCTGCTTGGAGCTCTTCCAGCTTACAGCTCCTCCATTCAGTATAAACAGATATCCGAATATCGATTTAAGACTGAAAACTAGAATTCGTGTAGCATTCTAGTTCCAATTTTTCTCCGTCGTATACTAGAAAAAGATCTTGAGTACGTCTCAAGTACTGTAGAATCATCTTCACGGCAGTCCAGTGGTCCTCCCCTGGATTCGACTGGAACCAGCTTACCACGCTAAGTGCATAATCCACATCCGGTCTGTACATAGCATAGCATACATAATGCTACCTGACAAGCTAAAAGCTAACGTGCTATGATAGCAAGTGCACTAGACGTATGTAGTAATAAGTGGACAAAAAGTCCGGGTTGTCGAACCACGGAAACTTGAATTTTAGTTTATGATTAATGAAAATGGACAAAAGTTGATTGCAATAAAACGAGTAAGCAACGAACCAAAAAGAAACGAACTATAGATTAAATCTCACGTATGATAAAATGACTAAGGCACATGCTACAACCGAATCTACTCGTCAATATAGATGAGCTACTCTTCGAATTATTAGACTCCTATTGCTTTGGTGGAAATTCCTTAGATAATTATTACCTGATGTCTCGGCACATAATAATCCTATGATTAATTGATGGTTCTCTAAATATGTCTATCCGAGAATCTAATCAATAACCACGCATTAACGTTCTAGAGTTTCCCCGGATAAATCCGGCTAACCGCACCCGGAAATCTTTACCTATTTCTTGGAGCAATTTCACATTAGTTTCGGATGATGTGTTGATTCATTTGAACCCTAACCTATCTTCTCTCGAATGACTAGACTAGGCAAGATAGCAAGCATATGGTGATCAAGCACATGATTGTAATAAAAGCTCAAAATCAACACACAAAGCAATATGAGAATTAATACGAAAATTCACTTCACATATATTGATTCATAAATTGGCTTTCACATGGCCTTAGTTCTACAATATTAGCCTCTCATCAAGGCTTTAAGAAAATCTAATACAAACATAGACATACTCATGGAAATAAACATGTAAATGCAAATAATTAAAACTCCCTCAATTGATTTGATGATGGATCCTTGCTTTTTGATCTTCAATCCTTCACTCCTCTCTCTTTGTTCCCCTCCAAAAAGTGATGAAGAATGGTGATGAATGATGATGAGTGAAAAGTGATGGCCAAAATCCTCTCTCTCTCCCCTCCTCCAAGATGTGATCCGTCAAGTGTGCTCAAAAATGCCTTAAGAAGACCACCAAATCTCAGCTCCTAGTGTGTGTCTCCCCTAGTGTGTCCTCCACTACTCTTAAAGTGAGTAGTATAAAATTCCATAAAGTAGATCTACTAAGAAACATACTTATGACATCCCTCCCATACATGTGATGACCTCTTGGCTTTAAATGTTCCATTCCCCCATCAAATGATGATCTTTTGGCTGAAAAGAATCAAAATTCGGGTGTGGACACGCCTAGGCGTGGCATTACGGCGCTTGGGCGCGGGATTCAGAATGCTGAAATTAAATGCAATGTGTCCTGCGCAGCAATCGTATTTCATTCATAACGTTCTCCACGAAACTCCGATTTGGATGATTCAAGTCCTCATTTGAAGCTAACACATAGTTCTACAACATTGTAGAAGGGAACTTCATCCAATTCGGCCTCTAAACATACGGAAATAGCGCTCGAACGTGGAAAGTGGTGTAGATACGGCGCCCGGGCGTGGACAAGATGGCGCCTAGGCGTGGTAAGCAGAATGTTGACGTTATTTCCATCTTGTCCGGCGCCTGGGCGTGGGTTTTTAGGCGCTTGGGCATAGGGGTGCGTAGCAATTTGGCCTAAACTTGTTTTATACGTCATTTTTCATCCCGTTCTTTGATTGTATCCATTTAAGACCTGAAATCACTTAATGCACGAATTAAACGCACATGTGGCAAGAATCAAGCGATAAATGAACCTAAGACATAAACGCAAAGGGGCTTAAAAACACGTAAAAATGCCTCTTATCAACACCCCCACACTTATCAATTGATCGTCCTCGAGCAATAAGAGTTTTAAGATAAAGAAACATCATCAATCAAAGAGAAAACTACCTATCTCACTTTCGTGGAGTAAACGGTTGCATTTAGCGAATGCAACAAGCCTTTGAACCTTTGAGTTACCTCAAAGGACGAGTTATAGTCTCGTGAGGGTTTGCAGACGATATACCCACAAAATCGAAAGATTTTCAACCCCGATCACTCAACGTAAATTACAATGATTAATAGCACACAATGGTATGAATTCACCTGTTTAAGCTCAAGTTACATATATATACACGTCACCCACTTGCTCATGTTACGCCTTAACATCGAAAAGATCATCCTAAGGGTGTAGTGTAATAAATCTCAAGTATTATAGTCGAGTGGCATTCTTACCACTTTTCAAGCATTAACCCCATATTTATCAACTTTTGATTATTCACATGGTACGAGAATTGAATACAAATTCATAGCCACTTAAAAATTCATCACTTCATTCCACTTTCGGCTTTAACTTATGCACTTTCAACTCGAACATTAGAGGCTAGACCATGTGCAATGTTCGATCCTCTTAGGCTTTCTATGACACCCTTGTAACGAGCTTTAGGCCAATAACTCCTAAACCAAACGGCTTTCGGGTATCAAATGTAGAGACATTCCTAAGGGCTTAATCACTCGAGTGTCAAAGGCCACAAAATCAAACTAGGTCCTTATTCACTTAACACTTGCATTGGCTTGAGCTCTAGCTCAAATTAGCTTAATAGTACAGTATTCTAGGCATGGTGCTCTTCTCCCCCAGTATCTATTAAGCCTGACTTTTTCAGTCATACCAATGTTCAACCTCTTTTTATTATTATTAAGCACACGAAGTTAACGTTCTCAACTCATAACACATGTGAAAATTCTAAGTTGATATTTCCGGGATCAAGCCTTTAAGTGTTTCAAAATGATTGCCCACTCAACTCCTCTACCTTCGATTTAGGTGCATATGTGAATCATCTTAAGGTTAATCTAGTCTAGTTAGGATCCCATAAGCAAGGAACGATGTGTATAGCCATTAAAAACCAAATTGATAGAGGAAAATACCATGTATTCAAATTAACCATACTCAATGCCTCAAGTGAAGGGTTGAAATTCTATCCAAAAAAAAATTAAAATTGCACACATTTCACATGTAGAGGTACAACACCCCCCAAACTTGGACCGAAATATGTAAAACATGAATCAACATGACTATAATGGATCTAGTATACCCCCCCACACTTATCATGAACATTGTCCCCAATGTTTGAAAAAGAGAAGGGCAAAGTACACGTCACCATAGGGAAGCTGAAAAGCAAACCCGAGTCCACTTAAGGCAATCAAGTCCAAGGATGGCAATCACTGTGTCGATCACTACATAGGTAAACAAATGCTAGCCATACAAAGCATCAAACATTGGATAGAATAGAATAAAACAAAACGAGACAAACAAAAACGAGAAACATGCATGGAAAGAAAACTTCAAGCATCCAAACATAAAACATAAAATATCCAACAACCCAACAAAAGATATCCAAAAACAAAACGAAACAGGCATGGAAATAAAACAAGATAAGCCTAATCGGTGGTGCCAAAACGGTCAATGTAATCCTCATCCGTTCCGCCGAGATCATCCAAATCAATCAACGGGCTACCCTCATCATTATGAGCCTCATCATCACCTCCTACAGGAACGAGAGCACCTGACTCGTGCAAATCTGCGGGCTGCTGAGGCGGGGGGTGCGGGTAAGGTGGAGGAGTAGAATAATCAAACGGCCCCCGACCGACAAACTCATCATGCTCTACAAGAAGCTGACGGAAATAAGCACAAGTGTCGGACATGACCACCCTCATCTCATCTCGCAACTCATCCCTCAATTCATCCTTTAATTGTCTAATGGCGGCGGCATCCATAGGTGGAAACTGTGGGGAGCTAGTAGACCGGGATGAAGACGGGCGAGGCCTCTTGGAAGTAGCTGGTGGTGGAGGAGCCTGGGAGTCGTCATCTACCACGGTGAGATAAGAACCAGGGAGCTCAGTACGCTCCATAGGAAATGTGGGAACCTTAGCTGCCTTGCATAAAGCTGTGATCAGTGACGGGAGAATGATGGGAATCTTCCGAGTGGGACCTTCGCCCTTTTGCTTAGCCAATTCTTTGTTAATCAACGGCCCTAACTCATTCTTCAACTTCCTAAAGTGGTCCGTCAAAGACTTGTGGATTACCCGGGCAAAGTCCACAGCTTTCTTGGACATAATAGCATAGATGAGGGTGGCCCGTTCCTTGTTTGCCTCTGATCGATTGGTACTCGGTATTAAATTGAATCGGATGAAGTCGAGCCAGTAAGCAGCCTCGGGTAATAGAGCCCTACGGGGGACATAAGCTTCTCCGGGTACCCATTCCCACCCCTCTCGGCCAATAACCCGCAAAATATCCGACAGGCTAACTCGGAGGCGCCCTGCATTGTAAAGAGTGGTGAACTCGCATGTCTGAGGGGTCGGGGTGCCTATGCTCTCCTTAATCTGTCTCAACTCATAATTGACATGTTTGCCCCGTACCAAAAGGGTAGTCCCCAGCCATCCTCGTGTCTCAATCTCATCATAAACCCCGGAGCTGAAGAATTCCAGGACCCAAGGAAGACAATTGGCCTCGGGCTTTTGACAGAAAAACTGTAAGTGATGGAACTGTATCAATTCGTGTACAGAGGGCTGTCCCCGGGTGGTTAAATAGTGCTCCTTAATAAGGGTGCGGGGGGTGCTCAAACTCTGACACATAATTTGGACTTGGGAGTTTTCAAAACGGGTATTATCAGGAGTCTCGGGCTCATTAGAGGAACCTTCACCCACTTTTTTCTTACACTTGGACGGTCTGTTGGTAGTTCTCGTCATTTGCAACAACAATGATCAACTTCTCAACTACTCAAATCAACCCAAATGCAACCAACCCAACACAACAATCGTCAACGCCCAACAACACACCAAAATCAGAGAGCAACCCACAATCTAGCAACAATCCACGGATTTAACCGATTCCTCAATTCTTTAAGCAATAATCCACAGATTTAATCAACAATATAGCATCCAATTTCAACAACAACAACCCACAAATTCAATTTCAACCCACAAATTGATAACAATAGATTATCCAATTCAACAACAACAACCCCCAATTTTTGATTACAATCCACAAATCCAATAGAAGTCCTCAAATGCAATAACAAAAAAAATTCAATCCACAATCGGACGAAGCCCCAAATAATCCTCAAAATATAATGTAAGGCACCTACTCGTCGTCTATGAATCGGAAATGGAAGAAGGGTAAAGCCAAAACTCACCTTTTTCCCCAAAATTTTCGCACCGAGTTGGATGTGAAAGAGGGGCCACTGTGCAGCGAGTGAGGTTGATGGAAAGTGGCGGTGAAACACGGTGGAGATGGCCGGAAATGGTGAGAGTGTCGCCGAAAATCGCTTGGGAGAGGAGTTGTGAAGAGTTTGTGAAGAATTTTGACCGTTTGACCCACAAATCTGTTTAAATCAGAAACGGGCGCCTAGGCGCGCGTGTTTGGGCGCCTAGGCGTGCGACACAGCGTACCTGGATTTTTGACTGGTAATGCCTGCGCCTAGGCGGGCGTTGTTTCGGCGCTTGGGCGCCCCTTTCAGAACCGGGCGCCTAGGCGGGCGTTGTTTCGGCGCTTGGGCGCCCCGTTCAGAAATATTTTGTAAAGAATTTCATTTCCTGTTTCAAAAGGGGAGAGACAAAACACTTAAAACACAAACTAACAAAGATGTAAGACTAGAAAATAAAGCAACAAACGGGATAATAAGGGAAAAAGAAAAGGAAACGGAAAGAAAACATGGGTTGCCTCCCAAGAAGCACTAGTTTAGAGTCATTAGCTCGACTGAAAGCGAAGAATCACGAAGGGTCCGCGAGGATGAAGGACTCTTTGTCTCTTGGTCCATCCATCCCTAAGTAAGGTTTTAGACGTTGAGCGTTGACCAAGAAAGTATGTCCTTTATCTGTTGTAAGCTCAACGGCGCCGGATGGATAGACCTGGGAAATCAAAAATGGGCCCGACCATCGAGACTTAAGCTTCCCGGGGAAGAGTCGGAGTCGAGAGTTGTATAGCAACACCCGCTCTCCCTTGTGGAATTCCCGGGGGAGAATATGTTTGTCATGCCACATTTTGGTCCGCTCCTTATAGAGTTTCGCGTTCTCATAGGCAAGATGACGCCATTCTTCGAGCTCGTTGAGTTGTAGCAAACGTTGTGTACCTACACTTTGAGAGTCAAAATTTAGAAACTTAATGGCCCAATAAGCACGATGCTCGAGTTCAACGGGCAAGTGACATGTTTTGCCAAAAACAAGACGATACGGGGACATGCCAATTGGGGTTTTATAGGCGGTCCGATAAGCCCAAAGAGCATCATCCAATTTAAGGGACCAATCCTTTCTTGATGCGTTGACAGTTTTTTTTAAAATACGCTTAATCTCCCTATTCGAGACCTCCACTTGGCCACTAGTTTGTGGGTGGTATGGGGTCGAAATTTTATGCTTCACCCCGTACTTGGTCAATAAAAGTTCAAACTGCCTGTTGCAGAAGTGGGTGCCCCCGTCACTAATGATGGCTCGGGGAGTTCCAAATCGAGTAAAAATATGCTTCTTCAGAAAACGAGTGACAACCCGAGCATCATTAGTAGGCAAGGCCACGGCTTCCACCCATTTGGAGACATAGTCTACCGCAACAAGGATATATTTATTTGAACAAGAACTGGGGAAAGGGCCCATGAAATCCACACCCCATACATCAAACAACTCACACTCTAACATGCTATTTAAGGGCGTTTCATGATGTTTAGAGATGTTCCCCATTCGTTGACAGCGATCACAAGATTTGACATAATGATGTGCATCTTTAACAAGAGTAGGCCAGAAGAAACCTGATTGGAGGATCTTAGCTACCGTTTTGGAAGGCCCAAAATGGCCACCTACCGCCATATCATGACAATGAGATAGGATAGCATGCACGTCCGTTTCGGGTATGCAACGTCGAATTAAGCCATCTGCACAAACTTTGAATAAAAAGGGTTCGTCCCAAAGATATTGCTTTACATCAAATAGAAATTTCTTCTTTTGATGAAAAGTGATATCCGGGGGAAGACGGCCCGTAACAATGTAATTGGCAAAGTTAGCATACCAAGGTGAAATTTTGTCAGAAATAGCAAGGAGGTGTTCATCCGGGAATTCCTCACGAATTGGTATCTCATCTAACGGATCATTCACTAGCTCTAATCGTGAGAGGTGGTCGGCTACTACATTTTCGGTGCCTTTCTTGTCTTTTATCTCTAAATCAAATTCTTGGAGTAACAAAATCCACCTAAGAAGTCTTGGTTTAGCATCTTTCTTGGCAAGCAAATATTTTAAAGCCGAATGATCGGTGTAAACTATCACTTTGTTTAGCACGAGGTAAGAGTGGAATTTATCGAATGCAAAGACTATAGCTAGTAATTCTTTTTCCGTGGTGGCATAATTCAATTGTGCATCGTTAAGAGTTTTACTAGCATAGTAAATGGTTCGAAATACCTTTTCCTTCCTTTGGCCAAGGACCGCTCCAACCGCGGTGTCACTCGCATCACACATCAATTCGAATGGTAAGCTCCAATCGGGGGATGACATGATAGGGGCGGAAACTAAGCGTTCCTTCAAATCAAGAAAGGCCTGCATACAAGAAGAATTGAAATCAAAAGGTGCATCTTTGACAAGCAAATTAGACAACGGTTTCGCAATTTTAGAGAAATTCAAGATGAATCGCCTATAGAAACCAGCATGCCCGAGAAAACTCCTAACAGCTTTTACCGAAGTGGGCGGGGGAAGTTTTTCAATGACCTCAATCTTGGCTTGGTCCACTTCGATCCCTTTTTGAGAGATCTTGTGGCCAAGCACAATCCCCTCCCGGACCATTAAATGGCATTTTTCCCAATTCAAAACAAGGTTGGTTTCTTCACAACATTTAAGCACAACATTTAGATGAGCAAGACAAATATCAAAAGTTGTTCCGAAAACAGAAAAGTCATCCATAAAAATTTCAAGGAAATCTTCAACCATATCATGAAAAATAGCCATCATGCATCTTTGAAAAGTGGCCGGGGCATTACACAAGCCAAATGGCATCCTTCTATAAGCAAATGTGCCATATGGACAAGTGAAAGTGGTTTTCTCTTGGTCCTCAGGATCTATGGCAATTTGATTATAGCCGGAGTAACCATCTAGAAAACAATAGAAATCATGCCCGGCTAATCGTTCAAGCATTTGGTCAATAAAGGGGAGGGGGAAATGATCCTTACGTGTGGCATCATTCAACTTACGGTAATCTATACATACACGCCACCCACTAATTATACGAGTTGGGATAAGCTCATTATTCGCATTCTCAATTACCGTTATTCCCTCTTTCTTAGGCACCACTTGGGTAGGGCTCACCCACGCACTATCAGAAATAGGATAGATTATACCTGAGTCGAGCAGTTTAATCACTTCCTTCTTTACTACCTCTTGGATTTGTGGGTTTGATCTCCTTTGGGGTTGCCGTGTAGGCTTGGTGGAGTCCTCCATAAGTATTTTGTGCATACATATCGCTGGACTAATGCCTTTGATGTCCGCAAGTTTCCACCCAAAAGCCCGTTTGTGAGATCTCAACACCGTCATTAATTGCTCTTCTTGTGATCCTGAAAGAGATGAGGAAATGATCAATGGGAGTGTTTCGTCGTCGTTCAAGTACACATATTTAAGGTGGGAGGGGAGGGGTTTGAGTTCGAGAGAGGGGAGTTCTTCAATAGATGGGCGAGGTGATCCTGACAATGATCTATCAACTTTGATGAATCCTCCCGAATGAGAGGAAGATTTGTACTCCAAGCTTAGAACCCTTTCCACTAGATCATCTTTCTCCGAGTCCACTTGCATGGATTTCATAAGATTCTGTTCGAGAGAATTTTCAATCGTATTGTCCTGTAAATACTCAACAATCAAATGGTCAAATGTATCAATTCGATAACACGAGTCATGATCAATAGGATGTTTAAGGACTTTGTAAACATCAAAGGTAACTTTGTCATCGCCCACATTCAAGGTAAGCTTACCATTAGCAATGTCAATTACCGCCTTACCCGTGGCTAGGAATGGTCTCCCTAGGATTAATGGTACCTCCACATCTTCTTCCATGTCGAGTACTACGAAATCAACGGGAAAATAAAACTTGTCGACTTGGACAATAACGTCTTCGATTATCCCCTTGGGCCTCTTGATCGATCGGTCGGCTAGTTGAAGGCTCATTGAGGTCGGCTTGGGATTTCCAAGGCCTAGCTTTTTAAATAGTGAGTATGGAAGAAGATTGATGCTGGCCCCCGAGTCACATAACACCTTCTTGAATGATAGGGATCCAATCGTGCACGGGATTGTGAGGCTCCCGGGATCTTGGAGCTTAGTTGGCAATTTATTGAGCAATACGGCGGAGCATTCTTCCGTGAGGCACACCGTCTCATTCTCTTCCCACTTCTGCTTGTTGGAGAGTATGTCCTTGAAGAACTTCACATAATTTGGCATTTGGAGAATGGCGTCAATAAACGGAATATTAATTCTCACTTCCCGAAGGATTGCCAAAATTCGAAGAAAGCTCGGATCCATCTCCTTTTTCTTCTTTTTGTGAGCATTTGGGAAGGGGAGACGAACTTCGATAGGGAGAGAAAGCGTTGGATTAGACGGATGAAAACCCACTGAAACAGTAGGCGGCGCCTGGGCACGTATATCGGCGCCTAGGCGCGGATCTGTTGGCGCCTGGGCGTGCATTTCGGGGCGCTCGGGCGCGGGATGCAGAACATATGCATCTGGCAGGTTTGTGGGTGGCGCCTAGGCGCGGATCTGTAGGCGCCTGGGCGTGCAGGTCGGGGCGCTCGGGCGCGAGAAACAGAGAATTTTGTCCAGAACAGGGTAGATCAGGCGCCTGGGCGTGCATGTCGGGGCGCTCGGGCGCGGATGTACTGGCAGTGTCATTCTCCAATTGTTTGCCACTTCTCAAGGCTATGGCATTGCATTGGGCCTTCGGGTTCTTTTCCGTGTCGCTTGGGAGAGTCCCCGGGGCTCTACCGTTAACCGCATTAGAAAGTTGCCCTACTTGTGTTCGCAAATCCTTCATCTCCATACACATATCCTTTATCATACCCCGAAGTTCGTTGAAAGATGTATCGGACTTTTTCATGTGAGCATCTAGTTTCTCATCGATTGTGGGAGGTCGCATTTGCACTTGACCTTGACCTTGTCCATTGAAATTGCCTTACCTCGGGGGTGGGTTATTGAAGGGTGGTCGTGGAGCTTGATAGATCCCCGGTTGATAGATCCCCGGTTGTGCGTTCTGTGCGGGGTTGGGCCTTTTTGGAAAATTCTCGGGTATATGAAAGTTCACCCGAGGTTGATTTTGATTCCCCACATAATTAACATTGCCAACCTCCGGTTCCAAGACTACTACTTCCTCAATACAAGCAACCTTTTTAGAGGATGAGGCCTCTTCATCGTCGGGGTAAAGCTCGTCTTCTCGGGCCAACTGTTCGACTTTGTCCCATACACTTTGACAGTCTAACCCAAGGAGATCTCCTCCCACACCCGCGTTGAGTCTATGCCGAATACGTGACCTAACCCCATCATAGAAATGGAGTACTTGTTCATTCAACCCAAAATTATGATCGGGACATTTACGGAGCATGCCCTTATATCTAGCCCAAGCCTCGGCTAAAGATTCATTGCTCCTTTGCCTAAACCCTTTTATATTACTCCGTAGCTCATTGATTTTTGAGGGTGGAAAGAATTTATTTAAAAAGGCATCGACCAACTCACTCCATGTTGTAATAGATTGTGGAGGTAAGGATTTGTACCATGTTGTCGCCCTATCCTTCAATGAGAAATGGAAGACTCTTAGACGAATCGCATCAAGATCTCGTGGGTGATATTGAATGGTCACAAGAGCCTCATCTATGGTTTCCAAATGAGCGTGTGGTGATTCGTGCGGTTCTCCATAGAAAGGATCTCCTTGCACAATATTAAAAATGTGAGCCGGAATGTGGTAGTTTGGTGTGAAGAAATTAGGCACGACTACGGGCCACGGAATGGTATGGACCCTAGGTGGTAAGCTACCCCGAACCGACGGGAGTTGTGGAGGAGGTACCGCTTGCATGGCTTGTAGAACACCTTGTAACCACTCCCTAGTTTCCGGTGAGTTCATGTCCGGGAAATTTCCATTCGGGTTTTGGTTGAGATTATTGGCCATTTCTCTTGCTCGCCTACTAGTCCGAAGAACTCGTTCAATTTCGGGCTCCAACTCGTATAGAGGCTTGTTTGAGGAGCGGGTCATGCACCTCAAGAACCTAACAATTAAATACAAGAACAAAATTAGACTAATCACGAAAATAAAAGAAAATCAAGAAATAAACGAAAACTAAGAATTATAAAAAATGTAAACGAAAATCAAAAACTAAAATAAACAAATCCCCGGCAACGGCGCCAAAAACTTGACACGCTAAAAGCTAACGTGCTATGATAGCAAGTGCACTAGACGTATGTAGTAATAAGTGGACAAAAAGTCCGGGTTGTCGAACCACGGAAACTTGAATTTTAGTTTATGATTAATGAAAATGGACAAAAGTTGATTGCAATAAAACGAGTAAGCAAGTGACGAACCAAAAAGAAACGAACTATAGATTAAACCTCACGTATGATAAAATGACTAAGGCACATGCTACAACCGAATCTACTCGTCAATATAGATGAGCTACTCTTCGAATTATTAGACTCCTATTGCTTTGGTGGAAATTCCTTAGATAATTATTACCCGATGTCTCGGCACATAATAATCCTATGATTAATTGATGGTTCTCTAAATATGTCTATCCGAGAATCTAATCAATAACCACGCATTAACGTTCTAGAGTTTCCCCGGATAAATCCGGCTAACCGCACCCGGAAATCTTTACCTATTTCTTGGAGCAATTTCACATTAGTTTCGGATGATGTGTTGATTCATTTGAACCCTAACCTATCTTCTCTCGAATGACTAGACTAGGCAAGATAGCAAGCATATGGTGATCAAGCACATGATTGTAATAAAAGCTCAAAATCAACACACAAAGCAATATGAGAATTAATACGAAAATTCACTTCACATATATTGATTCATAAATTGGCTTTCACATGGCCTTAGTTCTACAATATTAGCCTCTCATCAAGGCTTTAAGAAAATCTAATACAAACATAGACATACTCATGGAAATAAACATGTAAATGCAAATAATTAAAACTCCCTCAATTGATTTGATGATGGATCCTTGCTTTTTGATCTTCAATCCTTCACTCCTCTCTCTTTGTTCCCCTCCAAAAGTGATGAAGAATGGTGATGAATGATGATGAGTGAAAAGTGATGGCCAAAATCCTCTCTCTCTCCCCTCCTCCATCAAGTGTGCTCAAAAATGCCTTAAGAAGACCACCAAATCTCAGCTCCTAGTGTGTGTCTCCCCTAGTGTGTCCTCCACTACTCTTAAAGTGAGTAGTATAAAATTCCATAAAGTAGATCTACTAAGAAACATACTTATGACATCCCTCCCATACATGTGATGACCTCTTGGCTTTAAATGTTCCATTCCCCCATCAAATGATGATCTTTTGGCTGAAAAGAATCAAAATTCGGGTGTGGACACGTCTAGGCGTGGCATTACGGCGCTTGGGCGCGGGATTCAGAATGCTGAAATTAAATGCAATGTGTCCTGCGCAGCAATCGTATTTCATTCATAACGTTCTCCACGAAACTCCGATTTGGATGATTCAAGTCCTCATTTGAAGCTAACACATATTTCTACAACATTGTATAAGGGAACTTCATCCAATTCGGCCTCTAAACATACGGAAATAGCGCTCGAACGTGGAAAGTGGTGTAGATACGGCGCCCGGGCGTGGACAAGATGGCGCCTAGGCGTGGTAAGCAGAATGTTGACGTTATTTCCATCTTGTCCGGCGCCTGGGCGTGGGTTTTTAGGCGCTTGGACATAGGGGTGCGTAGCAATTTGGCCTAAACTTGTTTTATACGTCATTTTTCATCCCGTTCTTTGATTGTATCCATTTAAGACCTGAAATCACTTAATGCACGAATTAAACGCACATGTGGCAAGAATCAAGCGATAAATGAACCTAAGACATAAACGCAAAGGGGCTTAAAAACACGTAAAAATGCCTCTTATCACTACCTATCGCCGAAGCATATGAAATCCTTGACATTCTCTCTCTTTCCTCAGGTGTCCTTGGTGACATCGATTTAGTGAGATGGATTCCATGCCCGGCTGGAAGAAATCCTCTTTTGGAATCTCCCATACTGAATCTGTTCAAGATTTGTTCTATGTCCTTAGATTGGGAGAGTCCTAGCAACCTATTTTCCCTTTCTCGGTATATCTTCATACCAAGAACGTAGGATGCTTCTCCCATATCTTTCATCAAAAATTGGGTCAACAACCAACCCTTCGTTGATTGTAACATTCCTACATCATTTTCAATGAGAAGAATGTCATCAACGTAGAGTATCAAGAAATTTATGGCTCTCCCACTAACTTTCTTGTACACACATGGTTCAAAACTATTCTTGATGTAGCCGTATTCCTTTACAGCTTCATCAAATCTCAAATTCCAGCTTCGGGAAACTTGCTTCAAGGCATAAATGGATCTTTGCAGCTTGCACATCTTGTGCTCGCTCCCACTGGATGTGAAGCACTCCGGCTGTTCCATGGAAATTTCTTCATCAATGTTTCCATTGAGGAAAGCCGTTTCACATCTATCTGCCAAATCTCATAATCAAGATATGCAGATATAGCCATTAGAATCCTAATTGATTTGGTCATCACGACTGGCGAAAAAATCTTCTCATAGTCAATTCCTTGCCTTTGAGTATAACCCTTTGCCACCAAGCGAGCCTTAAAGGTCTTAACCTCTCCATCTACTCCCAACTTGCTTTTGTATACCCACTTGCAACCAATGACCTTAATGCCAGGTGGTGGGTCTACCAAGGTCCAAACCTTTTTGGAGTACATAGACTCAATTTCAGATTTCATGGCTTCAGACCATTTCCCCGAATCTTTATCAGGCATTGCCTCGTCATAAGACGTTGGATCTTCATCCAATACGATGTTCTCCTTCTTGCTTTTTAGCAAAAGGCCATAGTACCTCTCAGGCTGTCTAGGGATCCTTTCGGATCTCCTTGGAGGTGGAATTTGTGTACTTACAGTTTGTGGTTCATCTTGCTCCTTATTCACTGCCAGTGGTGTTTGTGTTTTTTGAGTTTCCTCAAGTTCTATCACTCTATATATGCTCCCACTAGAGAATTGCTTCTCCAGGAACACAGTGTTCCTTGAAACAATTACCTTTTGTTCTAAGGTGTGATGGAAGTAGTACCCATAGGACTCTTTATGGTAACCTACAAACCTATAAAAAGTAGATCTTGAATCTAACTTATCTCCCACTAGCTGCTTGACATGAGCAGCACATCTGCATACTTTTAGGTATTTGTATAAGGGTGGTTTGTCGTGCCATATCTTATAAAGCACTTCAGGTACACTCTTTGATGACAATCTATTCAACAGATAAGCCGTCGTCTCCAGGGCGTAGCCCCAGAGGTATGTCGGTTAATCTGCGGACAACATTATTGATCGAAGCATGTCCTTCAATGTGCGGTTTCTCCGCTCAGACACACCATTTAATTGTGGCGTTCCAGGCAGTGTCCATTGAGAGAGAATCCCATTCTCTTTCAAGTAATCCAAGAACTCACCGGATAAGCATTCTTCTCCTCTATCAGATCGAAAAGTTTTAATACTTTTACCAGTTTGTTTCTCTACTTCATTTCTGAATTCTTTGAACTTATCAAAGGCCTCAGATTTGTACTTAATAAGATACAAATAACCATACCTAGAATAATCGTCAGTAAAGGTTATGAAGTAAGAATAGTTCTCTAATTCACTAACACTGAGAGGTCCACACACATCTGTGTGGACAAACTCAAGAAAATCCTTGGCACGTTCCATTTGGCCTCCAAATGGTGACTTTGTCATTTTACCTTTTAGACAAGATTCACAAGTCGGTAGTTCCTCTTCAACATCAAGCTTGAGGAAACTTGACAACTTGTGAATCCTATCCTTAGATGCATAACCAAGCCTAGCATTCCAGATTTTTGCATTAGGTCGATCATCAGATTTACGTTTTCCCGTGTTTATTGTTTGAACGGCAAGAGAATTAGTATACGGGTAAACATAAAGGTTGTTATACATGCATGCTCTCATGATTAATTTAGAACCATAAAACATTGAACAAATACCATTATTTATATTAAAAGAAAAACCTTCTTTGTCCAAAATGGAAACAGAAATAAGGTTCTTAATCAATCCGAAAACACAGTAAACATTCTTTAAAATAAACCTAGTACTATCCTCAAGAACTAAAACGACGTTTCCAATAGCCTTCACAGCGACAGACGCTCCATTAGCCATTCTCAGGACTATGTCCCCATCATCTAGCTCTCTGCTTCTAGACAGCACCTGCAAGTCATTGCAAAGGTGAGTACCACAGCCGGTGTCAAGCACCCAAGAAGAATGGTTAATCGACAAATTAACCTCAACAATAAACACACCTTCTTTGTGGCTTTTGAATGTAGCAGGACAATCCTTACTCAAGTGTTCCATCCCATGGCAATGAGGGCAATCACCCTTTGGCGTTTTGTCTCCAAATGTTCTCTCCAGCTCATCAGCCATATCCTTGGCTAGTTTGATCTTTTCATATCTCTCAATCATATGATCAGACATCATAGATAATATGAAAGATCGAACATAAGCCTCATCATTGATTTGCTTTGTCCAGTACTTCAAAGTACGAGCACGAGTTGCAGGTTTAAGTCTAGGCAGGATTTCTCCTTTGACTATATAGTCAAGACTATTAACCTTGAGATACACGTCTAGAGCCAAATGCCAATAGGTGTATTTCGAGCCATCAAACTTGTTTCTTTTGAGAATCCATAAACAAGTATAAATGATATCCATGATGATACTATGCAAAATGCGATAAACGAGAAACGATCATTAGCATTCAGTTCTAACATATATTCACATGCAATTAAGGAATTTTAAATAAACATGAGTTTTCCTACTTAACTTTACGAAATCCATCACCCCAAATTCACAGAATACGGGAAATTCAAAATCTCCAGTGCGCTCGAGCGTCAAATGGACCAATCTCATCCCACAACTCATGGTCAATGGGTGGCGACATTGAACAGGCACGATGACCCCATCCACATCCAGGAGGTTCTCGAGATGTTTGCCTCACATTTCATGTACGTCCCGAGAACACGATGCAACTGTACACTAATCTGTGTTTAAGTCTGACTCATTAAATTCTCACGCAATAACAGTGCCTAGGGAGTCTCACGACTCATGGTCTACCCCTGGGTAGACTGAGATCCATGTGTACTTCTAGTATGAACGCCTGTCATAGTAGAAGGCCTAGTTGTGAAATTACTACACTAAACTTGCCACCATCCCACGACTCATGGTCAATGATGACAAGCCGAGCTATTCTCTCTCACATCTAATGATGGAAGGCACTGGACCTAATCAAGGAGCTTCTGGGCACCCCGATTTATCCATTTAAGGACTTAATATGGATTAAGGGGTTTTTCAAAACAAGGTCTCCTAATTTTTCAATTACTTATCTTTCTTAGGTGATCATGCATACATGCATAACATTCATAACATAAGAAAATAAGTAATCATGCATAAAGCGGTAAGTGTGATCTTAGTCAAGCCTTTATCTAAACACCCCGAGCCACCAAGGTGTTGACCATTATAATCTAAGGACTTCAAATTATAAAACAACTAGTCTATTGCTCGACTCGGATCACCACATAATCACAAAAACATGCTATCATGCAAATATAAATTAATATTCACTGTCTTTAATTAAAGATGATCTAATTAATTAATGGATCCAAAGACTCTAATTTCTAAAAACCAATTTTAGAAATTTCCATGAAAAGTCACACTTTTCAAATTAATCTAAAAAGATTTTTCAAAACCCAATTTTTATTCAATTCCGAAAATTAATAAATTCTATTTTATTTTATTTCTCAAAGTCAAATAAAACGATTCCAATTTTGAAAATTCAATTTTAGAATAAACTTTAAATAATTTCAATTTGAGATTCAAAACTTAATTTTTCAAAATCACAAATTAGGGTTGCACTTTTAATTTAATTGCAAAAACAACCCAAGGTCTAAAACGCAATTATCACGAAAAATATTTTGAAATTGGGGAAAACACATATCGACCCCTAGGTCAAAATTGAGGTGGCCTGAAAGCCACCATCATGCGTCGTCGTATGCGACGGCGCGTGGCCGAGCAGCGGTGTACTGCTGGGGGTGCGTGCGCTGCCGAACAGCGCGCTGCTGTTCAATAGCCGCTGCTGTCGCCGTCGCACGGCAGTCGCACAGCGGCGGCGCTATTATGGCGGCGCTACCGTGCGACGGCGACCCCTCTTATTTTTTTTTTTATATAAACATAAAAATGTTGCCCTCGATTTTCAGATTAATATCAAATCTACGGACCCAAAAATTAAATAGAAAATCCAATCAATTCCAATATGCAACAAAAACTAATTTTAAAGCATATAAAACACGAAAAGAATCTGAGCCATGTCTAAACCTTGGCTCTGATACCACTATTGGGATAGGTTAGAACCCCCGGGGATACAGGCGCAGTGGAATACAAATAATTTCAAAAATAAAGCGGAATCCCCGAAATCTTGGCTAGGACGACATGGTACCATCAGATTCTAAAACTATCCTAGAGATTAGTTTACACGTGTTTACCTCTTGTAGACCTTAAAGGAGCAACGTCTTTTTAAGCTACTCCCTGCTACAGTCTTAAAATTGGTTTGCCCTAGCATCCCAAACGTTGTGCCTTTGAGATGTATCCACACCCTAGCTTGTTGATAGGAGTCGTTTTTGCATAAGTTTTTAGGCCCTTTTAATGACAATTTAGGCTCGTATACGGTTTATTTCGTGCCACTCGTGCGTTTAATATGTGTGTGAAGTGATTTCAGGTAGTAAGCGACGATGGACGAAGAAAGGGAAAAAGACGACTCGTTTCATCCACTTTGCTCTGGCTCCTGAAACGCCCGCCCAGGCGCCAGTTTTACCGCGCCCAGGCGCCACACAGACAGAGAAAAATCGTTGTTTTGAAGCGCCCGCCTAGGAGCCAATCGACCCGCGCCTAGGCGCCACATGTCGCGCGCCTGGGCGCCCCGGAACTTATGCCCCAAGAAATAAACGCCACATAGGCGGCGCCTAGGCGTCAATCAAAGCGCGCCTAGGCGCCGCAATAACAGATTTTGGAATGTATAAATAGGAGTTTTCAATTCATTTGAAGGGTTGAAAATCTGGGAGATTAGGGGCGATTTGCTGGGTTTTGGGCCATTCTTCATCAACTCTAAGAGGCTAAGAAGGAGATCTAGCTTGGGATTGAAGTTTTTGACTCGGATACATCATCAATCAAGCAATATAGGGAGTTTTCATATGTTTTTCATTACATACTTGTCTATGATTATGTATAAGACTACATTAGCATCTTCTATGTTATTGATTATGAGCTAAATTTGTGAGACTAAGGCCATGTGAAGGCCAATTTGTGAGACTAAGGCCATGTGAAGGCCAATTTATGAGTCAATATATGTGAAGTTACTTTTTGTATTAATTCTCCTATTGCTTTGTGTGTTAATTCTATGCTTTTATGCCAATCATGTGTTTGATCACCATATGCTTGCTATCTTGCCTAATCTAGTTGTTCGAGAGAAGATAGATTAGGGTGCAAGGGAATTAACACATCACCCGAAACAAATAAGGGATTGCTCCTAGAAATAGGTAAAGATTCCCGGGTGTTGTTAACCGGATTTATTCGGGGAAGCTCTAAAACGTTAATGCGTGATTTTTGATTAGATTCTCGGATAGACATATTTAGAGACCCGTCAACTAATCATAGGATTATTATGAGCCGAGACATCGGGTAATAATTAATTTAGGAGTTTCCACCAAAGCAATAGGAGTCTAATAATTCAAGGAGTAACCCATATAAATTGACGAGTAGATTTGGTCGTAGCATGTGCCTTGGTCATTTTATCATACGTGAAGTTTAATCCATAGTTTGTTCCCTCCTTTGGTCCTTCATTTACTTAATTGTTTTAGTCCCGCTTTACTTTAAGTGTCTTTTGTCTATTTGAAAATCAGAAACTAAAAATCCAAGTCTCCGTGGTTCGACAACCCGGACTATTTTTGTCCATTTCTATTACTACACACGACTAGTGCACTTGCTACCAAAGCACGTTAGCTTCTAGCGTGTCAAGTTTTTGGCGCCGTTGCCGGGGACTTGTTTATTTTGAGTGTTTGATTTTCATTTTGGTTTTGTTTTCTTTTCTTTTACGTTTTCATAATTTTAGTCTTTTCTTTATTTACTTGCTTTCCTTTTGTTTTCGTGCTCTTCTAATTTCATTCTTGTGTTTACTTGTTAGGTTCTTGTGTGGTGCATGACCCGCTCCTCAAGCGAGCCTCTATACGAGTTGGAGCCCGAAATTGAACGAGTTCTTCGGGCTAGTAGGCGAACAAGGGAAATGGCCAATAATCTCAACCAAAACCCGAATGGAAATTTTCCCGATATGAATTTACCGGAAAACAGGGACTGGTTACAAGGTGTTCTACAAGCCATGCAAGCGGCACCTCCTCAACAATTACCATCGGTTCGGGGTAGCTTACCACCTACGGTCCATACCATTCCGGGGCCCGTAGTCTTGCCTAATTTCTTCGCACCAAACTACCACATTCCGACTCACATCTTTAGTATGGTGCAAGGAGAATCTTTCTATGGAGAACCGCACGAATCACCTCATGCTCATTTAGAGACTATAGATGATGCTCTTGTGACCATTCAATATCACCCACGGGATCTGGATGCGATTCGTCTAAGAGTCTTCCATTTCTCATTAAAGGATAGGGCGACAACATGGTACAAATCCTTGCCTCCACAATCTATTACGACATGGGGTGAGTTGGTCTATGCTTTTTTAAATAAATTCTTTCCACCCTCCAAAATCAATGAGCTCCGGAGTAATATAAAAGGGTTTAGGCAAAGGAGCAATGAGTCTTTAGCCGAGGCTTGGGCTAGATATAAGGGCATGCTCCGAAAATGCCCCGATCATAATTTTGGGTTGAATGAACAAGTACTCCATTTCTATGATGGGATTCGGTCACGTATTCAGAATAGACTCAACGCGGGAGCGGGAGGAGACCTCCTTGGGTTAGACTGTCAAAGTGTATGGGACAAAATAGAACAGTTGGCCCGAGAAAACGAGCTTTACCCCGACGATGAAGAGGCCTCATCCTCTAAAAAGGTTGCTTGTCTTGAGGAAGTAGTTGAGGGAGTAGTAGCCTTGGCACCGGAGGTTGGCAACGTCAATTATGTGGGGAATCACAATCAACCTCGGGTGAACTTTCATGTACCCGAGAATTTTCCAAAAAGGCCCAACCCCGCACAAAACGCACAACCGGGGATCTATCAAGCTCCACGGCCACCTTTCAATAACCCACCCCCGAGGCAAGGCAATTTCAATGGACAAGGTCAAGGTCAAGTGCAAATGCGACCTCCCACAATCGATGAGAAACTAGATGCTCACATAAAAAAGTCTGATACATCGTTCAACGAACTTCGGGGTATGATAAAGAATATGTGTATGGAGATGAAGGATTTGCGAACACAAGTGGGGCAACTGTCTAATGCGGTTAACGGTAGAGCCTCGGGGACTCTCCCAAGCGACACGGAAAAGAACCCGAAGGCTCAATGCAATGCCATAGCCTTGAGAAGTGGAAAACAATTGGAGAGTGACACTGCCAGTACATCCGCGCTCGAGCGCCCTTCTGACGGCGCCCCGGCTCCTACAGATCCGCGCCTAGGCGCCCATATACGCGCCCAGGCGCCGCCTCCTGTTTCAGTCGGTTTTCATCCTTCCAATCCAACGCATTCTCCCCCTATCGAAGTTCGTCTCCCCTTCCCAAATGCTCACAAAAAGAAGCAAAAGGAGATGGATCCGAGCTTTCTTCAAATTTTGGCAATCCTTCGGGAGGTGAGGATTAATATTCTGTTTATTGACGCCATTCTCCAAATGCCGAATTATGTGAAGTACTTCAAAGACATACTATCTAACAAATAGAAGTGGGAGGAAAAGGAGACGGTGTGTTTCATTGAGGAATGTTCTGCCGTCTTGCTCAATAAATTGCCAACTAAACTCAAGGATCCCGGGAGTCTCGCAATACCATGCACTATTGGCCATCTCAAGTTCGACAAAGTTCTTTGTGATTCGGGAGCAAGTATCAACCTTCTTCCATACTCTATTTTTAAGAAGCTAGGCCTTAGAGATCTTACGCCAACATCCATGTCCGTGCAATTGGCGGATCGCTCTATCAAGAAACCAAAGGGCATTATCGAGGATGTCATTGTACAAGTTGACAAGTTCTTCTATCCGGTCGACTTCGTGGTTCTCGAAATGGATAGTGACATTGATGTCCCCTTGATTCTAGGGAGACCCTTCCTAGCCACTAGCAACGCAAAGCTCGACATGGGAAAGGGTAGGTTGAGATTGAAGGCGGGTGATAAAAAGGTGATATTCGGTGGTTGTCATGACATGCAACCGCCTATGGCTGATCTTACTTGTTTATATGTCGATGCTATTCACCTTTTGTTTGATGAGCAATGCACGCTTGGTAAGACTAAGGGCACTCTTACGGTGGAGGATGAGGTCCCCAATGAGCAACAAGGCAAGGTGAGAAAAGATGATTCTTGCATGAAGTACATTCCACCACATCTACGTGTTCGAGAAATCGATAAGACAAATCCGACACAAAGGGCTTATCGCAAAACACCGCAATATGAGTGGAGGCAAGTGGGACATAAGAAGAAAAGGAGGAATGGCAAGGATATTGTTGTTCTCAATGGGCCACCTATTTGAACCTTAACACACAAAAGTCAAGCTAATGACTATAAACAAGCGTTTCTTGGGAGGCAACCCAAGTTTGTAAGTTTTTCTTTTTTCTGTCATTTCATTTCTGTTTCTTCCGTTTTTTTTTTTGTTTTTTGTTTTTAGTTGTCTTGTGTTTTGTTGTTGGTTGTGTTTCGTTTCTCATTTCTATCCAATGCTTGATGATTCGTATGGCTAGCATCATTTAATGTGTAGTTGTTGCATTGATGTCTCACACCGCTGTTGCCACTCTTGGACACATTTGCATTCGAGGACTCGGGTCTGCTTTTCAGCACCCCTATGGTGACGTGTACTTTGCCCTTCTCTTTTTCGAGCATTGGGGACAATGTTCATGATAAGTGTGGGGGGGAGGGTACACTAGATCCATTATAGTCATGTTTATTCATGTTTTACATATTTCGGTCCAAGTTTGGGGGGGGGGGGGGTTGTTGTACCTCTACATGTGAAATGTGTGCAATTTTAATTTTATTTTGGATAGAATTTCAACCCGTCACTTGATGAATTGAGCATGGTTAACTTGAATACATGGTATGCTTTCTCTATCAATTTGGTTTTTAATGGCTATACACATAGTTCCTTGCTTGTGGGACCCTAAACGTGATTAGATTGTCTTTAAGATGATTCACATATGTACATAAATCGAGGGTAGAGGAGTTGAGTGGGCAACCATTTTGAAATACTTAAAGGCTTGATCCCAAAAATATCAACTTAGAATTTCCACATGTGTTATGAGTTGAGAACGTTAACTTTGTATGCTTAATAATAATAAAAAGAGGTTGAACATTTGTATGACTGCAAAAGTCAGGCTTAATAGATACTGGGGGCGAAGAGCACCATGCCTAGAATACTGTACTATTATGCTAATTTGAGCTAAACTCATGCCAATGCAAGTGTTAAGTGAATAAGGACCTAGTTTGATTTTGTGGCCTTTGACACTCGAGCGATTAAGCCCTTAGGAGTGTCTCTACACTTGATACCCTAAAGCCGTCTGGTTTGAGAGTTATTGGCCTAAAGCTCGTTACAAGGGTGTCATAGAAAGCCTAAGAGGATCGAACATTGCACATGGTCTAGCCTCTAATGTTTCGAGTTGAAAGTGCATAAGTTAAAGTCGAAAGTGGAATGAAGTGATGAATTTTTTTATTTTAGTGACTAATCAAAAGTTGATAAATATGGGATTAATGCGTGAAAAGTGGTAAGAATGCCACTCGACTATAATACTTGAGATTTATTACACTACACCCTTAGGATGATCTTTTCGATGTTAAGGCGTAACATGAGCAAGTGTGTGACGTGTATATATTTGTAACTTGAGCTTAAACAGGTGAATTCATACCATTGTGTTTTATTAATCATTGTAATTTGCGTTGAGTGATCGGGGTTGAAATCTTTCGATTTTGTGGGTAGATCGTCTGCAAAACCCTCACGAGACTATAACTCGTCCTTTGGGGTAACTCAAGGGTTCAAAGGCTTGTTGCATCCGCTAAATGCAACCGTTTGGTCCACGAAAGTGAGTTGTGCAGTTTCTTTTCTTTTACCTCCCTGTGTTTGATGATGAGCTCGTATCCTATGCCTTCTCTTACTCGAGGTCGAGCAAGTGATAAGTTTGGGGGGGTTGATAGGAGTCATTTTTGCATAAGTTTTTAGGCCCTTTTAATGACAATTTAGGCTCGTATACGGTTTATTTTGTGCCACTCGTGCGTTTAATATGTGTGTGAAGTGATTTCAGGTAGTAAGCGACGATGGACGAAGAAACGGGAAAAAGACGACTCGTTTCATCCACTTTGCTCTGGCACCTGAAACGCCCGCCCAGGCGGCAGTTTTACCGCGCCCAGGCACCACCCAGACAGAGAAAAATCGGTGTTCTGAAGCGCCCGCCTAGGCGCCACATGTCGCGCGCTTGGGCGCCACTTGTCTCCACGCCTGGGCGCCTCGGAACTTATGCCCCAAGAAATAAACGTCACATAGGCGGCGCCTAGGCGCCAATCAAAGCGCGCCTAGGCGCCGCAATAACAGATTTTGGAATGTATAAATAGGAGTTTTCAATTCATTTGAAGGGTTGGAAATCTGGGAGATTAGGGGCGATTTGCTGGGTTTTGGGCCATTCTTCATCAACTCTAAGAGGCTAAGAAGGAGATCTAGCTTGGGATTGAAGTTCTTGACTCGGATACATCAGCAATCAAACAATATAGGGAGTTTTCATATGTTTTTCATTACATACTTGTCTATGATTATGTATATGACTACATTAGCATCTTCTATATTATTGATTATGAGCTAAATTTGTGAGACTAAGGCCATGTGAAGGCCAATTTATGAGTCAATATATGTGAAGTTACTTTTTGTATTAATTCTCCTATTGCTTTGTGTGTTAATTCTATGCTTTTATGCCAATCATGTGTTTGATCACCATATGCTTGCTATCTTGCCTAATCTAGTTGTTCGAGAGAAGATAGATTAGGGTGCAAGGGAATTAACACATCGCCCCTAATCTAGTTGTTCGAGAGAAGATAGATTAGGGTGCAAGGGATTGCTCCTAGAAATAGGTAAAGATTCCCGGGTGTTGTTAACCGGATTTATTCGGGGAAGCTCTAGAACGTTAATGCGTGATTTTTGATTAGATTCTCGGATAGACATATTTAGAGAACCGTCAACTAATCATAGGATTATTATGAGCCGAGACATCGGGTAATAATTAATTTAGGAGTTTCCACCAAAGCAATAGGAGTCTAATAATTCAAGGAGTAACCCATATAAATTGATGAGTAGATTTGGTCGTAGCATGTGCCTTGGTCATTTTATCATACGTGAAGTTTAATCCATAGCTTGTTCCCTCCTTTGGTCCTTCATTTACTTAATTGTTTTAGTCCCGCTTTACTTTAAGTGTCTTTTGTCTTTTTGAAAATCAGAAACTAAAAATGCAAGTCTCCGTGGTTCGACAACCCGGACTATTTTTGTCCATTTCTATTACTACACACGACTAGTGCACTTGATACCAAAGCACGTTAGCTTCTAACGTGTCACTTGTACCCTCAATTATCTCCACTAGTGCTAGCAAGGAGAATATCGAATCTTGGCTTTTTAGGAAAAAAAAGGGCTTGGAATTATTTAAGTGTTCTTCGCACTCAACACATGAGTTTGAAGAATTCAAGTGAAAGAAAAATTGGGAGAGAATAAAGAGAAAAAGAATTGTGTATTTTTCAAATTACTTTTCAAAATCTTCAACCTTAAAACCATTATCTAAAAGAGGTGAAATATACAGACATATATATATATAGAGTCCACCTACGGTTAAAAACCCTAGGTGTTACTCTCCTACTCCTTCCCTAAAAAATAGGGAGTAGGCGTGTGTACATGTATGTATATATGTATATTTCCTTTTTCTTTTAGTCTCTCTCCACAAATAGTTGGATTCATTTCCAACTAATTACATATTACCATATCTAATAATATCCTTACATATATCTAATAGGATCCTTCCTTATTAATTAGTTACCTTAACCAATTGAAGATCCTAATAAATATATTTATAGAATATTAGTAATATTTATATATTTAGAAAACTTGGTGAGCAAGATAAATCTTTCCACCAAATCCACATATACACATTACACACGCCACACGTGCACTTATGTATATATATATATATATTATTTTATTTTATTTTATTTTCCCTAATTAATTAATTAATTAGTCCTTCCCAAATTAATATCCTAATATTAAATTATAGGACTATTATTTAACTAGTTAAATTAATTCCTTTTTCCTTTGATTAATTAAATCCAATTAATTAATCCCACCATAATTCACAAAGAATTAAATAGCCAATAGGTACTACACTAAGTTATGTGTGTGACCCCTCAGGCTCGTCGTATGTTGATTTCTGAACGTGATCCTTCTAACGCCGAATTTTCCAACGTCTCTAATTCGTCACGCCGGAATCAAAAACGAAAAACTCCTCATTTCTTTCTTGTCAAAGACGGCTAGAGAGACAGAGAGGTGAGAGACTTTTTCTTGGAGAGAAAGTTATGTAAGTTGCCTTGTGTTATTTTTCACCTTGTGATATATTTATATCATTATGAAACAATAACCCTAGCATGCAAGAGCCCTATTTTGTTAGTCTATTTGGCCGCCCCTTAGTGGGCTCGGAAGCCTTCGGGCTTTCGTCTTGCTTGCTAATTAATTAATCGGATAATTTATTTATCCAATAAATAAATTGATAATCCAATTAATTCAATTCCTAATTAATTTATAATTCAATTTCTCCAATAAATTAATTAACTCATTAATTTAATTAATTAATTAAATTATCCAATAATTAATTAATTAATTACGGCATCCAATGCCGTGAATTTCTCTCACGTCTTTTTCCCATGTTTTTCCTTTTGCACTTCCTTTAAGCGCGACTCTTTAGGTTCGTCTCAAAAGGCAATTTGGAGGAATCCAAAGGGGTGTGAGTGACACCTAGCCAGTCTCGTGGCTCACACCGTAACCCAATTGAGAACGAATGAATAGGATCATTCCAAACCTTTACGCCGTGAATACCGTACGTGTATAAACCTTTTATTCTTATATCCCAGTCAAGTAAGAGTCATGGTTTAAAGTCAAATTCATATAACTTGACCATATGCCTAAGCTCATAATAAGTCGAGGTATTTAAATGCTTTGGCCAAAGACTTTCATCCTCACTTATTCATGATCGCATAGGATATTTTACTCATTCACTTATGAGAGAATAAATTCCATATTGCAAATCAGTTAACAATGCTACTTGCCCATCAAGTCGCACTTCGAGGTCGATTCCACCAACAGGTGATTTGAATCTAACCACTCTAATGACAGACTTGATGTCACAAGTACGTCTTTAACTTGATTTCTCAGGTCAGAGGTTCACACGTACCTATCACTACTTATCAGTTTCATCATTGACTGTCAATGAGTGAATACCCATGTGATGAACTGATGCGAGCCCTGTTCGAACATATCAGTCCAACTGACACGTCTATGATATAAGTTCCCACTACCATTTCCATAGTGTACGACTGGCACTTTCTCTGTCGAAACTTACATCATACAAGTCTTTATTCACTATTGATGCCCAATCAATATTTCTTAGACTTGCGAACCCTTTTAGATGCCAAGGGTCAAAGAACTGAACGCTTAAATCCATTTGGTTAAAGTATTAAAATCTTGAAATCTAAGTTAACTTTATAAAACAGTCTTCATTAGACGCTCAGGTCAAGCGCCTACTTCTCAAGCGTCCAACGAATTTTTATACGAAATTTTTGAAGTCGAAAAAGACTTCAGGGTCTATTCAACCCCTCCCCCCCTTCTAAACCCTTTCGTATGCTACTTGGGACCAACAAGTGGTATCAGAGCGGTTAAAGTTGAAATTTTAAAATTTCCAAGCATAACAACTTGTTTAGATCCTTTTCTTTTTCAAATCTAGTTGTTTTAAACAGTCTCTTTATGGCTTTTTCTAAAGTACCTAAGTTGACAGAGTCAAACTATGACTCATGGAAGGTCAAAGCTTTCACATACCTTTGCTCATGTGATGACGAAATGTGCGATATTATTTCAGATGGACCAATACAAATTCTGAACGTTATTACCAGAGCGCCTGGAGCCACGGAGTAACTCCAGATGGCTATGTTGAGAAGCCTAAACAAGAATGGTCTACTGATGAGCGTCGAAGAGCAAACTTGGATAATGTTGGTGGTAATGCTTTGTATACGGCTATTGGTGATAATGACAATCTATTCAACAAAGTCAAATCATGTAATACTACTAAAGAAGTTTGGGATAAGTTGGCCATAATCTGTGGTGGCTCAGCTCAAATCAAGGAAAATAAGCGCTCCATTGCTAAAGAAAAATTCAACAGCTTTAAGATGTTGTCTAACGAGACCCTAGAGCAATTGGACATAAGATTCACAGCTCTTGTTACGGAACTTACATCGTTGGGAATGGATTTGCAAAATAGAGAAATGGTGGTTAAGATTTTCAGAAGTCTACCTAGTAGATTTTTGATGAAGACAACCGCAATGAGAGAATCTAATATGTTGGATCTTTTAAATCCAAAAGATGCCTTTTCAGAACTCAAGGCATTTGAGTTTGAGTTAAATTCAGCCAATGATGTTGTGAGTAGTCCGGTAATTGAATCTGGAGCGCTCGTAGCATCAATCAAAGGTAAATCGGGTAATAAGGGAAAAGGTTCAAATATCAGTGAGGATGAGGAACTAACGCTTCTAAATAGATTCAGAAAGTTCCTGAGATATGAAAAGAAAGGAAATAGTCCTAGGCATCAAGGACACAGTTCATATCAAGCGCCTGTTCCAATACAACAACAGTATCAAGCGCCTTAATATTCTGCACACTCTCCTTCAGCGCCTGTTCAGTACCAAGCGTTTGCTCAAAATCTCTCAGCGCCAGTGGTCTCAAAACCACACAATGCAAGATGAACAAATGAACAAAAGATGAAAACTAATCTTTGTTATAATTGCAGGAAACCAGGGCACTACCAGGTAAATTGTCCTTATCCAAACGTATCTAAGCCCTCAAGGCAGGATTACGTGGATAGAAACCAATTCAAGAGCAACCTTCGTCAACAAGGCTTGCTAGCGGAATCAAAACCAGCATTCGCACCTGAAGATTTGGAGTCTTCAGAAGAGAGCAGTGATGATGATGAGCCAGTGGATGACTCAGCGCTTATTTGTCTCATGGCCAGAGATGATGAAGCGTCCCCTGAGGTAAACACTGAATTATCTCTTCCTCTCTCTTATGAAGAATTACTTGACAAAGTCAGAGAATATTATAATGATTGTCAAGATGCTGCCAAATTATACCAAAATCACTTTGATATTATCTGATCACTCAAAAGTAATAAAGTGACGCTCAAAGCTGAGTTGCAAGTTCAGCAACAGTGCATTGAGAAAAACCAATCGCTTGAGAGTGAAATACTCCAGTTGATAAGTGATCTTGATATAATAGTCAAGAGAGAAGCTGAGCTGATTGCTAGACTTGCTAAATCAGAACAGCTCGTCTCATCATTGTCCAAAGCGTCAAGAAGGATAGACAATGTGACTGAGGTAACAAGGTTATTTAGTGAAAAGACCGGTTTATGATGCAATAAATTCGGTAAATAACCAAATAAGTCTAATGTTACGGCAAACAACAAAGGAAAGGGTGTTTTCTTTGTTGAGAAGGGTTCACAAAGACAAACGCTAAATGAACCAAGCGACAATGGTACGAGGCCAAATGAGAAAGCCAAAGCTGACTCAGGCAAAGAAAAGGCGAAAGCAAATAATCACAAAGATGGGTTCATTCAAACGCTCAAAAGGCTAAGGATAAACCTGCCCACTGTGAATCAAGCGCTAACCGTTCAGCATCAAAAGTGCACCTTAAGCCAGCGCCAAGGAAATACCAGCGTCAATATCCAAGGCAGTCAAGATCATATTATCAACATTATGATAATTATGATTATGATTATTATTATAATCAAGGATATTACTATACACCCAAAGAGCACACACAACACAATGTGAAACCCAAGAAGGCCAGTATTCCAACAATGAAGATTAGGCAAATATGGGTTCTTAAAGTTCTAATTCAAACTAACAATGCTACTAATGTTGAAGGACCCAAGCAACAATGGGTACCTAAACAGAAATAGAACTTCCCTTTTGATTGCAGGTACCTAGAGCTAAAGCCAATACATCTGTTTGGTACTTCGATAGTGGATCGTCAAGGCACATGACTGGTTCCAAGGGTCTTTTGATCAACTATCGAGCTGCCAATGGTCCTTAGGTTGTATTTGGTGACAGCTCCAAAGGTAAAACCAAAGGTATAGGTACTATGCATAGGGGGAACATCATGATAAATGATGTTTATTATGTTGAGGTTCTGAAGCACAATTTATTAAGCATAAGTCAGTTTTGTGATAAAGGCTTTGAGGTCATATCCTCAAGCGATTGTTCCTATATAAATGACGCTAAGACTAAGTCTACTAAATTAAAAGGTAAAAGAACTAACAACGTATATTTGGTAGATTGGGGTTCAACACTTGATAACAACCCAACATGTTTTGTTGCTAAAAATGAATCTAAAATGGGATGGTAAAAATGAATCTAAACCGGGTTGGTAAAAGTAAAACATATATTTAGTAAATGTTTGAAATTAATGATAAAAAATATATTAAATATAATAAAAAAATTAGTAAATTTTAAAAATATTCAATTTTTTAAAAAAAATTTTAAGAAAATATCTGAAAGATTGAAATAATAGTTATAAATGTTAGAAATTATTAAATAAATACAAGAACATTTAAATAAATATTAAAATATTTGAAATTTATTATATAAATATTAAAAATGTATAAAAATTATAAAAATATTTAATACACATATTTTCAGAAAACTTCTTATTAAAAACAAATATTTAGTAAATGTTAAAATAATTCTAAAAATGATAAAATTATTTAGAAAATAGAAGAAAATATCGGAAAAATAGAAAGAATCTTTAGAAATTGTTATAAATTATTATAAAAATATTGAAAAATATCTTTAAAATAATAAAAATATTTTTTATGTTGAAAGTGTTACAAAAATATAAAAATATCTAAAAAATCTAAGACATATTAAAAATATTAATGTTGTAAGTTATAATTAAAATTAATACATTTAAATAAGTTATATTTAAAATTAATACATTTAAATCTAATATAATTTATTACATTCAAATATATCATAATATCTAATTTTTCCTAAAAGAAAAAGAAATAAAAATTGAAAAAAAACGGTTCTGCTTCCCCATCGTCTTCTACGGCTCCCCGCACCACCGCCGCCGCATCATCGAACACTACCCCACACCAATGCAAGAACCCTTTGCCCCTTTCACTGCCCCAAAGCTCAAGATCGATTTGAAATTGGTTTATAAAGCTGAAATCAAATCGATCCATTTCGAAACGAGGCGGCGTCGGTGAAGAAGACAATGTTGTGGGAGGTGGGCGAGGTGGTGAGAGTCGACGGTGGGCACGACGGGCACGCTAAAGAAGAAGAAGATAATGTTAGAGTTAGTGCCCGGTGCACCAATTATTGGGCGCCATTCTTTGTAATAGTAACTCTAAAGTTGAACAATCGTTTTCTTATAAATAAAGTCAATCTCTTTTTATATGTGTGGCATGTCTTTATTCTTAAATTAGTTTTCACTTTGGCTTAGAATAAAGTCTCGAAGGATCACACATAGCTATGGGACATCATTGCACATTGGGTGTGGCAATGATGGAATATGTCTCGAAGGTTGTGATCTTTAAACATTGTTCCAAGTCGTAAAAGGGTTCATCGAGATAAAGGGATATCGATGCAACCCGAAAGACTTGCTCATATGATGCATACTCTAGGAGAAGTGTATCTCGTTCCATAGATACTGGCACGGTGAAAGCCAATGCATATATGAGGGTTGCCATTGTGGTAATGGGCGAACTGAACAACCCCATGGAAGTTCCTAAAATGGAATCCCAGTCGAATGTGGAACTTCCAGTGGTCTTGTAGTATAAGAGTAATACTTATGGACCTAAGATTCCATTGGATGTCTTATGCGTAACCGCCCATGTTCTTGATTTGTTACATGATCACTTTAGATGATCGAACATCGGCAAACTCAGACATGCACGTCTTACGTAGTAAGGCACGTGAGAATCGAGAGGAATCTATCTCTGACATTAGCTAGTCGGTTAATCTCCTATGGTTACATAGTGAATCGACTTAAGGAATCTTCGGCCGAAGTATGATATCTAAAGAGGCATAGGGTTTCCTCGTTTAAACAGTCGAAGTCGATTTCACATAACGTGGGAAACATAGTATTGAATTAATAGAGCTTCGACCTTAGCCACAGCTCTAGATTCAATCGGGAGATTAGATAGAGAGATCTTACTTATGCGAGGATCAAGATCGCAAAAGGCGTATCTTTACTTTCGTTTTATCTAGGTCTTCGGAACCCTATGCTAGGTGGGCAACCGCAATTTGTAAGTGCCGAGAATTAGCTTGGTGACTAATTCGAGGCTTGATTAAATCAAAGGATTGATTTAATCTAGTACTTTCCATTTTAGGAAGGTACACTAGCACTGTGGGAAGGTGTACTTACTGCTAGATAGAAACGAGCCTAAGGGGTCACACACTAACTCGAGAGAGTCACTGCTTGAATAGATGTGATTAATCAATTTCGAAGAAATTGAGAGAATTAGAAAAGTGTAGTACTTTCCAAATATGGAATATAAATTAATTGAAGGATTAAATTAATTTTACTCTTTTAATTAATCTTGTAGAATTAATTAAATTAATGGACCTAGTAGAGTCCAAGTATTTTATTTAATTGGGTAGAGCCCAAGTTAAATGAATAAATGTTGGAATTAGTTAGTTGGATTTAATTTGACTTGTATTTAATTAATGGGTTGAACTTATAATTAAATTGAGAAGTCAAAATTAAGTCCTAGAGTCCAATTGACTTGAGTTGACCGATTTTTTATGAGAAAAGTACGGGAGGGGGCGTTTTTTTATATGGTGGAGGAGAAAAGAGTTTTCCCCTCCTCCAAGTCTTCATAGGATGAGGATTACTAGAGAGTTTAGGAGAAAGGAAGTTTCCTTTTCCTAATTGGACTCTAAGTAATCTTCACCTATAAATAAGAGATGAAGGAGACTAAAATAAATAATCATAATTGCTGGAAAATCCGCCCCCCTCTCTTAGATCTAAAAATCGGCCACCTCTCTCCTCTTTCCAACAAGACGTCGTTCTATTCATGTGTGGAATTAAACGACTTAGAAAATATTCCTACCCTTCACATAATCAAGCCTAAGTTAAGCTTAGAATTGTTTTGTTGTCTAGCACGCAAGGCAAGACGATTGGTGACTTGAACGAGGTGTGGATACATCTTAGAGGTGCAACGCTTGGAGCGCTCTAAACCAGGAGATACGAAAAACGACGGGCAATTTCTCACCCAACGGAAATTGTGTGGATTTGCACCACAGGCTGCTGAGATCCAAAGTACGAGGTGAAGCGAAAATTTCGAAAGGTATAATTTCGCTTACCTCCTTATCAAATTCAATCGAACCAATTCCATATTCCTGTTTTCGGGTGGTTGTACATTTAATTTTGTAAAATTTTAATTTCTGCTGCCACGAGCCACCCGAGGGAATGAGTCAACCCAACAGTGGTATCAGAGTCATGGTTTGACTCGATCAAATCTTTATGTGATTATGCATGTTTGTTTTTACGTTTTAATTATAAAATCGAAAGCATGATAATCAATATGTTCATCAAAAGACAAGGATTGATTTTGATTTGGGATGTTGTTTGATTTTTACGATTTTAATGTTTAAAAGTCGGTTTTAAAAATCATAAAATTCGAAATTTGGGTATATGATTGTTTTTCGAAAGTTTTGATTTAGTTTTATGAAATCATCTTTGGTGGGGTGTTGCGAGATGGTTGAACCGAAGGTTTAATCATCAAGTAATAAAACTCAGACCTTAGGAGAGTTCAGATTCGTTAATCGAAACTCGAAAGAATCACGAACGTGCGGAAAACTTATTTGAAAATCGCAAACAACAACAGCTGCTGCACGGGGCGCCCAGGCGTGGGGTAACCCACGCCCAGGCGAGTGTACGACCACTCCCAGGCGTGGGTCAGACCACGCCTAGGCGTGGTCAACAGAAAGTTAAATAAAAAAAAATATTTATATTTTCCTTTCTTCGTACTTTCTGGAGGTGGGTGACCCAAAGACCTTACCTATGATGTTTTAGACTTATAAACTCTGAGAAAGGTTTAGGAAATCAATATCGAACTTATCCCAATGATATTTGCAATCTAGTTTGAATGATGAATGGGTAAAATTTATGTTATCGCATATATGTTTGTTGCTTGGCATGTTTATGTGATAAGGGAATGAACCACGAGCCTAGTCGTAGTATTGGTTTTCGATGTATGTAATTATTCTAAAGTTGTAAACAATAGCCGGTTTAGCTCTTTACTTTTCTGTACAGTAGATTAGTAGTTTTTGGTATTCTATGTAATTGAAGACAGAGCAAGGAGACGGGGCCAAGACTTGAAGACTTGTATGATGAGGCGATACCATTGTAATAGTCTAGGCTAGTTTTTATTTTCTAGAATGTCCAAACCCACTTTGGCTCGAGTGGGTTACTAGGTTAGAGCTCGAGATGGTTCATCCTTAATTTTACCGCTCTGTGGATGTTTTATTTATCTATCTATGATGATTATGTGATGTAATGCATGCATAGGATAGATAACTAAAACAAGATAATTAAATCTGATGAGACCCCCCAATAAGCATGTTATAATTCCCTCCTGAGAAAATATTAAGCTTAAGTGATAGTAAGAATGGAATTCTATTATCATACCTTCCATCATAAGTATTCACCATGTGAAACGCCGCTAAAGGTTCAATCCTTTTGCTCAGAAAATGGGGTGGAATGGATCTGAGGTAGGCTGTGAGTGTTTACTAACCACTACGATGCCCCGTGGAAATCGGTTGGTTTCATTGCTTTGCTCAAAAAATGGGGGCAATGAAATTGATGGTTATACATGGGATATTTGATGGGTCGAGCCTAACATCGTCCTTCATGTGTTAGCTCAGAAAATGGGGCACATGTGGGAGATGAGGAAAACCATCTTGAGAACTATCTAAAAAGATAGAAGGTCCGGTAAGGCTACTATTTAAAAACATCGTATGTTAGCTCAGAAAATGGGGCATATGATGAACTGAGAATAGATCTCAAGCCCACTAAAGAAACAAACGTTTCTTCGAATCATGTCAAGAGGGTGGTGTGATTTGAGAAAAATAGTGGGAGACTTGTACAATTAAAGACCAAATTGTATAAGGACTTTATTTGAAAATCCGTTATTAGTTGTCTGTTATGCATTTTTGTAGATAAACGAAAATGGCTAAAAATCCTCTTTATACAATTCTTAAAACCAACAAACTGAACGGACCAAACTTTTCGGACTGGCTTAGAAACGTAAAAATCGTTCTTCAATATGAAAGGAAGGATTATATCCTGACGGCTATACAGCCGGAGATTAACGATGAAAGCAGTGGTGAGGATAGAGAGTACGCAATGCTGTGGTCGGATGATAACATCCAAGCTAGATGCATCATCATGACTTCTATGTCAAATGAGTTGCAAAAGCAACATGAAAATATGATGATGACAAAGGAAATCATCAACCACTTAAAAGAGCTTTACGGTACTAGGACTAGGAGAGAACGATATGCTATATCAAAACAACTATTTGGAGCAAGGATGAATGAAGGGGCGTCTGTGAGTGAGCACGTCCTTAAAATGATCCAATTAATTCATAAGATGAATGATTTGGATGTGCTACTCGACGGAGACCTTTGTGTCGACCTTGTGCTTCAATCTCTCCCAAAGTCATATGATCAATTCGTCATCAATTTCAACATGAACAACTTGAATGCTTCATTGAATGAATTATTGAACATGTTGATAACTGCTGAAAGCACCATCAAGAAGGACAAACCGGTGCTTCTTATGAATTCCTCTTCAAAAGCCAAGAAGGGCAACAAGAAGAAAAATAAGACTAAGAAGCTGAAAGGTAATGGTGGTGTGAAGAAGGTAAAGAAGCTAAAGTCTGAGAAGTCTGATAAGTGCCATAAATGTGGGAAAGTTGGGCACTGGCAAAGGAACTGCAAAGAGCCTCCGGCTCGAGGTATGTTCTTTGTTGAAGTTAACTTTACTGTTAACAATTCTTCTTGGGATCTTGACACTGGATGCGGTGTTCATATCTGCAATGATTTGCAGGTGATGAAAAGAACCAAAGAGCTAAGTAGAGGAGACATGACCCTGCGGATGGGGAATGGAGCATTGGTTGCTGCCAAAGCCGTGGGGACGATCTACTTAGAGTTAGGAGATAGGAAATTAGTTTTACATTCCGTTTATTTTGTTCCTGAAATAATAAGAAATATTATCTCGATTCCGGTTTTGGATAGAGAAGGATATTGTTTTGAGAAACGTAATAAAAGTTTACTTTTGTTTTATGAGTCGTCTCTTATTATGGAATCGAAAATGAAGGATGGAATGTATACTATATCCCCAATAATTTCCAATCTCAATATTCAACAAAGTAACAAACGTAAACAAGATAATCAAGTAAACGCACAAATGTGGCATGAAAGACTTGGACATATTTCCAAAGAAAGAATTCGAACATTGGCAAAACATTTAGGTGTAACTGACTTAATTGAATTGTCAAGTTGTGAATCATGTCTTAAAGGAAAAATGACCAAGTTACCATTTTTGGGGAAAGCGGAACGAGCCACAAAACCATTGGACTTGGTCCATACAGACGTGTGTAGGCCAATGAGTGTGAGCACTCATGGTGGCCAAAGCTACTTCATAACTTTTACCGATGATTATTCACGGTATGGTTACTTATATCTTATGTGATATAAATCTGAATCCTTTGAGAAGTTTAAGGAGTTCAGAAATGAAATAGAGAAACAACTTGGTAGAAGTATTAAGGCTCTTCGATCAGATCGAGGAGGAGAATACTTGTCCAACGAGTTTCTTGATTGTCTTAGAGAGAATGGAATTCTCTCAGTGGACACCACTCGACACGCCTCAACATAACGGGGTAGCCGAGCGTAAGAATCGAACATTGCTAGATATGGTTCGATCCATGATGAGTTTCACTAAAGTTCCTAAGTCCATGTGGGGCTATGCTCTTGAAATGGCTGTCTATCTGTTGAATAGATCGCCTAGCAAGACGGTGCCCAATACCCCATATAAAAGTTAGTGTGGAAAGACGCCCTCATATAATCATTTGAGAATATGGGGGTGTCCAGCTTATGTAAAGTGATCAAAAACTTGACACGCTAAAAGCTAACGTGCTATTGTAGCAAGTGCACTAGTCGTGTGTAGTAATAAGTGGACTAAAAGTCCGGGTTGTCGAACCACGGAGACTTGAATTTTAGTTTATGATTTTAACAAAAAAAAAGAACAAATATAATTAAAGTAAATTATAGGTAAAATTGCATACAATAAGAACAAGATTACACAATTGATTTTACACAAAGTATAAAGGGAGACTAAGGCACATGCTAGGTTCAAATTGATCAATTATACTTATAAAGATTCTAGTTGAAGGATTACGCTTATATTGTTATGGTGAGAACTCCGAGGGTAGAGAATAACCGATGTCTCGCGTATAAACTCCTATGCTTAGATCGTGATTTCCCAAATATTCCTATCCAGAAATCTAACCACTAAACATGCATTAACGTACTAGAGTTCACTCGATTTGAATCGAACAACTTCACCCGGGAATCTTTACCTATGTCTAGGGCAATTCCTCATTAGTTACGGGTCATGATGTGAATTTCTTGCACCCTAAGTCAATTTTCTCCCGAAATATTAACCTAGGTATAAGATTCTAACATATAGTGATCAAGTATATGCAAGATAGGCAAAAACACAAATTCACATCACATAACAATATAAGAACAACCTCAACAATCATCTATTATAAGCATATATCACAATTTGGCCTTACATGGCCCTAGTCTTATGAATTTAGTTCATAATGGATAATATGAAAAACATAAATGAATTAATACACATGTTCATAGACATAATTGAAATGAAAAGCTATAAAAACTCCCTCAAAAGTGAATAATGATGGAACTTCAATTGAATCTTCCTTCTCCAATGATGATGATGAATCAAGAATCCTTCTCTCTCCCCTCTTTTCTTCTCTATGGATCGGTCACTTCTTCCCCCTCTTCTCCAAGAATCTGAAATTGATAGTGAATGATGAAGAGTATGGGTTCCCCCTCCTTTTATAGCCAAAATTTCACTAAAGTATGCATTAAGAATTCCCATTAAAGTTCCCCAATGAAAATTCCACCTAAGGTGATGCTTAAAGTCTGGCTTTTAAGATTCCAACCAGCTAAAAAATGCTGAACTTTTGGCCCTTAAGAATTCCTCCAAGCATAACCATGTGAAAACTTCAACAAAACACATGCATGCTGCCATTTTCTTGCTTTCCAGCGCAGTCTTCGTATTTTCCTCATAAACTTCTCCACAGATCTCCAAATTGGATGATTCAAGTCCCCATGTGCAGATAAAACATAGATCTACAACTTTCTAGAACGACATTTTGTCCAATTCGGTCACTAAGTATACCTAAATTACGTTTCAACATGGAGGTTGTTTCTGATTTGTCGCCCATAAACTAAATCTACCAAGAAACACACTTATGACAACCCCTCAACACATGTGCTGAATTATGGCCAAAAGTGATTCTTAACCATCATATAATGCTGGAATTTAGGCTGAAAATGAGTAACATTTGGACTATCCACGCCTAGGCATGACTAGGAGGGCGCTGGGGCGTATCCTGGCACGTGTACTTCTCTGTTCGGCGCAACAATTGTATTTCCTTCATAACTCTCTCCACCGACCTCCGATTTGGATAATTCAAGTTGCCAAGTGAAACTAACACAGAGATAAACAACTTTGTTGAAGGAGACGTCCTCAAATTCGAACTCAAAATATGCATAAATTCTGTATTTGTGTGCGTTATTCCTCTATTGTAGTGATTTTTCACCTTTACTCGATAAGCACACAAATTAAACGCAAATGTGGTATAAATCATGCATAAACCAATATAAATCCAATAAATATGAGGCTCTAAAACATGTAAATTTACACCCTATCATAAAGCATTTAGTGGGAGACAAATTGGACCCCAAGTCCTCTTTGTGCTATTTTGTAGGATATCTAAAGGAAACTGTTGGATATTACTTCTACAGCCCAACGGAACAAAGGGTTATTGTTTCGAGAAACACCAATTTCTTGGAGAGGGGTCACCTTCTAGATAGAAAAGGCGAGGCTATAGAACTTGATGAGGTCCATGAGAATGGATCAAGTCAAGAGATACAAATTAACCCACCCGACACCAATGAGGCTACATCAGAGGCACCCACTGAAAACACACAACCTTTGAGGAGATCAAAGAGGATCCCACATGAGCCTGAAAGATGGTTAGGCCTATTGCAAGAGGAGGGTACTCAAGATCCTCCTCTGGACTCTGATCCGAAGAGTTTTAAAAGTGCAATGTCTGACATTGATTCGAGAAAATGGCTAGAGGCCATGACATCCGAAATGGACTCCATGTACTCCAACAAGGTATGGACCTTGGTTGACCCACCTGAGGGCATCAAGCCCATTGGCTGTAAGTGGGTCTACAAGTGAAAGCTTGGAGTCGATGGAGAGGTAGTCACCTATAAGGCTCGCCTCGTGGCAAAAGGATTTACTCAAAGACAAGGGATTAACTATGAGGAAACCTTCTCGCCAGTGGCTATGCTAAAATCCATTAGGATTGTGCTGGCTATATCTGCATATTTTGATTATGAAATATGGCAGATGGATGTAAAGACTGCATTCCTCAATGGAGAAATTGAGGAAGAGATTTACATGCAATAACCAGAGGGCTTTACATCCAAAGGGAGCGAACACAAAGTGTGTAAACTCCAAAGGTCCATCTACGGCCTTAAGCAAGCTTCTCGAAGTTGGAACAAACGTTTTGACACTGTCATACAAGAGTATGGATACGTTCAAAACATTGAAGAGGCATGTGTGTATAAGAAAATTAGTGGGAGCGCAGTCACGTTCATCATACTTTATGTCGATGACATCCTACTAATTGGAAATGATGTAGGGATGATGCAGTCGACTAAAGTATGGCTCTCTAATAAATTCTCCATGAAAGATATGGGAGAGGCGTCCTACATACTTGGTATGAAGATCTATAGGGATAGATCGAGTAGGATGCTAGGTCTCTCCCAATCTGCATATATCGATCGCGTACTCAAAAGATTTGAAATGGAAGAGTCCAAGAAGGATTCTTGCCAATGGGACATGGCATCACACTTTCCCAGTCTATGTGCCCAAAGACTGAGGAGGAAAGAGTGAAAATGTCTAAAACTCCCTATGCTTCTGCGATGGGTAGTATTATGTACGCGATGATATGCACAAGACCCGATGTAGCATATGCATTGAGTGTGTGCAGTCGATATCAAGTGAATCCAGGCTTGGCACACTGGAGTTCGGTGAAAACAATCCTTAAGTACCTAAGGAGAACTAAGGAGTTGTTCTTGATATACGGATGAGGAGAATTGGAAATAGAGGGGTTCACTGATTCGAGTTTCCAATCCGACAAGGATGACTGGAAGTTGGTCTCTGGGTTTGTATTTCTGCTTAATGGCGGAGCGGTTAGATGGAAGAGTTCCAAGCAAGCAACCATAGCCGACTCCACCACTGAAGCAGAATTCATTTCAGCAAATGAGGCTACAAAAGAAGTTGTTTGGATGAGGAACTTCATCCAAGAATTGGGTGTCGTTCCATCCGTTGGGGATCCAGTAACGGTCTACTGTGATAACAACGGGGCTATTGCGCAAGCAAAAGAGCCGAGGTCTCATCAAAAATCCAAACATGTTCTAAGGAAATTCCGATTGATACAAGAAATCATTGGACGAGGCGACGTGCGAATGGAGCGCGTAGACACGGTGACACGAAAAATCCTTACGTGTTTGAAACAGCAAGTGGACTGGTCGTGTGCAGTAATAAAATGAATTTTAAATTCGGGATGTCGAACCCACAGAGACTCGTATTTTAGATTGACAGAATTTAAAGCAATTGAAATTAAATTAAATTAAATTATCACGATTGTGTTACAAATTAAAAAAAAATTAAAACAAGACTTGACAATGAGATTGAGATTCTTATGAGATAAAATAACTAAGGCACATGCTTCAACCGTATTTACTCATGAATATATATGAATTATTCTTTGAATTATTAGACTAATATTGTTTTGGTGGAAATTCTTTTATTAACTACTACCCGATGTCTCGGCTGTAATAATCCTATGACTAATTGACGGTTCTCTAAATATGTCTATCCGAGAATCTAACCAATAATCATGCATTTACGTTCTAGAATTTCCCCGGATAAATCCGGCTAACAGCACCCGGGAATCTCTACCTATCTCTAGGGGCAATTCCACTATTTTTTCCGGATGATGTGTTAATTCCTTTGAACCCTAACCTATATTCTCTCGAATGAATAGACTAGGCAATTTAGCAAGCATATGGTGATCAAGCATATGATTAGAATTAAAGCACAAAATTAACACACAAAGCAATAATAGAATTAATACGAACAATTACTTCATATATATAAACTTGTAAATTCGGCCTTCACATGACCCTAGTTAAAGGAAAATTAATTCATAATTGTAATTTGGAAAACAATAAAAAAACATCGAATTATTCATAGACAAATATTCTAAAAGTAAAAATATCCCTATTACGAATTGATGAATTGATGCAGAGTCGTCGTTCTCTTCGTCTTGCTTGTTTTCTGGCTCCAAAATCTATTCCAATGCTCAAATTTTCGAACCCTATTGATGTTGTAAGAAGAAGTATATATAGAAGAGGATCCCCCAAGTCTCCTAGTTGAATTAGGAATCAAAAACTTGCCAAAATTCGTCCAGCCGACTCCAACGTACGTACATTATCCCCTTTACGTTCAAACGTTGTGACGTGGCCACGCCCGAACGTTGGAAATCTCACGTTGAGTGCAGATTCTCCCCATAATAATGTTTTCCTGCCCCTTTCACTCGATTGTCATGACTTTACCCCTGTACTCATTTAACACACAAATCAAAGCCACAAGTGATAAAAATCAATCATAATCGACTCTAAACCAACCAATTATTGGGCCCTAAAACACGTAAAACTCAAGCTTATCAACACCCCCAAACTTAACATTGATCGTCCCCGAGCAAGTAAAGAAAAGGAAACTACGACTCAAACAATACCAAGATAAGGGATAAAACAAAAACAAAAGATAACTCACTTTTGCAGAGAGCACGATTGCATTTTGCGTATGCAACAAGCCGTTAAACCTCAATTTTTCCAAAAGAGGACGAGTTTCGTCTCGTGAGGGTTTGCAGAAGATATACCCACAAAATTTCAGTCCCACCCAACCAACACAAATCAACTTAATCAACAAGAAAACAATGGCATAAAATCGACCTTTAAAGCTCAAAAATTGTATACACATATCAAAGACTTGCTCATGTTACACCTTGACTCGAATAAACCTCCAAAGGGTGTAGTGATTGTAAGTCTACGGCATTATAATGAAGTGGCACCCCTACCAAATTTCAGATTTTCTCCCATATCTATTAACCTTTGATCAATCCTAAAGTACAAGCTTCATATAAAACTTCATAACCACTTACATTTCGTCACTTAAACCATTTAAACTTTAAACTTCACATGAAACTTCCATTTAAATTCATTATGTAACACCCTTACACGAAACACCTAGATACCAATATCACACATATAAAGGTAACACCCATTTGAACCTCATATACAAGCGGAAGCATCCATTTCACTAGTTGCACAACCCTCACACATGGACATGGAAAAATAAATACACACACCTAGAAATTATACTTCACAAGAGACCAAAAAGAAACCCTAAATGATATGCAAATGATGAGCTGAGGGAGAAGGACTTGAAAACCAGCCAGCCGACCTTTGATCCATGCTTCAACTTTATGTACACAACTTCACGGATCGACTCTATCTACAGCACTAAAAAAAAACATTGCGTTTGGTGAGTCGCAAACTCAGCAAGTATAATTAAGTACGAGATAATTGACATCCTATAAGCACACAAAATCAGCAACCAATCACTCATTTGAAGTCACATAAGAACGTCATCCATAATCATATCACATTCACTTCATATCATTCAGAAACACCTGATGCACGTGCTTAGTCATTTTCTTTTACTGTTAATGGCCTGCTATAACCAAGAGTAGTTTGTGATCACGATAATGGCCATGGCACTCTGTAATTCATATAAGACATGGGAGTTCAGTGAACTCGGGTGGCCGTACGGTACTCTGTGGTCCAGTTTTACTGGAAATTCTGTAACACATGGCTCAAGGTTAATAGCAGCCATAACAGCACCTCTTATCTCGAATGAATGCATTTTCATATCATATATCTCATTTCATCATCAAATCATCAACAACATTTTCACACCATGTTAAAGTTCATGTAGTTCACATCTATTACACAACGAATTATATTCACCATACATCATTTACTACACGTGCTTGTTGACTCACCATGCTTTGCCTAAGATGTTACACAGGTGGTTACTTATGCCAACATATAACATAAATTGATGATGCACATGTCATGTTGATGTCTACAGAACCCCAACCCGGAGCTCTGATACCACTAAAATGTAACACCCTTACACGAAACACCTAGATACCAATATCACACATATAAAGGTAACACCCATTTGAACCTCATATACAAGCGGAAGCATCCATTTCACTAGTTGCACAACCCTCACACATGGACATGGAAAAATAAATACACACACCTAGAAATTATACTTTACAAGAGACCAAAAAGAAACCCTAAATGATATGCAAATGATGAGCTGAGGGAGAAGGACTTGAAAACCAGCCAGCCGACCTTTGATCCATGCTTCAACTTTATGTACACAACTTCACAGATCGACTCTATCTACAGTACTAAAAAAAACATTGCGTTTGGTGAGTCGCAAACTCAGCAAGTATAATTAAGTACGAGATAATTGAAATCCTATAAGCACACAAAATCAGCAACCAATCACTCATTTGAAGTCACATAAGAACGTCATCCATAATCATATCACATTCACTTCATATCATTCAGAAACACCAGATGCACGTGCTTAGTCATTTTCTTTTACTGTTAATGGCCTGCTATAACCAAGAGTAGTTTGTGATCACGATAATGGCCATGGCACTCTGTAATTCATATAACACATGGGAGTTCAGTGAACTCGGGTGGCCGTACGGTACTCTGTGGTCCAGTTTTACTGGAAATTCTGTAACACATGGCTCAAGGTTAATAGCAGCCATAACAGCACCTCTTATCTCGAATGAATGCATTTTCATATCATATATCTCATTTCATCATCAAATCATCAACAACATTTTCACACCATGTTAAAGTTCATGTAGTTCACATCTATTACACAACGAATTATATTCATCATATTCGTTTCCATCACTCAATCATCATATAACCACGTTCATAACACCGTAAGCTTCCCATCACTCAATCATCATATAACCACGTTCATAACACCGTAAGCTCCCCATCACTCAATCATCATATAACCACGTTCATAACACCGTAAGCTTCCCAATCACACAAGTAGACAAATAAAGCAATTATTTAGACATAGCAATTAAAGCAATGGATGAGTCCATTATCAAGCCACCCAATTATACTCACTAATAGTGGCTCGTCAAGATGTCTTCGTCTAGTCGGCGTTTTTTGCTCCTCTATTGGAATTTCGACCTATTAAATACATCAAAATACGTAAATACCCTTGATATAATACATTAAATAACATGACATAATATGTTCATATTTAATTTCCGATTCGATTAACAAAACAGGCTGTCCCAACAGATTTTCCAGAACCGACACCGTATAGTCAACTATTTTTCTAAAATCCCCTGTTTACTGACAAATTCTGAAATTTGGGTGACGTCTCTATAACATATGTATATATCTACTGTAAAACGCTTAGAGTAAACAAAAATTTCCAGGTTAACTAAATAACCTCACAACAGTAGCATTTGCCAATCCCGCCGAACAGAATGGCAGTTTAGTCAATGATTTTTAGAAAAATCCACAGAACTCCAATTGTTACGAAATTTTGCAGAGATATTCACGACACATATAAGTTTATCCAGAAAATTTTACATAATCAAAATCACACGTTTAATAACTTAAATACCGCCTTGAACATGAAACGTAGAAACTGAAATTCAGAAAACGGTAATCATAAAATTCATAATTTGTAGGACATACTCTAACTACCAATTCAAAACCTCAAAATCATATAAGCTCAAAAGAACACTAAGTTAGGTGAATTATTTACCCATCAAATAGAGAGATGAAGGAAACAAATCCCAAATCAAAGCTTTCCAAAACTCGCTTAGCAGCAGATTTTGACTCTATGCAGACGCGTCTCGGTTAGATGGACTTTGTGAGCAACTCCGAACTTCTGGGTATAAACTAAACCCATCATAATGTTCCTATACCTCTTAGGAAGAGATTAAGACCGATCACACTCAATTTGGATGTCGTTTGACCCTTCAAATATGCAAACTCCCAACACTGCGCAAACTGCGTTTTTCCTTTTCCCCTTAAGGTTGTAGAAGATGTTTCCAGCAGGTTTCTTTCGGTTTCTTCAGCAAATTCCTGATCTTAAGAGGTGAGAGAGGGCTCAATAGTCAAGAAATGGATGAGGTGTTGTTTAAAGAAGGCATCAATGGGTTAGGTGTCATTATAATACAAAAAGTTGATTCATGGTGGTGATATTTTTGAGATATAATATGGGATAAATATTTATCTATTTTGCATGTGTAATACATAAACTACAAGTGTCCATTTATGTTCTTAAGAATTCAGCTGGTGATGAAAAGAAATACGCCACCTTTCAAGTATTTGCACATAGGACCTTGAAGTTTGCTTACTTCCACATGATAGAAAATAAATTGGGGTGTTACAATCCCCCCTCCTTAAGGGAATTTGGTCCCCAAATTCAATGAAAAAAAAATAAGGTGATGCTAAAACATATTCGTAATATCTTCTTCTTCTTCCCATGTTACATCTAATGTGTTGCGATTCCTCCAAAATCTAGACTATTATTTGTTACCTGCTCTTTACTATGGTGATAGTCGAACTAAACCAAGTCTTATTGTATAGAAAGATGAATGTTGTGAGTTCAAATAAGTAGGGTTTTAGATAGATCTCTGGCTCAAATGTTCAAGAGAGGATAAAAGGTAGAGATCAATAAAAGAGTTCATTATAACATAAGTCCTCAAATTTCTGAAGTGAAGATATAGAAGTGATTATAAGCTCAAAAGAACACTAAGTTAGGTGAATTATTTACCCATCACAATTCACATAGAGAGATGAAGGAAACAAATCCCAAATCAAAGCTTTCCAAAACTCGTTTAGCAGCAGATTTTGACTCTCTGCAGACGCGTCTCGGTTATATGGACTTTTTGAGCAACTCCGAACTGATGGGTAGAAACTAAACCCATCATAATGTTCCTATACCTCTTAGGAAGAGATGAAGACCGATCACACTCAATTTGGATGTCGTTTGACCCTTCAAATATGCAAACTCCCAACACTGCGCAAACTACGTTTTTCCTTTTCCCCTTAAGGTTGAAGAAGATGTTTCCAACAGGTTTCTTTCGGTTTCTTCAGCAAATTCCTGATCTTAAGAGTTGAGAGAGGGCTCAATAGTCAAGAAATGGATGAGGTGTTGTTTAAAGAAGGCATCAAGGGGTTAGGTGTCATTATAATACAAAAAGGTGATTCATGGTGGTGATATTTTTGAGATACAATATGGGATAAATATTTATCTATTTTGCATGTGTAATACATGAACTACAAGTGTCCATTTATGTTCTTCAGAATTCAGCTGGTGATGAAAGGAAATACGCCACCTTTCAAATATTTGCACATAGGACCTTGAAGTTTGCTTACTTCCACATGATAGAAAATAAATTGGGGTGTTACACATTAAGGCTAGGTCGTGTGCAATGTTCTATTCCCTTAGGTTTTCTATGACACCAATGTATCGAGTTTTAGATCAATAACTCCCAAACTAGATAGTTTTAGGGCATTAAGTGTCCAGACACTCCTTACAGATTTAATCAGAGTGCCAAAGGCCACAAAATAAAACTAGACCTTTCATTCACTTTCAACTTTAATTGGTTTGAGCAAAGCTCAAATTAGCATAATAGTACAGTTTATAGGTATGTAACTTTTCACCTCCACTACATATTAGCCTGACTTTATAGTCATACCAATTTTCATCAACCTTATTCATTAATTATTAGGCATATGAAGCAACTACTCAACTCATGACCTTAAGAAGAATCTAAGTCAATATTTTCGGGAGAAATTCCTTAAGTGTTTCAGAATGATCATCCACTTAACTCCTCTACCCTCGGCTTATTATGCATTTGTGATTCATCTAAGGAAAATCTACTCTAATCTAGGGTCCCACGAGCAAAGTAACGATATGTGTATTGCATTAGATTCCAATATAAATCAAGAAAGTATGCCATCAAATTCAAATTACTCAGTTTCATTGCAACAATTGGAGACTAAAAAAAAAATTATCATGCTCGATTTCTTTGAATTTCTCATTATAAGCACAAAACATGAATAAAACTAAGCACTACCTAACAGCCCCAAACTTAAACCTAACATTTCCCTCAATGTTACATCTAAACTCAAACCATGAAACGGGATAAAAGGAGTACTTACAGAATCGGAAAGCTTAAAAAGCAAACCTAGGAGTAGTCGGTTGAGCCTAAAATCTAGGCGATCCTATCAAAATGCTCAACACTCATCAGAACTCCCCTACTCACGCTTTCAGTTTGCTCAGCTAAGTAGATCAAATGCATACAGGCACAAGCGAGTCGAGAGTCCAAATCTGAATTCTACTGTGATTGATCTGGACGTTCGAACGTTATGGGCCCCATGTTCGAACGTTGCCTAGGCTGACGAAATTGGCGATTTGGTGACGGAGTTTAAGCGGTGCTGGTCTCCGATGGAAGTGAGACAACGCGGCGTTGTGGTGTGGTGGTTTTTGGTCCCAATTTAAGACCAGATCAGTCTCCTCACACCTCTGCAAAACAAGGGTTAGATTGTGCAAACATCTATCATAGCTAGAGCCAAAAACAGAAAAGTCATCCATGAAGATTTCAATAAATTGTTCGATCATGTCATGAAATATAGCCATCATGCATCTTTGAAAAGTAGCAGGTGCATTACATAAACCAAAGGGCATCCGCCTATAAGCAAAAGTTTCATAAGGACAAGTGAAAGTAGTTTTCTCTTGATCCTCAGGTGCGATGGCAATTTGGTTATAATCGGAGTACCCATCCAAAAAATAGTAATATTCATGCTCGGCTAATCTCTCTAGCATTTGATCGATAAAGGGAAAGGGGAAATGCTCTTTACGGCTATATTCATTCAGTTTTCGATAATCGATGCAAACCCTAAAACTAGTGACAATTCTAGATGGGATTAACTCATTATTATCGTTAAGAACAACTGTCGTACCTCCCTTCTTTGGCACTACCTGAGTTGGACTTACCCATGGGCTATCGAAGATAGGAAAGATAATGTCGGCATCGAGTAGCTTGATTACCTCTTTCTTCACCACTTCTTGAATTTGAGGATTAGACCACCTTTGTGGTTGTATAGTGGGTTTTGAGCCTTCTTCTATTAGAATCTTGTGCATGCAGATGGCTGGGCTGATCCCCATGATGTCAGCAATCATCCATCCAAAGGCCTTTTTGTGATCCCTCAATACCTCCAGTAACTTTGCTTCTTGTTGCTCTATAAGAGAAGAAGAGATGATGAGTGGCAAGGTTTCATTATCATTTAAATAAACATATTTAAGATGAGAAGGTAAACATTTTAGGTCAAGAATTGGTGGCTCTTTGATGGATGGTTTGGAGTGGCTAGACAGTGGCCTATCCAACTTCTCATATTTCTTCGTGGGGAACTGCGCATTGTTGGTCCCAAGTGGCATACGAAAGGGTCTAGAAGGGAGGGGGATTGAATAGACCCTGAAGTCTTTTTCGACTTCAAAAGATTTCGTACTAAAATAGTTTTTGGACGCTTGTCATGTAAATGCTTGAAGTGTCTAACGCTTGACTTAAGCGTTCAGTTAAAATATAGGCGCTTTGGTGAAGCGTCTAACGAAGACTGTTTTTATAAAGTTAACTTAGACTTGAATACTTTAACCGAGTGGGCTTAAGCGTTCAGTTCTTTAATTAGTGTTAGCACAGCGGAATGATTTTTGTAGTCTTCTTTTAAAAGCTTTAGCGTCACAAGAAGTTTCTTAGTTGCTTAGCGTTTGATTGTGTTTTACTTAATCAGTTTATGCAATGATATGATAGATGAAAGAATTGACTGAAAAGTAAATGACACAATATTTGTAAGGTTCGTTGGGTGGTGTAATCTCAACTACGTCCTTCTTCTCCTCGAACACTTGGAGACAATCCACTAAAATGATTCTCAAAGAATCACACAGAATCTTCTACAAATTAGGGAGAGATGGATGTCGATGACTTGAGCTCCTTGATCACACAGATTTCTGCTCCAAATCACTTCAATCCCCTTGCTTTTTTCACCCAGAAATATGGCAAGTATCTAACTTCGACTTCACACAGATCGCGAGGCTTGGATAGGGGTTTTTCTAAAAGGTTTGTTTGATTTTGATAAAGTTCAAACAACTAGGAATATCTCAGTAGTAATATGGGTTTCTCCGAAAAGAATGTTTGAGATATTGGGTTGACTGTCTCAGGATTTGAAGAAAAGCAAAGAGAATATTTTCTTGAAAGTTTGGCTTTTCTGAGATTGTAAGGAATGAGACTTCAATGCAACAGCAATTCGACTTGATAATTGTTCTCTGTGTTTGGCTTGTTATTGAAGTCCTATTTATAGGCATTCTTGGAAAAAGTGTCTGTTTGACACATGCAAGGACGCGTGTCTCTCACTTTCGCGAGTGAACAACTTTTGTTCTTTTTTCCTGAAAATCTGCTGCACAAAAGTTGGTGCTTCAGTCTTTGAATAGTTGACAGTCCAATAGGGTGGCTTCTCCGTACGTCTGAAAGTGCTTATCACATTTAATGCTCTTATCAGCATTTAATGCATTTGCATTAAATGCCCGTTGGTATTTAATGCTTTGAGAATATTTGCATTAAAACTCCTTCTGGTCTTAGAAATAAATTCAGGTGAGATCAGTCATTGATAGACGCTTATTCAATCCTTGAATTACTTCGATCCATAAGGTGACGCTTGATATAGCTAGTCAATTGGACGCTTGGAGACTTTATCTTCATTCAGAAATCAGGCGCTTGAGTCTTCAAACTTTACCACTGATAAACTCACTCAGAAATTATCAGACGCTCAGCCTAAGACTACTTAGCCTAACAATCTACAATAAGAATAAAGCAAAGTCTATTACAAATCTAACGCTTCAAAGCTGAAAAACAAACTTACATATTTTTGGGGTCTAACAAAGCTCCTAATTGTCATCATCAAAACATCTAACATGAAATTCCTAACAATTTTCTCCTTTTTGATGATGGCGATAATTACTCTTTTATAGTTCAAGAGTTAGATAGCCAAAATAAAAGTTAGCTTTGATTAGATACGGTTAGTTAAAGTTAGTTATGCTACAACGAGATGTTTCAGCTGAAAAATGCATTTTATATATATCGAGAGTTACAAGTATTTTTACAACTTAAACAAAAAAAAATATGAGAGACAAGAATATAGATAATGCAAATCAAAAAGCTTTAATGACTTGATCTAACTTTGTATCGCTTAGGCATTTCAGCTCGGATAGCTTCAGTCAGATTGTCTTCCAAGGTCATCATCGCTTCATGATCTTTGTTGATTATGAGCTTATTTTCTTCTTGTTGTCTCTTCTTGAAGGCAATAAAGTGTTTGTCCCAATCCGTTGGATCAATACCAATATACCTTAGACAAATTCTGAAAGTTCGGACAAATTCAGACATCTGCCTCTCTTCAGCTAAAATTTTGGGATCTGAAGGTTCTGGAATGGATGTTCTTTGAAGAGGGATGTCGAACTGTTCTAACATTGCTCTTGTAGGTATTGGTAGATTTGGATATAGTGCTCTTGGAGGTTCCCTTAGTGTTCTACTAGGCGCTCCAGAGTCACTTACTTTTAAAGCAGTTATCCAAGATGTGAGACTTAGCGCAGAAGGAGAGGTTAAGACTTGACGCTTGAGAGGCGTAGGTTCTTGAGCTTTTGAACTCGACGTTTTCCTCTTTTCTCCTTTCTTCTTCTCCTCCCCCTTATTGCCGTCATCAGACTTCAGAAAGTGATCTGTGAGTAAACTGACCTGATGAACAATCTGAGACATAGAATCTGTGATGTCATCCAGACGCTTGTCAAAACGTTCCTACAGGGCGAGGAGCTTGGCGCTGGTAGCATCATGCAGAGAAGTCTCAAGGGTTTCGAGGCGCTTTTCAAGCTCTTCTTTCAAGAGAAAGAACAATATCATCAGCAACGGGTTCAGGAGCGTCAGGAAGATCCTCTGGTGTAGACGCTTGAACGGGTTCTTCAGCAGACGCTGGAATACTTGTGACTTCAGACGTGAACGCTTCAACTGACTTAGCAGGCGCTTCCTCAAGCGTTGACTCAGGTTGACGAAAGTCATCGAATTGGAAGTTCCAATTTGCTAAATCGGCATAAGAAGTGGATACAGCTTCCAAAAGTTCAGCGAGTCTGGTTCTAGTCACACAAGTTCCGCAAATGAATGTGCGAAGGGGACTATCAATGGCTCTGATGTGCATTGGACCAATGATATCTAGCACATGATTCGGAAAGACTTTGGATGGCGCTTGATAGATGGAAAAGATTGAATCAGGGCAGTAATCTCTGGAAAATCCAATCAAGCAGTCAGAAGGAAGAGACTTGAGACGCTGATCCTCAGGCACGTAAGCAGCATAGTACTCTTCTAAATATGGATAGAGCGCTTGAGCTAGTCCCTGATTTCTTTCAAGTAGTGAGAGGACAAACTCATAATGATTGAGTACCTCTGTGCGGATAGAAGGGAGCAAAGGATAGCCTCGAAAAGAGTTGATTACGGAGCCGTTCCATTGTCGGAGATTGGTAGTGAAGATTTTGTCGAACAGAGATAAGGGAGTCATAATCTTCACCATCAAATTGAAGTTATCCTCGCAGTGGCTCGGAGCGAAATTGAAGCACGATACGAAAGAGGTACCACTGGAAGATGTTTGAGCGTTGAAAAGTAGAGGAGTACTGGACAGTCGGTCAAGCTCTTGACGCAGACACTGCTCAATTTGATGTCTAACGAGTGGGAGCTTTAGAACAGGTCCAACTCTCTGTTTACGCTTCTTAAGGCAATACTTGGTGAACTGACGCTTCTTGTCATGCATGCCTATGCCAAATAAATGGGGAGCTTGGACTAACTCTGAGAATGTAAATTTTTGTCCCACATACGCTTCAACCCAGTTGACTTCATTCATGCAGTAATCTGTTCCAGCATTGACCATAGCGCGAATGCCTTCATGATGAATATCTCTGATAGATTCAAAGCGATATCTATCAGTCTGATAGTTGGCATTCCAGACGCTGTCAAAATATGCATCGGCTTCAGTCTGAATCAAATCTGTCAATGATTCTAGACGCTCACCGGCATGAACTGCTTTATTCTTCCACGGGCGAAGTGGATTGACTGAAGATAGATTTTCAATACTATTAGCAGTCTAAGGAAAGTGTGTGTAACCTTCTCTGTTCAAGACTGACTCTGATGGATTGAGAAAGCTAAGACGAAGAGGCTCATACACCCGAATATTGTAATCTCTTAGAGCGAAGCCTGTACTCCTGCTGTGGCCATAATCAAGATAATATGCCAAATCCACATCACATCTAGGAGTCCTTCCTCCTTGTCTGTCTTGTTGAAGAATAAGAGAAGACGGTATTGGACTGGGAGTTTTTCCAAGTTCAATGGCTCTATAAAACTTTCTCTCAATTTCTGTCATCTCAGTGTTAAACACGATATCCCTGATTTTATTGTCGTCGTCAATCAACAGGGCAAACTCATTCTCAGCAGCAATGTATCTTTCTTTATTGTATCCTGCAGGAATGAAATCTTCTTCGAGTGCTGGAGGCATGTAGTTGATCGAATGATCGATCGTCTTCAGCGGGTCCAGTTGGAAGAAGTGTCTTGGCTTTGTAACGTCTTCAGCAACGCTCTGACCTTCTGAGCGTGCCTTTGTTATCGCCTGAATAGGGATTGATGTCTGAACCTCTTTAGTAGCAGGTTCCTCAGCGTCAATTGCAGCAACTTCTGCAGCAACATCTTTAGCAATAGCCACAACTTCTATCATCTCAACGTCTAGGAGGACATCTGTTGATGCTTCAGCAGCGGCTGGAACTATAGTTGTGACAAAAAAACTATCCTCTATAAGAGCAGGATCTTCTACAGATGTAGGAATATAAATGTTGTGGGAAGAAATAAACTTACCCTGAGAACTTGTCTCAACAGCAATACTTTGAGCGCTTGGCTCAACAGCAACTTGAGCGCTTGGCTCAACATTCTCAGGCTCTTCAGGAACAGGAGCATCCCGACGCTTGCTTGTCCTGGAACGCTTGAAGATTTTCTTCACGTTGACTCCTTCAACGAGCTTAAGCACTTGAGCAGGAGGAGCGGCAGCTGGTTCATCGAATTCGATTTGTTTGATGATTCCTTCCAGCTTCCTCCGCTTTAGAGGTAACTTGTCCTGTGCATCCTCATCAGTTTCCTCTTCATCTTTCTGAGGAGCAGGAACAGCTTGTACCATGGGCTTTCTAGGAGCCCTCTTCTTGGTAACAGTCGGACGCTTCACGGCTTCTTCTGGCATTGGACGCTCCGCTTCCTCATCGGATGCTTGACGTACTTCCAGACGCTCAGATAGTGGTTTAGCAGCACCACCAATTTTGGGAGGATTGAAGAGATTATTCAGAATCCTTCTTCCCAGCAACTTGGTCTTATTCAACGGGAGACCAAACGATTATATACACTTTGATTTGTACAGCAGGTCACTTAGAACAAGCCCATAAGGTTTATTCGAGGTGCTTAAACAGTCCTGAAACCTTCCAAAAATGTACTCACTCCAGTTGATCTTGATGTTGAGGAGTATAGCAGTCATCATCTGAAATTGTACTGGGTTCACCTTATCAAAGGTTCCCACTCGACATTCTACGATCTTGCTGCAAAAATCAGCCAACAGTTGGTATTTGGATACCAGTTCTTTCTTTTCAAAATACTGAGTGTAGGGTACATCGTCGTACGCACTCATGGTTGTCCGTGCTTCCTTGATTTGTTTTAAAGTAACACAATCTAATGCCTCGCCCTCATTTGGAAGATTGAAGTTCTCGGCAATGGAGGCAGCAGACAGAATAAATTCCTTGGGAGACTCCTTCTTGGATAAGGGAATTAGACAAGAGATAGACTTCTTGTCCTCTGGAAGTTTAGCAGTCTTCCAGAAGATGTCGACTTTAGTCGGAAACAGATAGGAGTATTGGGTCAAGAAACGTTTAAGTCCAGCTTTGACTACCATGTCCATCATGTCTGTTAGATTGATTTGAGGTTGTTCATAAAGGAATTTCCAATCGACAACAAGGCCTTCAGTAACCTTAATGGTAAGTTCGGCAGAAGTAGACGAAGATTTTTTTGGTGCCATTTTTAGTGAAAGAGATGAACTGAGATTTTCTTTTGCTTTGAGAAAGAGAGAGAGTAAATTTTGCAGATATGTTTGAGTAAAAGTGAATGGTTTTTCTGCAGAAATTGTATTTTAAATGACACAGTAAAGAGTTTTTAAAACTTGTGTTCTCTAGTCTCTGTAGGATTTAGACACGTGTAACGACTTTTGAATCTCAGCCATAAATTCATTAACTACGGATGCGAGTTCTGTGTAATAGAGAGAAGTTACATTTGGTAATTCTCATATATAAAGATTTGACATCCGAGTTAAAATTTTAAAAAAAAAAACGTTTGGCATTTTCAGAGTGTAACGCACGCGCCTGTTTGTACACTGACACATACACAAACACGTGCTATCTCTAAACCGTCATTTTGAAAAAGTTTTGATTACCCGCCAGTTTGATGTGATAGAAGCGTGCGAGTAGAGTACAAAATAGACTGTTGAGTCTACCCACTACTTCGAAAGAAGCTTGTAAACTTTATGGATGGCTTGTAAAGACAATATTTTTATATTAAGAGTTGATTGGAATTGATTCAACGCTTAACTGATACCACTTGTTGGTATATGAAAATTAGACGCTTAGGATTGAAAAGATTGTTTATGTTTGAGCGTCCAATATTTTATGCATAAGTAATACTGAGTGTTGATGATCATGCATCTGAAAATTTTGATCATTGACGCTTGTAGTTATGGTCAAGTACAACTTTAAGGTTCCCCCTAAATTTAATAACTTGTACCAGTTAGGAAAATCTTTTAGACACAAATTAAGTGGATTCCCCCTAAATTATATGTCTAATAAAACATGATGCAAGATGATTAAGCATTTAAATCAATCATACCTAATTCACTTCTCAAAGTGAGAAAACGTTGTTCGTTGAGTGCTTTGGTGAAGATATCTGCCAATTGTTTGTCAGTTCCAATAAAGTGCATGGAGATATCTTTCTTTTGAACGTGGTCACGAAGAAAATGGTATCTAATGTCAATGTGTTTGGTTCTGGAATGATGAACAGGGTTTTGAGTCATGGCTAGAGTGCTTTGGTTATCACAATGAATGGGGGTTGGACCTAGGATTATTCCATAATCTCTAAGTTGTTGCCTCATCCATAATACTTGTGCACAAAAACTTCCTGCAGCTACATACTCAGCTTCGGCTGTGGAGGTAGCTCTGGATTGTTGTTTCTTGCTATGCCATGAAACTAACCTATCACCTACAAATTGACAAGTACCACTAGTGCTTTTACGATCTATTTTGCAACCTGCAAAATCTGCATCTGAGTAACCAATTAGTTCAAAAGGAGAATCCCTAAGATACCATAAGCCCACATTTTGTGTGCCTTTCAGGTATTTAAGGATCTTCTTAGCAGCAATTAAGTGTGACTCTTTAGGATCGGCTTGAAATCGTGCACACATGCATACCGAAAACATAATATCAGGTCTACTGGCAGTAAGATAAAGAAGTGATCCAATGATACCTCTATAATTAGTGATATCAACTTTCTTTCCACTTTCATCTTTATCTAACTTAAGCATTTGGCTCATTGGAATTTTTGAATATGATGCATTTTCCATACCAAATTTCTTAATCATATCTCTTGTATATTTAGCTTGGTTAATAAATATTCCATTAGGGAGTTGTTTAACTTGTAATCCTAAGAAGAAAGTTAATTCACCCATCATGCTCATTTCAAATTGTTCTTGCATCATTTTCGAAAATTTCTCACATAGACGCTTGTTAGTAGAACCAAATATAATATCATCAACGTAAATTTGGACTAAGAGAATATCTTTGTTATTGGTAATTTTGAATAACGTTGTATCAACGCTGCCTTTTGAAAAGCCTTTACCAATAAGAAAGATAGAGAGAGTGTCATACCATGCTCGGGGTGCTTGCTTAAGCCCATAAAGTGCTTTGTCTAGCTTGTAAACCAAACCCTTACCATGATTGTTGATGAATCCTGGTGGTTGCTCCACATATACTTCTTCTTGGAGTTTACCATTCAAGAAGGCACTCTTCACGTCCATCTGATACACCATGAACTTGTTGAACGCTGCATACGCTAGAAACATGCGGATTGCTTCAAGACGAGCGACAGGAGCGTATGTCTCATCAAAGTCAATACCCTCCTCTTGGCAATATCCTTGAGCTACGAGTCTGGCCTTGTTTCTTATCACAATGCCGTTCTCATCCATTTTGTTTCTATATACCCATCTAGTTCCAATAACTCCTTGGTGAGTTGGCCTTGGTACTAGCATCCAAACCTTATTTCGTTCAAACTGATTAAGCTCTTCTTGCATAGCTTCAATCCAGCTTGGGTCGCTTAGTGCTTCATGCACTTTCTTAGGTTCCATTTGAGATAGAAAGCTTGCGAACATAGCCTCATTGAACGTAGCGGCTCTAGTCCTAACAGGCGCTTCAATATCTCCAATAATTTGCTCTGGTGGATGATCACGCAGCCATAGTCTATCTGGTCGGAAGGGGTTAAGAAGTTGAACAGGCGCTTGAGGATCATACGCTTGACTGCCTTCTTGCGTAGGCGCTCCAAGTTCACAATTCCTTGTAAGCTCTTGATGATCATTCTCTTCATGATCATCAGTATTTCTTACATGATTATCCAGAGTAATCTCACGAATAATCTTAGGAGGTGGCACTGAGATCTCATCATCGTCGTCAGTATCTTCATCAATAGTAATCTTAGACGCTTGATGACATAGATCTTCAACTCCTACATCATTTATAATAACCTTACTCGGTTCTTGGTTAGCATCATCAAAAACAACATGAATAGATTCCTCTACCTTCGATTTGATCTTATTTAGGATGCGAAAATTCTTTCCATTCTTGGCGTAGCCTAGAAAGATTCCCTCATCCGCTTTAGGATCAAATGTCTTTAGGCTTTGGGATCCATTATTATGGATAAAACATTTAGAACCAAAGACGTGAAAATATGAAACATTTGGCTTACGTCCCTTCCACAGTTCATATGGAGTTTTCCCATGCTGTTTGTTGATCATGCAATGGTTTTGAGTGTAACAGGCAGTGTTGATTGCTTCGGCCCAAAACCTAGGAGCGAGCTTGGATTCTGCTAACATAGTCCTAGCGGCTTCCTTAAGCATTCGGTTCCGGCGCTCAGCAACACCATTTTGTTGGGGAGTTCTGGGAGCTGAAAACTCATGATGTACTCCATTTTCTGCACAAAACTTCTCAACAATCTTGTTAGTAAACTCAGTACCGTGACCGTTTCTTATTCTTGCAACCTTAAGATTTTTCAATATTTGAAGTTGTCGAATAAGCGTTGTTAACTTGTCACATGTTTAATCTTTGGATGAAAGAAATTCCACCCAAGTAAATCGAGAGAAATCGTCTACTATCACCAAAGTATACTTCTTACCGCTTACACTGATCGTTTGAACAGGTCCAAACAAATCCATGTAAAGTAGTTCAAGTATTCTAGAGGTAGATAGATGAGGTTTTCTCTTGAACGATGATTTAACTTGTTTACCCATTTGACAAGCGTCACAAAGGCAATCCTTATGAAATGGTCCATTTGGTAATCCCTCTACAAGATTTTGACTTATAAGCTGAGAGATTGTTTTGAAGTTGAGGTGATTCATTTTTCTATGCCATAACCAACCCATTTTAGATTCATTTTTAGCAACAAAACATGTTGGGTTGTTATCAAGTGTTGAACCCCAATCTACCAAATATACGTTGTTAGTTCTTTTTCCTTTCAATTTAGTAGATTTAGTCTTAGCGTCATTTATATAGCAACAGTCACTTGAGAATATGACTTCAAAGCCTTTATCACAAAATTGACTTATGCTTAATAAATTGTGCTTCAGACCCTCAACATAATAAACATCACTTATCATGATGTTCCCCCTATGCACAGTACCTATACCTTTGGTTTTACCGTTGGAGTTGTCACCAAATACAACCTGAGGACCATTGGCAGCTTGATAGTTGATCAGAAGATCTTTGGAACCAGTCATGTGCCTTGACGATCCACTATCGAAGTACCACACAGATGTATCGACTCAAGCTCTAGGTACCTGCAATCAAAAGGGAAGTTCTATTTCTGTTCAGGTACCCATTGTTGCTTGGGTCCTTTAACATTAGTAACATTGTTAGAATGAATTAGAACTTTAGGAACCCATATTTGCCTGGTCTTCATTTTAGGAATACTGGCCTTTTTGAGTTTCACAACGTGTTGTGTGTGCTTTTTAGGTGTATAATAATAATATCCTTGATTATAATGATCGTCATAATCATAGTCATAATCATAATCATCATAGTATCGATAATATGATCTTGACTGTCTCGGATATTGACGCTGGTATTTCCTTGGCGTTGGCTTGGGTTGCACTTTTGGTGCTGGACACTTAGCGCTTGATTCACAGTGGCCAGTCTTATCTTTAGCTTTTTGAGCGTTTGGATAAACCCGTCTTTGTGAATCATTTGCCTTAGCGTTAGCCTTGCCTGAGTTAGCTTTGACTTTCTCTGTTGGTCCCAAGTGGCATACGAAAGGGTCTAGAAAGGGGGGAGGTTGAATAGACCCTGAAATCTTTTTTGACTTCTAAAATTTTTGTATCACTTTGAAGTATTTGAACGCTTAACAAGTTTAAGCGCTGGATGTGGCGCTTGACAAGTGTTGATTTAAGCGCTAGTTTTGGGCGCTTGAGAAACATTAACTTAGACTCGGTGATTTCAACGCTTACCAAAGTAGGGTAGGTTTAGTCACTAAATTAGAGTTAGCACAACAGAAATGATTTTATAGCTTAGCGTTCGTTTTAACCAATTAGTTGCTTATTAGTTTTAAATGTCTTTTCAAGATATAATATGACAGTTTAATGTAAGGCAATAAAACAGTAAATGACACAAAATATTTGTAAGGTTCACTGGGTGACGTAATCCCAGCTACGTCCTTCTTCTCCTTTTATCAGGGAGGATTTCCACTATGATGATTATCGAAGAGTCACACAGAGACTTCTACAAAATAGAGGGAGATTGGATACAGATCTCGGAACTCCTTGGTCACACAGATTTAAGCTCCAATAAAGATCCTCTATCCCCTTGCTTCTTTCACCCAGAAATAATGCAAGTTACAATCGATCTCGGAACTCCTTGGTCACACAGATTTCAGCTCCAATAGAGATCAACTTCAAGTACTCCACTGATCTCGGAACTCCTTGGTCACACAGATTTCAGCTCCAATAGAGATCAACTTCAACAAGCTTCTTTTACACAAAAATGCTGCTTGTGAATCAACAAACCTTCTCACTCAGATGAAAGATGTTGAGGATTTTTGTAAGGGTTTTGTTTGGTTTTGGGAAGTTCAAACAACTTGGAATATCTTAGTAATAGTGTAGGGTTCTTCTAAAAAGATGTTTGAGATATTGGTGACTATTTTTGGAATGTATTTGAGAGGCTTGAAGGATTTCGGCTATGAAGTTTCTAAGCTTTTTCTCTCAAATAATATCAGCAAAGTTTGGACCTTTTTCAGTGTATATGAGCGTGTGATCTCGGTCTCTTTTCACTATTGTCACGCTTGTCACCACCTTTTGTTTTTGCTGAAAGGGTACTATTTAAGTGTTTCTTGGAATTTTTTCCGTTGGACACAATTAGGAGCACGGTTCCCTAAACATTCCTTGTCTCTAACATTCCAAACATTTGGCAATATTAAATAGCCAGACATGTTCTTGGTTTTTGGAATCTAATAGTCTTGGTCAAAAAGGTAGCTTGCCCATATTGTAGTGCTCATACTTTAATGCACTTTATCCAACTTTTAATGTATCTTGTCTTTATTTCCGTTGGATATAATTGTTTGAATAGTAGCACTATTCACAAGACGCCGACTGTTCACAAGAATAGTAGAACTATTCAGCTGGCGCTTAAATAGTGATGCTTGAATAGTAACTCCTAAATAGTAAAACTATTCAATTGGGCTTGAAAATACTGTTCATCCGAATAGTAACGCTTGAAGTTTTGAGCGCTTGAATACTGTTCATCTGAATAGTGACGCTTGAAACTCCGAGCGCTTGAATACTGTTCACTTGAATAGTGATGCATGTGAATAGTGAACGCTTGAATACTTACGCTTGAATAGTGAGCGCTTCACGCTTGAGCGCTTGAATAGTAACACGTGAATAGTGAGCATTTGACGGACGCTTGGAACAAATCTTCATCTTCTTTTGATTTCAGATGTTGATCTTCAACTTCATCACTTAATAGACTCACACAGAACTCTATTAGTAATTTGGTATCACATAGTCTAAAATCTATAAAGACAAAAATTACAAGCCTAACCAAATAAGTAAACTTTCAAACGCTTATACAATATTTCTATGAAAACATGAACTTACATTTTTGGGGTCTAACATAAAATCCTATCTTGTCATCATCAAAACATCTAACATGAAATTCCTAACAATTTCCCCTTTTTGATGATGTCAAGACCTTAACTCTTATAACTCTTTTATAGTTTAAGAGTTCAAAGAAAAGCCCAAAATAATATAAGTTAGCGTTTGGAAAGTTAGATAAGTTAGCTAATGTTAGATTAGCTTTAACAAGATGTTTCAGCAATAAATCATTCATTCATATATATAGAATTAAAAGCGTATATGATTTATAGTGAAACAATGATTACCTTCCTTTTCTTTCTCTTTCCTTTTTTTTTAAAAAGTTTTTCTTTCTCTTTCTTCCTTTTGAAAAAAAACTTTTCCTTCTCGTCTCCTTAAACTGCTTTTCTTTCTCTTCTTCCCCCTTCTTGGCATCATCAATAGGCTGCAGTTCAAGCGATATATACTAGAAGAGGAGGACCAGTTGGTGTGGGGAAAAACTCGGCCACTTCTGTCGACCGTTCAGCGTCCACAGTCACATCCACGTCTGGACGGACAGTGAAAGAAAAATAATATCTTCTAGTGAATTCCACAGTCGCATCCACGTCTGGACGGACAGTGAAAAAATTCTCTAGAGATTTCCACCACCATTGATACCACTTGGTGGTAAATCAACAACCAACTATGTTTGGCCTCTAGTTCTCTCGTAATTATTAATTTATATATATATATATATAATTTTTTTTTTTAAATATGCATGATTTTTATAAAAGTGTATATTAAGTGTTGAAGGGAATATGTTCAACGCTTAACATATACTACTTGTTAAAATGATATCAATTGTTGTAAGATTTATGTTGACGCTTGAAATTAAATCTTTTTATGTTTGAGCGTCCAACATATCATGCACAAATAACGATAAGCGTTGATGACCGATGCCTATGAAAACAATTTTTTTTTTTTTATCATTGACGCTTATACATATGTACAAGTACAATTTTAAGGTTCCCCCTAAATTTGATAACTTGTAACAATTTTGAAAACGCTTTTAGACAAAATAATAAAGTGAATTCCCCCTACATTATATGTCTAATGAAAATATGATACATAATGATTAAGCGTTTAAATCATTCATACCTCGTCTTGGAATGAAGAACAGGATTTTCTCTTTTCATATCTTAGAAATTTCTTGAATTTCTTGACCAATAAGTTCATTTCTTTTCTTCACTCGATTCTGTCGCTTCCGCCTCACTGACTGATTTTCCCTTGTTTTTAATGTTGGCGATTAAAGCTCCGGATTCAGTCGCTAAAGTCGACTTGTCGCTGATTGCTCCCAATTCGAATTCAAAAGTCCTTAGCTCCGAAAACACATGCTCTGGAGTTAGAATCTCCAACATCTGTGATTCTCTAATGGCAGTTGTCTTCATCAAAAATCTACTGGGAAGACTTCTGAATATCTTGTTGACCATTTCCTTGTTGGTCAACTCCATGCCTAGTGACGCTAACTCTGTAATGAGCGAAGTGAATCTCGCGTCTAATTGTTCTAGCGTCTCATTGGGCTGCATCTTAAAACCATTAAATCTTTCCTTGGCAATAGAAAGCTTGTTTTCCTTAATTTGTGTTGAGCCACCACATATTATAGCCAACTTATCCCATATTTCCTTAGTCGTTTTACAAGACTTAACTTTGTTAAATAAGTTGCCATTGTCACCAATGGCTGTATATAGAGCGTTCCTCCCAACATTATCCAAATTAGCTCTTCGGCGCTCATCTGGGGACCATTCATGTTTAGGTTTCTCTACATAATCGCCAGGTGTTGCTTTTGTAGCTCCAGGCGCTCTAGTGATGAGTTTGAGAATTTGAATCGGACCATCTGAAATAATATCACACATTTCATCATCACACGAACACAAATAAGTAAACGCTTTGACCTTCCATGAGTCATAGTTTGACTCGGTCAACTTAGGAACTCTAGCAAATGCCATGAAAAGAAATTTAAAGCGACTAAAATTATTTTTTTTTTTAAATAAAGGATCTGAACAAGCAGTTACGCTTGGAAACGCTTAGGTTTCAACTTCAACTGCTCTGATACCACTTGGGACCAACATTCTCATTTGGCCTCTTACCATTGTTACTAGATTCATTTTGTGTTTGACCTTGTGAACCTTTTTCAACAAAGATAACACCCTTTCCTTTGTTGTTTGCCGTAACATTAGATTTATTGGGTTGTTTACCGAGTTTATCACATCCTAAACCGGTCTTCTCACCAAATAATCCAGTTACTTCAGTTACATTATCCAACTTTCTAGAAGCTTTTGATAATGATGAGATGAGCTGTTATGATTTAGCAAGTCTAGCGATCAAATCAGCTTCTCTCTTGACTATTATATCAAGATCGCTTTTTAATTGAATAATTTCACTCTCAAGCGATTGGTTCTTCTCAATACACTGTTGCTGAACTCGCAACTCTGCTTTGAGCGTCACTTTATCTCTTGTGAGTGATGAGATAATGGCGAGATCATTTTGATATATTTTGGCGGCTTCTTGACATTCATTGTAGTATTCTTTGACTTTGTCAAGTAATTCATCATAAGAAAGAGGAATAGATAATTCATTGATTACCTCAGGAGATGCTTCATCATCTCTGGCCATGAAATATTTGAGCACTGAGTCATCTAATGGCTCATCATCATCGCTACTCTCTTCTGATGATTCTAAATCTTCAAGTGCGGATGCTAGTTCTGATTCCGCTAGCAAACCTTGTTGACGAAGGTTGCTCCTGAATTGGTTTCTATCCAAGTAATCCTGCCTTGAGGGCTTGGATACGTTTGGATAAGGGCAATTTACCTGGTAGTGTCCTGGTTTCCTGCAATTGTAACAAAGATTAGTTTTCATTTTTTGTTCATTTGTTAACCTTGCAATGTGTGGTTTTGAGACCACTGGAGCTGAGAGATTTTGAGTAGACGCTTGGTACTGAACAGGCGCTTGGGGTGAAGGAACAGAATATTGAGGTGCTTGAAGTTGTTGTTGCATCGGAGAAGGTGCTTGATATGAACTTTGTCCTTGATTATTGAAACCTTTTCCTTTCTTTTCATATCTCAAGAACTTTCTGAATCTATTCAGCAAAGCTAATTCCTCTTCTTCATTGATATCTAAATTCTTTCCTTTATTGCCCGATTTGCCTTTGATTGATGCTATAAGCGCTCCAGATTCAATCACCGGACTACTCACAACATCACTAGCAGAATTCAACTCGAACTCAAATGCTTTGAGCTCTGAAAATGCATCTTCTGGAGTTAGGAGATCCAGCATATTTGATTTTCTCATAGCGGTTGTCTTCAACAAGAATTTACTTGGTAAACTTCTAAAGATCTTAACCACCATTTCTCGATTCTGCAAATCCATTCCCAACGAAGTAAGTTCTGTAACTAGAGCTGTAAATCTTATATCTAATTGCTCTAAAGTTTCATTGGGTAGCATCTTAAATCCGTTAAACTTTTCCTTGGCAATGGAAAGTTTGTTTTCTTTGATCTGAGCTGAACCACCACAAATTGTAGCCAACTTATCCCATATTTCTTTAATGGTTTTGTAAGACTTGATCTTGTTGAATAAGTTGTCATTATCACCAATAGCCGTATATAGAGCGTTACGACCAACATTGTCCAAATTAGCTCTTCGACGCTCATCTGGAGACTATTCTTGTTTTGGTTTCTCAACGTAACCATCGGGAGTTTCTTCCGTGGCTCCAGGTGCTCTTGTGATAACTTTATATATTTTGATTGGCCCATCTGAAATAATATCACACATGTCATCATCACATGAACAGAGATATGTAAATGCTTTGACTTTCCATGTGTCAAAATTTGACTCAGTTAGTTTGGGAACTTTAGCAAATGCCATAACAAAAATTTTAAAAGCAACTAGATTTTGAAAAAGGATCTAAACAAGCAGTTATGCTTGGAAATTTTAAAATTTCAACTTTAACCGCTCTGATACCACTTGTTGGTCCCAAGTGGCATACGAAAGGGTCTAGAAGGGAGGGGGATTGAATAGACCCTGAAGTCTTTTTCGACTTCAAAAGATTTTGTACTAAAATGATTTTTGAACGCTTGTGATGTAAACGCTTGAAGAGTCTAACGCTTGACTTAAGCGTTCACTTAAAATATAGGCGCTTTGGTGAAGCGTCTAACGAAGATTGTTTTTATAAAGTTAACTTAGACTTCAAGACTTGAATACTTTAACCGAGTGGGCTTAAGCGTTCAGTTCTTTAATCAGTGTTAGCACAGCGGAATGATTTTTGTGGTCTTCTTTTAAAAGCTTTAGCGTCACAAGAAGTTTCTTAGTTGCTTAGCGTTTGATTGTGTTTTACTTAATCAGATTATGCAATGATTTGATAGATAAAAGAATTGACTGAAAAGTAAATGACACAATATTTGTAAGGTTCGTTGGGTGGTGTAATCCCAACTACGTCCTTCTTCTCCTCGAACACTTGGAGGCAATCCACTAAAAATGATTCTCAAAGAATCACACAGAATCTTCTACAAATTAGGGAGAGATGGATGTCGATGACTTGAGATATTGGGTTGACTGTCGCAGGATTTGAAGAAAAGCAAAGAGAATATTTTCTTGAAAGTTTGGCTTTTCTGAGATTGTAAGGAATGAGACTTCAATGCAACAGCAATTCGACTTGATAATTGTTCTCTGTGTTTGGCTTGTTATTGAAGTCCTATTTATAGGCATTCTTGGAAAAAGTGTCCGTTTGACACATGCAAGGGCGCGTGTCTCTCACTTTCGCGAGTGAACAACTTTTGTCCTTTTTTCCTGAAAATCTGTTGCACAAAAGTTGGTGCTTCAGTCTTTGAATAGTTGACAGTCCAATAGGGTGGCTTCTCCGTACGTCTGAAATTGCTTAACACATTTAATGCTCTTATCAGCATTTAATGCATTTGAATTAAATGCCCGTTGGTATTTAATGCTTTGAGAATATTTGCATGAAAACTCCTTCTGGTCTTAGAAATAAATTCAGGTGAGATCAGTCATTGATAGACGCTTATTCAATCCTTGAATTACTTCGATCCATAAGGTGACGCTTGATATAGCAAGTCAATTGGACGCTTGGAGACTTTATCTTCATTCAGAAATCAGGCGCTTGAGTCTTCAAACTTTACCACTGATAAACTCACTCAGAAATTATCAGGCGCTCAGCCTAAGACTACTTAGCCTAACAATCTAAAATAAGAATAAAGCAAAGCCTATTACAAATCTAACGCTTCAAAGCTGAAAAACAAACTTACATATTTTTAGGGTCTAACAAAGGTCCTAATTGTCATCATCAAAACATCTAACATGAAATTCCTAACACGCATGCCTCTCTAAGCTCTGAACAATAGCTAGTTGTCTATCACTGGCTGACTCAACATCCGTGGAGTTCATTATGCATACCTCGAGTGGATCATCAGAGATGTTTTCCTGAAAGTGCTCAATAATCAAAGGATCAAAGAAATCTATTCTTAAACATGACGCATCATCACCCACATGCTTCATAACCTTGTATACGTCAAAAGTAACTCTCTCCTCACCCACATTCAAAGTTAACTTACCATTTTCTACGTCGATCATAGCTTTACCTGTGGCTAGGAAAGGTCTTCCTAGTATGAGAGGAACTTCGACATCTTCGTCCATCTCTAGAACCACGAAGTCCATCGGAAAATAAAATTTGTCGACTTGCACGATCACATCCTCTATGATTCCCTTCGGGTGTTTGATTGATCGATCGGCAAGTTGAAGACTCATTGAGGTAGGCTTCGGATTTCCCAGGCCCAATTTTCGGAACAACGAGTACGGGAGAATATTTATGCTGGCCTCCGAATCACATAACACTCGGTCGAATTTGAGTTGCCCAATGGTGCACGGGATTGTGAGGCTCCCTAGATCCTTGGGTTTTTGTGGCAACTTATTCAACACTACGACTGAGCATGCTTCAGTCAAGCACACTGTTGCATTCCCTTCCCACTTCTGCTTATCTGATAGAATATCCTTGAAGAACTTGATGTAATTGGGCATCTGCAAAATCGCATCAATAAAAGGAATGTTCATGCGAACTTCTCGAAGAATTTCTAAAATCCTAGGAAAACTCTTATCCATTTCTTTTTTATTCTTTTTATGTGCTAGGGGGAAGGGGAGTCGTATTTCAACAGGTTTAGAAGAAGAGGGAGATAAGGTTTCAGAAGGGGCCCTGTCTGCCTCTGACGTTCGAGCGTTGTCTTTCCTAACGTTCGAACGTTGATCGGTCAACGCCCAAACGTCAGGATGGTCACGTTCGAACGTTGGAGGCAGTGTGTCTGATTTTTCAAAATTTTCCAACGTTTGAACGTTGTCCTCTTCACGTTCGGGCGTTGGATGCTGGGGAGATGCATTTTTCACTTCTTTGCCACTACGGAGGGTAACAACATGACACTGCTCCTTCAGATTTTTCTCTGTATCACTTGGTAGTGTCCCGGGTGCTCTTCCACCCGCATTCATTGACGATTGCCCCAGTTGACGTTGCATCTCTTTCATACCCATGGAAACATCCTTCAGCATTAATCGAATCTCTGCGAATGATTCGTCCGATTTTTGCATATGAGCATTAAATCTTTCTTCGACCATAGGAGATCTCTGAGCTTGACCTTGTGGTCAAAAATTTCCAGGCCTTTGAGGTTGATTATTGTTAAACGGAGGCCTTGGGGCTTGGTAGAGGCCTGGTTGTGCATTCTGTGCCGGATTTGGCCTTTTTAGAAAATTCTCGGGTAAGTGGAAGTTTACTTGAGGTCTATTTGAATTTTCGACATAATTCACATCGCCAATCATGGGCTCTTCCTCGACCTCTTCCTCTACCTCTTGAACATTGGCAACCCGTCGGGTTTGGGGAAAGATCTCATCATCATCTTCAGAGTAAAGTTCATCCTCCCTTGCCATCTGTTCGAGCTTTGCCTACACTGTTATGCTATCAAGACCTAAAAGATCACCACCAGCTCCGGTATTGAGTCGGTGTCGAATCCGAGATCGGACTCCATTGTAGAAGTGTAGCACTCTCTCATCCCGTGTGTAGTTGTGATCGGGGCATTTCCGAAGTAGACCTATGTATCTTGCCCATGCTGAGGCTAACGACTCATCCCTTTTCTGCTTAAATCCCTTAATCTCACTCTGAAGTTTATTAATCATTGATGGTGGGAAGAACTTATTTAGAGATTCCTTGACTAGTTCACCCCACGTTTCAATTGTTTGTGGGGGTAACGATTTATACCATAAGGTCCCCTTATCCTTCAGAGAGAAGTGGAATAGTCTGAGGCAGATTGCATCCAAATCTCGTGGGTGGAATTGCATGGTGAGTAGCACATTCTCGAAGTGCTCCAGATGGTCATGAGGCGAATCACTCGGGTCACCATAAAACGGTTCAGCCTGAACCATGGTGAACATGTGAGATGGAATGTGAAAGTTCGGTGTAGCAAAATTTGGAAGAACCACTGGTCCTGGAGTAGTATGCACACGGGGCGGCTGATTACCACGAACCGATGGAGGTGGTGCTGGAGGTGCTGGTTGCATAGCTTGAACCAAATTTTGAAACCATTCCTTGTTCTCTGGGAGATCCATATCAGGAAATGGTCCAGCCATTGCTCGATTTCTCGAGTTTGCACGAAATGTACGCTCGATCTCGGGATCAAATTCCTCTAAAACCTCTTCTGAGGCTCGGGTCATTCACCAAAAGATCAGCCTGCTCAAACAAATAAGCAAACCACAGAAGTTTAAAGCCAAAAAATAACAAATAAAAATAAATAAATAAATAAAAGCTAGAAATTGCAATAAAAACTTAAACTAAAATAAAACAAGTCCCCGGCAACGGCGCCAAAAACTTGACACAAAAAATCCTTACGTGTTTGAAACAGCAAGTGGACTGGTCGTGTGCAGTAATAAAATGGATTTTAAGTTCGGGATGTCGAACCCACAGAGACTCGTATTTTAGATTGACAGAATTTAAAGCAATTGAAATTAAATTAAATTAAATTATCACGATTGTGTCACAAATTTAAAAAATTTAAAACAAGACTTAACAATGAGATTGAGATTCTTATGAGATAAAATAACTAAGGCACATGCTTCAACAGTATTTACTCGTGAATATATATGAATTATTCTTCGAATTATTAGACTAATATTGCTTTGGTAAAAATTCCTTTATTAACTACTACCCGATGTCTCGGCTGTAATAATCTTATGACTAATTGACGGTTCTCTAAATATGTCTATCTGAGAATCTAACCAACAATCATGCATTTACGTTCTAGAATTTCCCCGGATAAATCCGGCTAACAGCACCCGGGAATCTCTACCTATCTCTAGGGGCAATTCCATTATTCTTTCCGAATGATGTGTTAATTCCTTTGAACCCTAACCTATATTCTCTCGAATGAATAGACTAGGCAATTTAGCAAGCATATAGTGATCAAGCATATGATTAGAATTAAAGCACAAAATTAACACACAAAGCAATAATAGAATTAATACGAACAATTACTTCATATATATAAACTTGTAAATTCGGCCTTCACATGGCCCTAGTTAAAGGAAAATTAGTTCATAATTGTAATTTGGAAAAAAAATAAAAAAACATCGAATTATTCATACACAAATATTCTAGAAATAAAAATCTCCCTATTACGAATTGATGCAGAGTCGTCGTTCTCTTCGTCTTGCTTGTTTTCTGGCTCCAAAATCTCTTCCAATGCTCAAATTTTCGAACCCTATTGATGTTGTAAGAAGAAGTATATATAGAAGAGGATCCCCCAAGTCTCCTAGTTGAATTAAGAATCAAAAACTTGCCAAAATTCGTCCAGCCGACTCCAGCGTACGTACGTTACCCCCTTCACGTTCGAACGTTGTGACGTGGCCACGCCCGAACGTTGGAAATCTCACGTTGAGTGCAGATTCTCCCCATAATAATGTTTTTCCGCCCCTTTCGCTCGATTGTCATGATTTTACCCCTGTACTTATTTAACACACAAATCAAAGCCACAAGTGGTAAAAATCACTCATAATCGACTCTAAACCAACCAATTGTCGGGCCCTAAAACACGTAAAACTCAAGCTTATCACACAGTGGACAACATAGCAGACGCACTCACCAAACCCCTTAGCCAAAAAGTATTTGAAGGACATCTGGGAAGAATGGGCCTTAAGTACATGGGCAATTGGCGCTAGATCAAGTGGGAGATTGTTAGAGTTAGTGCCCGGCGCACCAATTATTGGGCACCATTCTTTGTAATAGTAACTCTAGAGTTGAACAATCGTTTTCTTATAAATAAAGTCAATCTCTTTTTATATGTGTGGCATGTCTTTATTCTTAAATTAGTTTTTACTTTGGCTTAGAATAAAGTTCCGAAGGATCACACATAGCTATGGGACATCATTGCACATTGGGTGTGGCAATGATGGAATATGTCTCGAAGGCTGTGATCTTTAAACATTGTTGCAAGTCGTAAAAGGGTTCATCGAGATAAAGGGATATCGATGCAACCCGAAAGACTTGCTCATATGATGCATACTCTAGGAGAAGTGTATCTCGTTCCATAGATACTAGCACGGTGAAAGCCAATGCATATATGAGGGTTGCCATTGTGGTAATGGGCGAACTGAACAACCCCATGGAAGTTCCTAAAATGGAATCCCAGTCGAATGTGGAACTTCCAGTGGTCTTGTAGCATAAGAGTAATCCTTATGGACCTAAGATTCCATTGGATGTCTTATTCGTAGCCGCACATGTTCTTGATTTGTTACATGATCACTTTAGATGATCGAACTTGGGCAAACTCAGACATGCACGTCTTACGTAGTAAGGCACGTGAGAATCGAGAGGAATCTATCTCTGACATTAGCCAGTCGGTTAATCTCCTATGGTTACATAGTGAATCGACTTAAGGAATCTTCGGCCGAAGTATGATATCTAAAGAGGCATAGGGTTTCCTCGTTTAGACAGTCGAAGTCGATTTCACGTAACGTGGGAAACATAGTATTGAATTAATAGAGCTTCGACCTTAGCCACTGCTCTAGAATCAATCGGGAGATTAGATAGAGAGATCTTACTTATGCGAGGATCAAGATCACAAAAGGCGTATCTTAACTTTCGTTTTATCTAGGTCTTCGGGACCCTATGCTATGTGGGCAACCGCGATTTGTAAGTGCCAAGAATTAGCTTGGTGACTAATTCGAGGCTTGATTAAATCAAAGGATTGATTTAATCTAGTACTTTCCATTTTAGGAAGGTACACTAGCACTGTGGGAAGGTGTACTTACTACTACATAGAAACGAGGCTAAAGGGCCACACACTAACTTGAGAGAGTCACTGCTTGAATAGATGTGATTAATCAATTTCGAGGAAACTGAGGGAATTAGGAAAGTGTAGTACTTTCCTAATATGGAATATAAATTAATTGAAGGATTCAATTAATTTTACTCTTTTAATTAATCTTGTAGAATTAATTAAATTGATGGACCTAGTAGAGTCCAAGTATTTTATTTAATTGGGTAGAGCTCAAGTTAAATAAATAAATGTTGGAATTAGTTGGTTGGATTTAGTTTGACTTGTATTTAATTAATGGGTTGAACCTATAATTAAATTGAGAAGTCAAAATTAAATCCTAGAGTCCAATTGACTTGAGTTGACCGATTTTTTATGAGAAAAATAAGGGAGGGGGCGTTTTTTTATATGGTGGAGGAGGAAAAGAGTTTTCCCCTCCTCCAAGTCTTCATAGGATGAGGATTACTAGAGAGTTTAGGAGAAAGGAAGTTTCTTTTTCCTAATTGGACTCTAGGTAATCTTCACCTATAAATAAGAGATGAAGGAGACTAAAATAAATAATCATAATTGCTGGAAAATCCGCCCCCCTCTCTTAGACCTAAAAATCGGCCACCTCTCTCCTCTTTCCAACAAAACGTCGTTCTATTCATGTGTTGAATTAAACGACTTAGAAAATATTCCTACCCTTCACATAATCAAGCCTAAGTTAAGCTTAGAATCGTTTTGTTGTCTAGCACGCAAGGCAAGACGATTGGTGACTTGAACGAGGTGTGGATACATCTTAGAGGTGCGACGCTTGGAGCACTCTAAACCGGGAGATACAAAAAACGACGGGCAATTTCTCACCCAACGAAAATTGTGTGGATTTGCACCACAGGGTTGCTGAGATCCAAAGTACGAGGTGAAGCGAAAATTTCGGAAGGTATAATTTCGCTTACCTCCTTATCAAATTCGATCGAACCAATTCCATATTCCTGTTTTCGGGTGGTTGTACGTTTACTTTTGTAAAATTTTAATTTCCGCTGCCACGAGCCACCCGAGGGAATGAGTCAACCCAACAGATAAACATGTTCAATTTTTCTTTTTTCATTTTCTTTTCTATCTTTCATTTTTTTTTTACTTTTGGATTTCTTTTTGCTTTTCTTTTTTAGGGTTTAATCAAGGGCATTTTTCACTTTTCGACGATTCCGTTAGGGCAAATACTGCCGTGTAAGGTTTTACAAAATACAGGGCGGTGTGAGTAATAAAAAAAAATTGGGGGTGTATTTATAATTAGTCCTGACTAGAGAGGTGTATCTTTAATTATCCCTTAATTATATTAGGAGAAAACCCGAATCAATCACAAATCAAGCCCAAGAATAGGACCAAATTGCAGCCCTAAACCAAGATCCACGTTCCTACGATGGGTCGTGTCCCTGACTCGACCCACTGAAGTAAACACCGTAGGATCTGGACACGTGTTGTTATCTAAATGACACACTTGTCAGACTTATTTCCGTACACAGTATCACCTATATATACTCCTATTCATGACTAAACACGCACGCAATACTTTCAAAACCCTCTCTACTATACGATCTAGACTCTGAGTAAGGCCTATATATAAATTACGAGGTACATGTCTAGAGCGAATTGAATCTTGGAACTACGTAAGACTTGATCCTAAATAGGTACGTAGGCAGCTCGTCACCTCGAGTGCAGTCTTTAATCTACTGATCGTGTCATCATCCGAAAAATGCCCAGATCAATCTCCATTCAAGTTTAATATAAACCTTTTCCCTTTTCGATTATAAATATATTACTAGTGCTATATAATATGAGTAATAACAAAATACTAAATGACTATGTATCGAGTCTTTGCACCCAAGGTTGATAGCCTATTGGTATCAGTTTCCACTTTCATATGGGAGGTCATGGGTTCAATTTAAGGTTGTTACAAGTTGTGACTTTTCTCTCCTTATTTGGAGTTTTATAGGTTGTGTGTGGCCCATGATTAAAAACTATCGTCCCGAGTTTGTCAAATCAGGGTATCCCCCTTCGTTTAGAATTAAAAAAAATGTATTGAGTCTTTATAGCACATTGTTTGGGATTTATTTTGATTTATTGCTCAAGGAATTTGTTTTCAGTATTCATTTACCTTTTTATAATAAAATAAAAGGAATTTTGTTGAGGAATGTAATGAATCCAACTATTTTGATGATATATGTGATGCGCGAGTTTTTTTTTTTTTTAGTCGACTAGTTACTATCTAAAGCATTAGGACATGACCTAGGATCTTAAACATATGTTCAAGATGGATATTATATTATACATCTTATGTAGATTAAAGGAATAGAACCAAAATTTAACTAGACACTAGGAGAGAAGTTGAATTAGTAAATTGCCCAAATACACCAATAATTAGTAAATTCCACTTTCATTTCACTCTAAAAAAAATAAAAATAAATAAAGGGGTGGAAAGTGGGCTTGACGACCACCCCACCATCACACCATAGATATATATATATATATATATATATATATATATATATATATATATAATATGCCACAACTTCATCATTTTCCTTACAAGAAAATACCTCTTCAACTCTCTTTCTCCATTTTCATCATCTTCAACCTCTCTTCATCCTTCCATTCAAGATATATATATATATATATAGATACAAATTAGTATATTAGTTTCAACCTCAACCATCTTCACACTTGTTGGTAGCATTAAAGGTAACTTGTAATTCCTTGATCTTACATTAGTAGGTAATGGTAGAGGCTAAATTTGCTTTGAAAATGTTATTGCATGTGTATTAGAAGAGTAGATCTATGAGTTTTAAGCTTAAATTTACAATTTATAGTAACTAACCTAAAGGCTTAAATGAAGAAATCACACATGCATGACAATTGTAAGTTGGGTCTTTAAATCTGCTACTGATTTCGAAGAATTATATCGAAATGAGGAAATGTTATTTGAGTTCAAAACTTTTACTGTATATGTTACTGCATATCTAAAATATTTCTGGAATTTTATGCGATTTTTGGAGATGTAATGTGAATTATGGAAATTGTTAAGTATAGACTGCCAGAAGCCTTACGGGATTTCAAAATGTTTGTTTGAGACATCATTTGGGGTTCTTACAAACTTCATTTTGATTTCAAAATTTTACAGGGGATAATAATATGTATTGGGGTTGTTTTTATAAAATTGGGGCTTATTTGATTAAATGCTGATTTTATATGAATTTTAAAGTAATACTGCCCCAGTAAAAATTGAACCCAATTTTACTTCGGTTTTGAGTAAACTAGCCACATTTTAAGTGACCATTTACCTTTGAAACATTTATCTAAGGTCTTTTAACAAATTTAGAACATTTATGAAAAAACTTTACCCACAATTATTGAGTTTGTGATTTTTAACAATTCATACACTAAAACTGCACAAATCTGTTTTTATGCCTCTTATCGACCTTTTGGGGAAGATTGAAATTAAGCCTAGTTTTCATTAAGGTAACTTGTTGTGCATGATTGTATAGTTATTAGGACCTCATAGACTACCCCGGGTAGACTTTAGATGAGTTAGAAAATGAGTTTCTGATATAATTTCGCTTAGCAGGTGTTGTCGATGAGACGAACGACGACAACGCCGTATAAGCTTGGACGTAGTGTGAGTGCCTCTCAAAATTATAGTTATATGTCTTTCAAAACTGGAAGGAGCACGTCGTATATATATCTATATACTTTCATCATGCTTTCAATACTTCACATGAAAATGAATTTCAACACTTTCAAATCAAATCATGGACTCATTTTGCATTAACCATTTCTTGGCACGTATCAAAGACATATCTTGCGAGAATAATTTTCCAGGCAGGTTTTGTGAAAATGATTTCAAGAAAACATTCTTTTAATGAAATTCTGAAAAAAAAAATTAGCTCGATTCAATATTCTTTCGTGAGCCAAAACACTTCATTTAATCATTCGTGACATACATGATTGCATACTTGTTTCAAATGCATATTTTGCAAGCATGATTTCAAAATAAACATCGGTTTTTATGGATTAGTACTCCATCATTTGGTTCTTGTATCATGATCATTTGTCGTGATGGTGTTCTTGTGACATGTCTCATCTTGCGTGGTTGTGTTGGGCCCAAGGTCGGGCGATGGATAGGGCAGGGTTCGGCCGGTCAAGCATGGGCTTGCGGTCTTAAACAGTTCCCGTTATCGACGTCCAGATCCATGCACCTAGGATGGAGTGCTCTGAGGGTGCATGGGTCATTTATCGTGTGGCATATTCCGGATATGACCAAATCGGGCATCACGAGCCTGCGTGGGGAGGTATAAGGTGATGGCTTTTAAGCCGCGTGTTCAGGGGTGATAAGGAAGAAGCAGAGGGACCCAAAGTGCTATGGGTAAATCATCGGACGCGATAGTATTGCTAACATGGCCCCCTATTGCTTAAGCGTGACGTGTACGTGTTACTTAAACATGTCTTGTACATGATACTTGCATTGAGTCTGGTACATGATACTTGCATTGAGTCTTGTACATGATACTTGCATTGAGTCTTGTACATGATACTTGCATTGAGTCCTGTACGTGGTACTTACATTGACTGCACACTTTTAAAAATGCATGTTTTAAAACTTTATCGTATGTATACTAAGATCCTGGTGTCATACCAGCTACTGCTTGAATGCAAATGTCATTCTTACTCGCCTTTTTAATGAGCGTTTGAAAAATAGAAACTATTATTGTTTTCACCTTATTAATTTATCACTTTGGGGTCTAAAAACTATTTTAAGCACCTTTCACACGTACACTGGCGCTCACTAAGCCTTTGCTTATGTACTTCACTTTCTTCCTTCCAGTTATAGCCAAGTCGAGAAGTGAAACTAGCTTGAAGGATCGGAGTATAAACTCAGACTATCCTAGAGGTGAATGATGTAGATTGACTTATGTATATTAAGTTCGCATAGCTATTTAGTTGATGTATTGGGGTTGTGACCCAATAAGATGAATTGTTTAATTGTGTCCAAAATTTGGTTTGTACTTCTGTAAGGATAGGATAACGCTTTCGTGTTGGATTCTTTAGGATTAAATTGAGGGCGTGTTGACGCTTTCGTGTTGGATTCTTTAGGATTAAATTTGAGGGCGTTACAGATGGTATCAGAGCTTGGGCTAGTGCCTGAGCTATTCCGGGATAGGTTCCTCGGACTGTGGTTTTAGGTATTAAGTGAGAGTTCGATATGATAATAAGGTTGGAGATATAGTGTTCCAGTACTTAAATTGTGACAAACCATTGTTTGGGCGGCCGACCAAGCGATGATTGACTGCAATTGTAGTACTGAGCTAGGAACGTGTCTAGAATAAAACACTATAGGTGCTTTGATTGCAAAGAGACACTTGAGTCGGAAAAGGTGTAATAGAATGAAGGATGAATATTCTTGTGAACAAGAGGAATTACATTAATTACTCAACCTCCTACTTATGAGAAAGCGAGTGGGAAATTAGCTTTCATGTAGTTTCTTGAGTACAGTGATAGTTTATTGATATTACAGAATAATTTTTGGATGTGATACAGGAAAGGTGATTATAAATGACTATTTTAATTTTTGATCGTACTATAAAAGTTAACTTAGAAGTTACTACACGAAAGGATAGTGGCATGGTTATGGATTCAGTGATTTAAGTCCAGTAACATAATGATTAGTGGAAAATCGTTTACAACTGGTCTTATAGTGCTACCTATACAAGAGTAAGCCAATGTTCTAGAAATGGATTAGTTGTCTTATCATCATGCCTAATAGATTATCTTACAAGGTTTGTGAAGTCTTGTGCACCTGGTAAGTTGATTACAGATCTAGTAGGGAACATAAGGATTACTTTAGCACCTATCATTTCAGTTGTTATGGTGCAAAAGACACTTTGGAAAGAAAGGGAAGACTATTTAGCTTCCATGATTAACAAGACAAAAGATAAAGTGAATATTAAATAAGTATTTGTAGTTCCTGAATTTTAATCTCTTTACCAACAGATAGGGAAGGGAGTTCGCCATCGAGCGTTTACTCGGAACTACTCCAATATAAGGAAAGCTTAGCTATTAAAGCTGTGGAGATAGGATTTATTGAACCTAATACGTCTCTGTGGGGAGCTCTAGTGTTATTTGGCAAGAACAAAGACAAATCCTTAGGGTTAGATATAGAATACCGGGGGTTAAATAGTGTAACCATCAAGAACAAGTATCCTCTTCCACGAATTAAAGAATTGTTTGACCAACTCCAAGGAGCTACGTTGCATTCTAAGCTTGATTTGCAACAAGGATATGATCAATTAAGAATTAACAATGAAGATGAACTTAAGACCGCTTTCCAAACAAGATACGGATAATATGAGTTTGTTGAAATGCCAGTTGGATTGACCAATACCCCAACAACCCTTATGGATATTATGCATAGTATATTACCTTCTAATTTGGATCGCTTGCGGTGATATTTATAAACGACATCATTGTCTATATCTAAGACCAAAGAAAATCATGAACGACACTTAAGGATTGTATTGCCAGTCTTAAGAGACAACAAGCTCTACGTGAAATTTAGCAAGTGTGAGTTTGGGTTAACTAAGGTTGCCTTCTTAGGTCATGTGATTATGGGTAATGGAATCTATGTCGACCCCTCGAAGGTAGAATCTATTGTGGAATGGAAAAGACCTGAGAATGCCACAAAAAAAAGCAAGAAGCTTTCTCGGATTAGCAGGATACTATCGGAGATTTGTCAAGGATTTCTCTAAGATAGCAGGACATTTATCTCGACTAACTCAAAGGAAGATGAAGTTGAATAGAATGATGAGTCTAAGTCAAGCTTCCAAGAGTTAGAGAAAAGGCTCACAACAACGCATTTTAGAACTTCCTAATGGAAATGATAATTTTGGAGTTTACGGTGATGTCTCTAAGGAGGGACTTGGATGTATGCTTATGCAAAATGGTAAAGAGATAGCGTATGTATAGCGTAAACACAAACCCTACGAACAGAACTACCCAACCCATGATTTGGCAGTAGCCTCCATTATTTCTGAAATAACAAAGTGGAGACATTACTTGTATGGAGCATCATACCGACCACAAAAGTTTTAAGTATCTATTCTCTCGAAAAGAGTTGAATTTGAGACAAACAAAGAGAATGAAACTTCTTGAAGACTACAAGTGTTCAATCCAAACCCATCTTAGAAAATCTAATGTAGAAGCAGATGCTTTAAGTTAGAAAAGGAGTGTTGCAAGATTAATGGATAACGGATGGAGGATGTGGAAGGATGTGAATTTTTGGAATACAAAAGAATTTGGATTACACATCTTGTGTGCTAATATCAAAGTAGAACCCAATGTTCTTTGATCAAAGTTGCACTAGAGAAAGATCTATATTCAAGAACTTAAGAGAGAAGACCCTTCAAGAAATATAGGCGTGAATTTCATATCTGGGAAGACGACCTGATATAGTTTAAAATAGGGTATATGTACCAAATGACACTAGTGTGAAGAAGGTTATACTTGATGAAGCTCGTCGCTTGAAAAAGACCATATACCTTGGCAGTAATGAGATGCATAAGGAATTAAGGAATATTACTGGTTAGTCAATCTGAACAGCCAAGTCACTAATTATGTCTCACGATGCTTTGCATGTCAACAAGTGAAATCCAAACATCAAACCTTAACAATCTCCTGGACTCTTACAATCTTTAAAAAAAAAAAATACCGGAATGGAAAGGTGAATATCTAACAATGAACTTTATAACTGATTTGCCCCAAGCTACAAGTGGCCATGATTCTATTGGGATAATTGTGGATGGGCTCACAAAATGAGCTCATTTCTTGCCCGTCCGGGAGGTAGAACCTCTCTAAGTTAGCTTGATGGTACGTTAAGAAAATTGTGAGACGGCATGGTGTTTCAGTTAACCTTGTCCTTAGTAGAGTCCAGAGATCCATACCATTGAGCAGTGGTTCCTCTCATTCCTCTCACAATTTTGGAAAAGCATACATGTTGCATTGGAAACTAAGCTAGTCATTAGCATGACAACTTATCCTCAGTCGGATGGACAATTTGAGATAGTCATTCAAATACTAGAAGACATGTTGCGAGCATGTGTTTTGGATTTAAAGGAAATTGGGCTCAATACTTAGCTTTAGCAGACTTTGCTTATAACAATAGCTATCAGGCCACAATTGGAATGGCACCATATGAAGCCTTATATGGGAGAAAGTGCAGGTCCCCAATTCGTTGGGAAGTTGGAGATACATGGATTCCTAAGAGGAAAAATCAGGGACAAACAACGTTCCCACAATTGAAATTGGTACAAGAAGCTATAGATAAAATCCAAATTGTCTAGGAACGAATGAAAGCTGCACAGAGTCGTCAGAAGAGTTACGCCGATCAAAGAAGAAAAGACTTAGAATTTTTCGTCAGAGATGAGGTTTTCTTGCGGCTATCTCCTCGGAGAGGCATCATTCAACCTAAGAAAGGTGGAAAGTTAAGTCCTAGATTTGTTGGACCTTTCAAGATCTTGGGAAGAGTTGGAAAAGTAGCATATCGACTGGCACTCTCACCAGCACTCTCTGGTTTGCACGATGTCTTTCAAGTAAGCAGGTTAAAGAAATACCGACCCGATCCTGAACATGTACTCAAGGTGGATGCAATACCAATTCAGAACAATTTGACTTATGAAGAAAAAAAACTGATAAAGATTATGGACAAGAAAGTGCGTGAGCTACGGACAAAAAGCATCCCAATGGTAAAGGTGTTATGGGAAAATCACGACAATCTAGAGAAGCAACTTGGGAAACCGAGGATTACATGCGAAGACACTACCCGAAATTGTTCTCAGGTGAGAATTTGGGGACCAAATTCTTTTAAGGAGGGGAGAATGTGATGCCCGAGTTTTTTTTTTTTTTTTTTAGTCGACTAGTTACTATCTAAAGCATTAGGACATGACCTAGGATCTTAAACATATGTTCAAGAGGGATATTATATTATACATCTTATGTAGATTAAAGGAATAGAACCAAAATTTAACTAGACACTAGGAGAGAAGTTGAATTAGTAAATTGCCCAAATACACCAATAATTAGTAAATTCCACTTTCATTTCACTCTAAAAAAAAATAATAAAAAAAAATAATAAATAAAGGGGTGGAAAGTGGGCTTGACCGACCACCCCACCATCACACCATAAATATATATATATATATATATATATATATATATATATATAATATGCCACAACTTCATCATTTTCCTTACAAGAAAATACCTCTTCAACTCTCTTTCTCCATTTTCATCATCTTCAACCTCTCTTCATCCTTCCATTCAAGATATATATATATATATAGATACAAATTAGTATATTAGTTTCAACCTCAACCATCTTCACACTTGTTGGTAGCATTAAAGGTAACTTGTAATTCCTTGATCTTACATTAGTAGGTAATGGCAGAGGCTAAATTTTCTTTGAAAATGTTATTGCATGTGTATTAGAAGAGTAGATCTATGAGTTTTAAGCTTAAATTTACAATTTATAGTAACTAACCTAAAGGCTTAAATGAAGAAATCACACATGCATGACAATTGTAAGTTGGGTCTTTAAATCTGCTACTGATTTCGAAGAATTATATCGAAATGAGGAAATGTTATTTGAGTTCAAAACTTTTACTGTGTATGTTAATGCATATCTAAAATATTTCTGGAATTTTGTGAGATTTGTGGAGTTGTAATGTGAATTATGGAAATTGTTAAGTATAGACTGCCAGAAGCCTTACGGGGTTCTTACAAACTTCATTTTGATTTCAAAATTTTACAGGGGATAATAATATGTATTGGGGTTGTTTTGTATAAAATTGGGGCTTATTTGATTAAATGCTGATTTTATATGAATTTTAAAGTAATACTGCCCCAGTAAAAATTGAACCCAATTTTACTTCGGTTTTGAGTAAAATAGCCACATTTTAAGTGACCATTTACCTTTGAAACATTTATCTAAGGTCTTTTAACAAATTTAGAACATTTATGAAAAAAATTTACCCACAATTATTGAGTTTGTGATTTTTAACAATTCATACACTAAAACTGCACAAATCTGTTTTTATGCCTCTTATCGACCTTTTGGGGAAGATTGAAATTAAGCCTAGTTTTCATTAAGGTAACTTGTTGTGCATGATTGTATAGTTATTAGGACCTCATAGACTACCCCGGGTAGACTTTAGACGAGTTAGAAAATGAGTTTCTGATATAATTTCGCTTAGCAGGTGTTGTCGGTGAGACGAACGACGACAACGCCGTATAAGCTTGGACGTAGTGTGAGTGCCTCTCAAAATTATAGTTATATGTCTTTCAAAACTGGAAGGAGCACGTCGTATATATATCTATATACTTTCATCATGCTTTCAATACTTCACATGAAAATGAATTTCAACACTTTCAAATCAAATCATGGACTCATTTTGCATTAACCATTTCTTGGCACGTATCAAAGACATATCTTGCGAGAATAATTTTCCAGGCAGGTTTTGTGAAAATGATTTCAAGAAAACATTCTTTTAATGAAATTTTGAAAAAAAAAATTAGCTCGATTCAATATTCTTTCGTGAGCCAAAACGCTTCATTTAATCATTTGTGACATACATGATTGCATACTTGTTTCAAATGCATATTTTGCAAGCATGATTTCAAAATAAACATCGGTTTTTATGGATTAGTACTCCATCATTTGGTTCTTGTATCATGATCATTTGTCGTGATGGTGTTCTTATGACATGTCTCATCTTGCGTGGTTGTGTTGGGCCCAAGGTCGGGCGATGGATAGGGCAGGGTTCGGCCGGTCAAGCATGGGCTTGCGGTCTTAAACAGTTCCCGCTATCGACGTCCAGATCCATGCACCTAGGACGGAGTGCTCTGAGGGTGCATGGGTCATTTATCGTGTGGCATATTCCGGATATGACCAAATCGGGCATCGCGAGCCTGCGTGGGGAGGTATAAGGTGATGGCTTTTAAGCCGCGTGTTCAGGGGTGATAAGGAAGAAGTAGAGGGACCCAAAGTGCTATGGGTAAATCATCGGACGCGATAGTATTGCTAACATGGCCCCCTATTGCTTAAGTGTGACGTGTACGTGTTACTTAAACATGTCTTGTACATGATACTTGCATTGAGTCTGGTACATGATACTTGCATTGAGTCTTGTACATGATACTTGCATTGAGTCTTGTACATGATACTTGCATTGAGTCCTGTACGTGGTACTTACATTGACTGCACACTTTTAAAAATGCATGTTTTAAAACTTTATCGTATGTATACTAAGATCCTGGTGTCATACCAGCTACTGCTTGAACGCAAATGTCATTCTTACTCGCCTTTTTAATGAGCGTTTGAAAAATAGAAACTATTATTGTTTTCACCTTATTAATTTATCACTTTGGGGTCTAAAAACTATTTTAAGCACCTTTCACCCGTACACTGGCGCTCACTAAGCCTTTGCTTATGTACTTCACTTTCTTCCTTCCAGTTATAGGCAAGTCGAGAAGTGAAACTAGCTTGAAGGATCGGAGTATAAACTCGGACTATCCTAGAGGTGAATGATGTAGATTGACTCATGTATATTAAGTTCGCATAGCTATTTAGTTGATGTATTGGGGTTGTGACCCGATAAGATGAATTGTTTAATTGTGTCCAGAATTTGGTTTGTACTTCTGTAAGGATAGGATAACGCTTTCGTGTTGGATTCTTTAGGATTAAATTGAGGACGTGTTGACGCTTTCATGTTGGATTCTTTAGGATTAAATTTGAGGGCGTTACAATATATGAATCTTAGGACTATACTTAGTATAAATGATGCTATAGTGGATCAAGAACAGCACAATCAATTCACTTTTCATCATTAGATCATGGTGGGTTGAATAAGTTTATCACTCATTTCTTATGATATTAGTGACTATAATTGTATGACTCTGTTGCACTCAATCCTATAGGAAAATATTCGTCTTAATAGTATTCTTTCGAAGAAAATATACCAACATTTGCACATCTATAACCCATTGTATTATTTTCATTGTGAAGAATACTTATCATGCAAAAGCTATGTAGATACATGTGTGAATTCATGCATTTGTTTTGGAAGAGGGTAAAATACACTTTTGTCCTTAAACTATATGTTATATATCAAATACCCACCTAAATTATTATATGTATCGGGGGGAAATGTATTTTACCGTAGTTTATATTAGTATTACATGCAATTATCTTAAAATGATAAGTTAAAGTACATTGAGCCATGAACAAGCACAAATCTCAGGTCCATAGAATTGGTAATTTAAAATAAACTATTGGAACTAATACATGTTATCAATTTAAAAGGTCAAAATAAAGATTCAATAAAAAATTAATGGTTAGGTTTTAGTCTAAATATCAGAAGTAATTGATTTAAAAAAAATACTAATCATAATTTTGGGATTTGTTTGAGTGGGAATTGGGTAGAATTAGACCTTTGAAATTAAAAAAATTCATTATGAACCTTTTTAAGTATAAATATATATTTTAAGAAATATTTAGTAATTTAAGCAAAAAAAAAAAAAAAGGTATATGCTGGTTCTGTCTTCCGTTTATTGACATATTCACCTTTTATGGTTTTATGATATATGAATTTGTTTGATTGTTTTGTGTGGCATAATGTCATATTATATACTATGAAGTAGTGTTTTTATGTAAATAATTTACTTTAATATTTTATCTTGCATAGTACGAGTTACATTGTAATATTGATATAATTGATATTTCATTACCAGGGAGAACAAATTTTGTTTCGTAGCACGTGCCTGTTATGTATGGTCACGTGCCTACACATCATCACTCTATTCCTATTTGCTACACATCGCACTCTATTCATCTTGCATATATTAATATATATCCTATATATGGTCAAGATCTAATACATACCCTATCGAAGATAAGATATAAGACCTATTATACACCATTGGATCAATTAAATCCAACAATCCAAAAATAATCCAGAAACATGCGGCAAAATGGGTTCTAATTCGCTCAAGGGGTATAATTGTCAATTTTTTCATTACACAACATCATCCTCCCAAAAATAACGGCATAAAATCATCCCTGAAATCTCTCCATTTGAAACTGCGAAAATCTCACCTACAATCTCTCGATTTGTTACCAAAATTGACTCAAAAAAGTTATAGAATCCTATTAAACCTATAATTCCATCGATTATCACCACAAAAAAATTCTGAAACTCTAAAAAATTTCTGGAAATCGAGATTGCAAACCCTCTGAAAATAGTGATTTTTTCAATAGTGATTTGAACACATTATACATCATATTATATTACATTATACACTATCATATAAGTCATTATACAGTGAATACAATAGCTAATTAATCCATTATATAATAGTTAATAATCAAATATACAGTAAATATAAACAAGGTAAAGTACGAAAATAATGGAAATAAATAAAAATAAAAATAAAAATCCGACTGAAAATGTAAAAACGCAAAAAAACCTATTAAAACGATGGAATTTGGGCCCGAGAGGGTGGTGCTCAGCATACTTATGATAAGTATGCTGAGTTGTTTTTAAAACGACGTTTCCTACAAGATTGAAGTAGAGCTTGGGACCAATTCAAAAAATAGTTTTTGCTATACCATTCTATAAAATTGTGTATAAAATTCACAGTGTATAATGGTTTATGTTGTAGTGTATAATAATGAATCTAATCTATAATCTGTTATAACATTCTATATAGTTGTGTATAAAATTCACAGTGTATAATGGTTTGTATTGTAGTGTATAATGGTTTGTATTGTAGTGTATAATTGTTTGTATTGTAGTGTATAATAATGAATCTAATCTATAATTTGTTATACTATTCTATAAAATAAGATTTATAAGTTGAATCCATAAAGAAGAAGATAACACTTGCTATAAGTTCCTGTGTTAATAATATGATTTTTGTGTAATGCATATACATCATATATATTGATGTGTATTTTGATAAGTTACATATATGCACGCTTGCATAATATGCCTACACTTTTTTTCAAAATTAATAGAAATTGCTGTCTTATACCACCAATGAATGTCTGATAGTTGTTCACCCATCAAAACACATCAAATAAATTCTATTAGTGAAGAAAAACAATGGTTTGTGGGAGACTTCCAATGGTTTGTATTGTAGTATATAATAATAAATCTAATCTATAATTTATTATACCATTTTATATAGTTGTGTATAAAATTCACAGTGTATAATGGTTTGTATTATAGTGTATAATAGTTTGTATTGTAGTGTATAATAATGAATCTAATCTACAATCTGTTATACCATTCTATATAGTTGTGTATAAAAATTCACAGTGTATAATGGTTTATATTATAGTGTATAATGGTTTGTATTGTAGTGTATAATGGTTTGTTATTGTAGTGTATAATGGTTTGTTATTGTAGTGTATAATGGTCCGTTACAAAGAAATAAAGAGAAACTCATTTGTTCAAATTCACTCTATCTATTACATTAGATCAGTTGTTTAATGATGATTTGCAGACTCATAATTGATAACAGAAGAAGAATTCAGAAAAAATTGAATTGAAAACAGAAGAAGATGATGAATAGGGATTCGATTTCTGCATATCCTTCGATCTTTACAGCCCCGATCTCGAATTTTACTGAAAAACAATCGATTTGATGATGAATTGAACGGGAGAAAAACAATATCTCGTATCAATTTTGTTGGAAAACAATCGATTTGATGATGAATTGAACGGGTAAAACGATATCTCGAATCAATTTTACTGAAAAACAATCGATTTGATGATAAATTGAATGGGTAAAAAAATATCTCTTATCAATTTTGCTGATATATGTGATTATGGAAAGAATATAATGAAATCAGTTATGGCTCGTGAAATTGGGGATTTGATTTGATAATATGAAATTGAATCTGTTAGTTATAATTTAATGACTAAAATGCCCTTTACATAATTAAAATAAATTATTAAATCAGTTAAATGTGTTAAATGTAAACTTTGGGATCAAATTGAATAAAAAACTAAATTGGGTCTTATATCTTACTTAATGATAAGGGATTTATTTAATCCATCTCATATATATATATATATATATATATATAGATAGATAGATAGATAGATATATATATATATATAAATGATTTTCACTAGATTATTACAATTTACAGTTTTACACCAAATCCGTGGATATTGCTTCGATCTTTCAGACAATTCACCTCTCCTCCCCTTTCTGTTCTCGCAACACCTCAACTTCGATCCATAAATATTACTTCATTAATTCTAAACCCTTTCTCCTCAAACGGTACATCATTTTCAGGTACTCCAATTCTTTCTCTCAGTTGAGGCGAATTTGTATATGTTGTTTCTTCTGTTGGATTCTTGGATCAATGCAATAATTTATTCTGTTTATTGCTTAGTCAGATCGAAGTCTGGTTGCAAAGCTGTGTTTTTTTCTTTTTTTATCTGTAACGGTCCGGAAATTCGGTATCCATCACAGGTTTCAATCTTGTTGATTATTCTATTCACGTTTTCCGAATTTGATTTGGTAAAAATATATAGCTTCTTTTTTTATTTACTTTTATGAGGTTCTTTGAAATGTAGATTTGGATTGGATTGGACTGAATTTGGGGTGAAAGACATAGAAAATGTGATTTTGTTAAGGATCAGGGCTTTTGAATTTTACAGATTTCTGATTAGCTGAGCTGATGGCAACTCCCGGGGGACCTAGGCCGAGGAATTTTCCACCGAATTATAATCCAAATGCACTTGCTAATAATATGCAAAATCTACAAATTAATCAGCAGCAATCAAACAATCTCGGTGGTAACGCCCCTAGAGCTCCTCCTAATTCTACGCCATTCGGTCAACAGCCCCCTCCTTTTACAGGTAGTCGACCGGGCCCACCCCCGCCCGGCGTGTTTCCAAGGGGTCCCATGCCTCCTAATGCTCCCACTCAAACTACATTGCCTCCAAATATGATGCCTGCTAGACCAACTGGCCCCCCAACTGTATCTCAGCCCCCTCCCTTTGGGTCAAGACCTCCCCCGCCTGGGGCGTTCGGTGGACCTGCTGCTCCCTCGCCTTCTGGACCGGGCCCTCGTCCAGGACCTTTCTCATCTTATCCCATGACATCAGGTCCCAATATGAGTGGTTCTGGCCTGGTTAATAATGGACCCCCTTCATTTGCTCCTGGGATGGCACAAAGTGGGCCCCCAAGGTTCCCTCCCGCCATGGGTAGTGTGACAAGGCCGTTGGTTGGACCACCGCAGTCGCCCACATATTTGTCGTCTGGGCCATCTTCTCAGCCGCCACAAATGCGCCCTAGCTTTGGTAGTCCACCTGCTGGTGTATCATCTGCCATGGGGCAACCAGCCCCACCATTTTCAGCCCCTCCACAGAACATGCCACCTCCTCCGGGTTCATCTCCATTTTCAGCACCAGCTCCAGGCGTGCTTCAACCTTCGGGTTCTCCTTATGGGATGCAGACGTGGCCACCTCAACCACAGCAGGTTAATTTATCACTCCGTCTCTTCTTGTGATTATATGTTTCTCTTAGAATTTTTATTGTATCTAGCTGTTTGATAGTTCTGCATTTTGAGGTAATAAAAGCCTAAAGACTCATGTCCAATTTACTTAGAGCAGTCATGGATGAAAGAATGTGCACCATTGGGATCTGCCTGATAGCTGTTGAAATATTGGGTTCCTGATGTAAATGTAACCCAGAATCTTGCTGATATTCATGTCAATATTTTGTGAGATGAAAGCCAATCCAGGTTGACCATAATTTCTCACTTATTTGGACTAAATTAAACAATCAACACCATGTACATAGTGTTATAATGATGCTATGCACCAAAACAGGCTAGCTGCTGTGGATTTAATATCAGAAAACATCTTATCCAGTTGTTATGGATCTAAAATGGTGTCTGATAGGTTATGGATGATAAACAGGTTACAACGGCGACCTATGTAATAGAACCAAATGAATAAGAAGGAATTTACAAAAATGAGGGAAGAAAAAGAAAACAACTAATTTGACTAGGTCGGAGTAGAGTTCTTCTGGGAGAGGAAAGGGAAAGAAGAAGAGGAAGAAGGAAAGTTACAAAAATAAAGGAGAATCCATATGTCTCAAGTTATTTTTTTCGTTGAAAAAGTTTTATACATTGTCTCGACATGCCACTTGTAAAAGAAGTTAGTGACTTCCTGAAATCAATTGTATGAGATTAAATTAATCTGCTTTTTCTCCCTTGTCTGATGTCAATCCCTCACGTACTTGGTCCTGTTAGAGCACTCACTAGTTTCTATTAGAGCACTCAATTAGATTGACGCATACAGAAGAATCCACAAGACTGAGAGTTTTTGTCAAATCTAGACACTATTCTCAGTCTAACTTTACCTAGCATGGTCTTTTATGTGTATTTGGAGAGTGTTAGTACTCAGAACCTAATGAAGGAGAAAGGATCACTACATTTGAAGGTTCAGTGTTTGTATGTTTGTTTGATTTGGCGAGTTTGGATGCAAGTGATAGTGAAGGAAAGTTGGGCAATCTGAAATTATGAGCATCAAATTATTTGTTAACAAACTTCTTGCGCGTGTATTTTCAAGTTTCAACTCTGGTATTTATTATTTCCATAAGAAAGGGAAGCGAATGATTGCTTCCGAAGAAGTGTTATAGTTGTTATACCATTGATCTTACAAGTAGGATTGATATGTAAGTAGAGTTAGTTTAGTCTTCTTTCGCTATCTGTCTGCTTGCGTTGAAGCAAATGAACAAATGACTGCACTGACATTTGATTTCATTTTAAGGCTAATTCATGCAAGCAAAGAAATCTTCACCTTCTTTATTGGTAATGGTTGAAGGTAGTTTGAACTGCACTATTTCGGACAATATACTTCAAGAAAAAGCGACAACTTACAATGATTTTTGCTTCGTGCATTTTAAATTATGGCTTCAAATTTCAATATAGTTTTACAAAGATTTTCTTGAACATCTTTTATGAAACATACTTAGTATCAAGAGTTTGCTCAATATATGTGCTTGTTATATTTTTCGAGGTATAAGTATCAATCACGTCATGGTTGCAGTAAAAGTATTTTGTTTTCACTCTTCATCAAAAACTTCAAGAAACAAAAAAATTGAAGAAGATAGGAAGAAATTCTTTTGCATTGCTTGTAAAAGAAATGCGAACTGTTAGGGTAAACAATTGTCTGTCAAAATGTTGGTTCTCAAATCAGGTCGGCATATTGAAAAAACAGCACATGCTTAGCATGGCATTGAAACTAATGTTTCATAAATAATTGGCTAATGTCTCGCAAGATGGTTTCGACTTCTTGAATGAATTTGACTTTTTTTATGGCTCACACAGAAATCCAAAATCCAATCTGAATGACCTTGCTTTATTCTCAGGAGAATAGCTAGTATGAAGTAGATGATTTTAAGATATAATTAAGCATTGAGCAGGATGTCGAGGATGAATTCAAGTTCAATTCTTTTGCCTGTTTAGTGATGGTGCAACAATAAAATTTCTTAATCTTTCAAATTGTAAACATGATCACATTACTTGAGTTTACACTCTAAATCTAGCGTTGATGTGTAGGTTGGTCCACCTCCTCCAATCCCAGGTCCTATGCAGCAGCAGCCGATGTTTGGAATGCCACCAGGCGGACCACCACTTCCAAATCAATCTATGTCTTTGAATCAAACAGGGCAATCTAAAATTGATCCCAACCAGATTCCCCGCCTTACTCCAAGTTCTGCTGTAATTTTGCATGAGACCCGTCAGGGCAATCAGGCAAACCCCCCTCCGGTAATTAGTAATACATTTATTTGCTTGATTTTAATTTCGTATTTAGTTTTTTATGTATTGGAATCTTTTATTTTTTTGTTGTACTTTCACTGGTATCATGGTGCAAGTTAATATTGCTCACTAAAACTGTTAACCAAACCAAATATTCACTTATTACATTGTATAATTAGAATGTATTATCACCTCTTATTCTTTGTTTTATCTTTTCCCTTACCAGCCTGCGACAAGTGATTATATAGTCAAAGATACTGGGAATTGCAGTCCACGCTACATGAGGTGTACTATAAATCAGGTTAAGTATCCAATTCCATCTGTTTTTTAAAGATTTTTTAGATCTTTTTTTTGTTTTTTGGAGAAATTTTTGAGAGATTAAATGAGTTTTATGAAAGTATTTTGAGATTTTTTTTTAATTTTTCTTATTATTTTAATTTGAATATTAAAGTCCATTTAGTTTGACTTTGTCCATGAGGTTATAAATTGTAAATAACAGCGATGATTCTTTGGTTTATTTTATTAGATACCATGTACTGTGGACCTTCTATCAACATCTGCAATGCAGTTGGCTTTGTTGGTCCAGCCTTTAGCTCTTCCACATCCATCTGAGGAGCCCATCCACGTAAGCAAAGATTCTGTTTTTCTGTCTCTCCCCCCCTCAAAGACTCGCCCCCCCACGGTTTTGGTAGCATAAGTGCGGGGGTTTCTTGTCTAATTCGTCTTAGGAAGAAATATTTATTCCATGACAACATCTTGACCTGAGTTTTCACCTATACCATTATGTGCTTACCACCATGTATAAGTTGATTGTGCACAAGTTGTCGTAGAAGGCTAGTGATATGGTTTTATATTTGATATTGCACTGTTTGGTGCTTCAAGTTGTTTTTACCTGGCCTGTTCTTGTCCTTCTCTGAAAGAACATTTATGAGGTGCGATTGAATGATTTATTGGGGAGGAAAGAAGCAATTCTTACTATCAATTTCATGGAAATTGACATTTTGGTTTCCCCTTCTTTAGTGTTTTTAGATGGGAAATTGTTGTGGATATTAGAGATGTCTAAACTATTGCGCGCATATAACTGGATGATGAAATTCTGGAAGCTCCTTGTGTAGATAATGTGAAAATTTTTTCTGTATGGGCAGATAATTCGTAACGCTTTCTATACTTCTTCCTGTAAAGAATCCAAGATGTTGGTAATGTCTTTGACATGGTTCTGTATATGTATTGGTTCCTTTTGCTTTGTCCCTTCCTTTGTACTTAAGTCTGCCTGAAATTTGAAAAGCATGAAAATCATTATTGCAATCTAGTATGACACGATGCATTGACTTTGCAGAGGGTTTTCATAAAACCTACTTGGAATTGGTATAGTCGTTGGAACACAATCAAATGACGTTGTTTGACTTGGCGTGAGTTTTTAGGCGAAAGTTAAAAAGTAGTGTTTAATAATCAGTGTTACATCCTTTTGAGTAAAGTTACGTTTAGAAGCTGAATGGTCATATGAGAAATAGAAACAGCTGATAATGTGATAGAAACAGATTTTTATAAATTGATAGAAACGGAAAAACGATAAAAGAAAATACTTTCGATAACTCAAAAGCCCTACAAGAATAAATCTTGTCCCAAGCCTAAGCTCAATACTTTATTGATTCAAAACTGAATAATCGGAAAACGTAACCCTTAACACCTACATATAAAAGACTCCTACTACGAAAGGAAATAGCTTGACCCCTAAGCAACCAGAAAACTTAATCAACAAGTAACTAAATAAACAAGGAAATAAACTTCTAACCCAATAAGGAAACCTGAGGAAATAGCTAATTAACTAAATCAAATCTGGTGCTACTTTTTTTCCTTCCTTCTCCAAAATCGTCTCATAACAATTCCACCCCCTTTAAAATTAGCCTTGTCCCCAAGGCTGAAGGGAAGTTGTTGCATATGCTCATTCCAAGAAGCGCTATAAACCAAGAACTCATGGTGCCTGCTTTGGGTGCGAAATGCAATTTTGGGAATGTCGGAAGATTCATTTCGTGCTAACCGCCCAAGCAGTTTAGTGCTAACAAAAGTACGGAGTACAGCGGCGGGGTGATTGTGTGTTTGTTGTGGGATGGTTTGCCGAATTTGGTTGCTGGTTGACGGCTTGGTTTCTAGTGGTTGGAGGTTAGGGGTGGTGGTTTGTAGAATTTGGTTGATGACGGGTAGATTGGTTGCGTGTGGTGTGATTGGTGGGATAAAACTGGCCAAAGGTGGTGGAATTTCAGCAGCCATGGCAGCGGCGCTTTTTTGGGTTGATGAAGACAACGAGGCGGTTGCAATCACAGGTGGTGCGTGGGCGGTGGTTGAGGATGAGATTGCACTGCTTTTGAGGTCCCTGATTTCCGCACAAATGTTGGCAAGATGATTGTCGACGGAATCCATACGGGTGATGACTGAATTCAGTGCAGCTCTGATTTCTTCTAACGTCATTAGGAGAGATTCGTGGGAGATTGAAAAGGTCATGGTGGCGTCAAGGGATCCAGCAGGTCGGACCAAATTGATATAAATAGATTTTTATAAATTGATTGAAATGGAAAAATGATAAAAGAAAATATTTTCGATAACTCGAAAGTCCTACAAGAATAAATCTTGCCCTACAAGAATAAATCTTGTCCCAAGCCTAAGCTCGATACTTTATTGATTCAAAAAACATAACCCTTAACACCTATATATAACTAAAGACTCCTATTACGAAAGGAAATAACTTGACCCCTAAGCAACTAGAAAACTTAATCAACAAGTAACTAAATAAACAAGGAAATAAACTTCTAACCCATTAAGGAAACCTAAGGAAATAGCTAATTAACTAAATCAAATCTGCTGCTTCTTTTTTTTCCTTCCTTCTCCAAAATCGTTTCATAACATAATGTGTGCACTTATTAGCCTTCTGCAATCACTTAAACCAACTGATGCTAGTTTGTTTTCCATACAACTACATGTTTGACTATGATAGCATCCACACTAAACTTTCTACTATTCTTTTATTTCATGAGCATCTTTTTTTTAGAATAATTTCGTAAATATTGAACTATTGGTCTGCTTGCTAGGTTGTTGATTTCGGGGAAAGTGGTCCTGTTCGATGTTCTCGTTGCAAGGGTTACATTAATCCTTTCGTGAAGTTTATTGATCAAGGAAGACAATTCATTTGTAATTTGTGTGGTATGAATATTTTTTCTTTAATGTTTCTGTAATATATTGGGTTATCATTTTGCTGTGGAGATATAAAAGCATACCTCATTGAGTTCAAGATCCATGAAGTGCCCTCGTTTGTTTCTGTAGAGTCAGAAGCATATAATAAAAAATTATATCTGACTAAGAATTATGCGGATGCATCAAGTTCGACAAAGCCCTAGATTTGTGATCCTTAAATGCTCTATTCTCAGTTCTTCATTACAGGATTACGTCATTAATAATTGTAGTTATGGGCATCTGTGTCATTTATTCGTTAAAGCATTGCTCAAGTTTCAGCTGTTTGTTGCAAATGACATCTGAAGATATTAAACAATTGACCTGCATTCTTTTGTGCAGGATTTACTGATGCAACCCCGCGTGACTATCACTGCAACTTAGGTCCTGATGGTCGACGCAGAGATGCTGATGAAAGGCCTGAGCTATGCAGAGGAACAGTTGAATTTGTTGCTACTAAGGAATACATGGTTAGTGCAACGCGTGCCCTTGCTTTTGGATTTGGAAAAAGGATATATCACTGATGGAATTCATTGTTACCAGGACTATGGGAGTAGAATTTATAATTAACTAGAACCATACACTAGGCCAAAAAAGCTACTTCGATATGACCCTTGTCAAAGTGAAAAATGAGGATCCTTGTGAAAGTTGATTCGGAGTGGATATGACCAGCTTTTGTTAAGTTCAGTTGAGTCATACACCAGGCTTAAGAAGCAACTTTGATAATGATATTTAACCACTTCAAGTAGCTTCCCAAGATTACATTTACCATGTAGTAACTTCAGAAGTTGTTGGCGAGTGGAATGAGTTTGGCTTAATATTTGGAGAGTTAGGGTCTGCATTGCTAAGCATTGTATGTGGAAATCCCTTTTTGGTTGAAGACCCTTTTGGGTATAAAATTTGTATTATTGCTAGGTGAAAATTCAGTCCTTCCATGATAAATTATGATGATGTAGTATATGTTCCATAGCTTGACTTTTTAATTGCTGCCAAAGTATCCTTTTGATGTTGGGGCCTGATCTTTTGAACAAATTCTTTTCAAATAAAATAAAATAATGAAGCGCAAATTGGGTGAAAAAATTATTTGTCGTCCAAGAAGGACTTTACTAGTTCTCCAAAAGTCAACCCAAACTGTCGGTACAATTTGAATACTGTGTATTTTTAGAAATAACGTAATTGTCTCCATTTCCATGCAGTATTTTAGTTTTATGGAATTATAAAAGTTGATATATTTAAAGTTGTGATTCAGAATGCAGTGGCTTCTGAAAGGAGGAGGCAACACATCAAGTCTCATGAGATAAAATATCTAAGGATACGCTAGTTTTGGTCAAGATATATAAGTTGTAATGTTTCATTAATATTATGTGATATACTATATGGACTATATTATTGGATTTAAGTTGAATTGAATATGAAGAATGTATATACACCATTCAGGACTGTAAACTTTTGTTGGCACTCAGCTATATGCCTTTTGCAACCTAGATTTCTAGATTACATATTTATGATATTTTATTTATTTAAATTCTACGTGAATGAGTGTGGATGTCGGGAGGGGCCATAGTATGACCTCATATTCTTTATTATTGCATGAAATGTTAGACTTTTCATTCTTACGTTATTTGCCTTGTACAATGTGTGCCATATGATATTTCAGGTGCGAGATCCAATGCCTGCTGTGTTTTTCTTCCTTATTGACGTATCCATGAACGCCATACAAACTGGTGCAACTGCCGCAGCTTGTAGTGCAATTAACCAAGTGATAGCCAATCTTCCTGTAAGTTCATGTTTGGATTTCTCATGCAATTAACACTTTATTGAGCACTTTCCATTAGGTTAATGCTGTTTGGTGGATTTAATTATTGTATTATTTTCTTTGTTAAACGCTCTTGGTTATTAAGTATTTATTTAAAGAATTTTTAAATGAATAGTTGCAATCCCGTAGATAAATAATTTTCTAAGCTTAGAATTATAATGTGTTTAGCTGCCCTTGTAGCTTCTGTTTAAATGTTTTCTTTTGAACTTTTTGAAGAGGTTGTGGTCTTCCAATCAACTGAGTAGTTGCCAAGTGATGTGATATAAACTTTGCAATGACGTAATTCTGTATAGGATTTGTGGATTTGTATGAGCAATAGAATCATAGATAACTTTTTTAGCCTTCTTATTAGTATGTTATTTTCTACTCACAATGGGGTGTTTTGCTGTCAGAGAAAGAGATATCTTAACTTGGTTTTGGTATTAATGATCTTTTTCCTTGCAGGAGGGTCCTCGAACAATGGTGGGCATTGCTACATTTGACTGCACTATCCACTTTTACAACCTAAAGCGAGCTTCACAGCAGGTTCGTGGAAAGTTATCAGCGTTTTGGTCATAAATTGAACATATTATCTTGTTTTCAGAACTTTATCCAGTTCTTTTACCTCAGAGACAATGGTTTATTTCTATTATGTTATTTGTTGTCTCATGTTTGCATTTGGTCTTCTACTGTTCCTGATACAGAACAAGACAATTGCTTCTGTCAGTGGTGTATCAGTAATTGCTGCAATAGGTGCAAAATGTTAATATTTTTGTTCTGTTCCATTGCAGCCATTGATGCTTATAGTCCCTGATGTACAAGATGTCTACACTCCACTCGAAAGTGATGTTATTGTTCAACTTGCTGAGGTTGGTTATGATTCTCTTTTCACTGTAGGTTCACGTCTGTGCAACATATCGACTTTCAGTGTCCTTTCTGAAACTCCTTTTTTCCTCTTTTTTATTTTTCTTTACTATTCACTCATGTTAAAAGTTACAAAGATGATTGAAAATTATTTTTGGTAACCGCAGTGCCGTCAACATTTAGAGATATTGCTGGAAAGCATTCCCACAATGTTTCAGAGTAATAGAACTGCTGATTCAGCTTTCGGTGCTGCAGTAAAGGTATTGGCCTGTGATATTCTATACGTTGTTAACAAATAATTGCAGAATCAAATCAGTTGTTGCATAAAATGTCACTCGGGAAGGGGAAATATTAAAATTCATCTTACTCAAAAATTGTGGTGACTTCTTTTATAATGAGGGCATATAATCTTTCTAGGAACATGAATGTTTGTAACATCTGCTCAAGCCCAAAAATTTACAAAGAGAGAAATTATGGTAAGACAAGCAGGTTGAGTTCAAGTATTCTCTGACATGCGAAACATGCTTCTGAGACATGGCTTGACCATGTATCATCCTCAATAAATCAAAAACGGAGACACTTTTCACTTAACACGAGGAAAATTAAGACAGGATTTCATTACATCTACCAATCCCCTTGCATGTGATATGTGTCAATTGATAATCAGCTAGAGTGCATAATATTCATTTCTGTTCTCTTTCTTCTTACATTAGGCTGCTTTCCTGGCAATGAAAAGCACTGGCGGTAAACTTCTTGTTTTCCAATCGGGTAAGCTAAGTAACGAAATTTTAGTTTCATCCATTGATAAGATCCTGTTTAAATTTTTCTATATGAAAAAAAGTTGGATGTATATGTCCTGGCGTTGTCGATATATTGTTTAGGATTTTCTCTTGAATTTCTTATTGCCTTGTTCACTTTTTCAGCTTTCTGTATGTTTGCTACTTGAAGATACTTCATTTGATGAAATTATTCAACCCCCTATCCTATTTTGTTTTTGAAATTAGAGTACGCTAAAATTCTACTGTAGTATTATCATATTGATAATTTATAACATTACAGTCTTGCCGTCAATTGGCATTGGATCACTCTCTGCTAGAGAAGCAGAAGGCAGAAGTAACATATCAGCAGGAGAGAAGGTATGAATCCTGTAGGGTTATTACTATGTCACACTATGCTTGGCTCTCAAGAACTATTTTGTTCATATATCATATTTTTTGGATAAACCGTCTCCTGAATCAATAATGTACTATAACCCATTCTCTTACTAGGGATGAAATATGATTTAGAGGTGCATGAGTTTTGTTAATTTCGGTTTTTGTACCCGTCCCTCCCTTTCCTGTGTTTATATATATATATATATATATATATATATATATATATATATATTTAACCTTTGAGTCTGAGTCTAATAATGGAGTGCAATCTTTGATCCCGTTTTATTCAGTATTAGCAACTTGATAAACAGTTGCAGGATGTGGCGTGTAAATTTTAATTCTCTACTTTCTTTTAAAACCTGTAATCGATAAAAGTTGTAAATACTAACTAGATTTTATGTCTTTTAATCATTATAGTTTTGAGTGTGGTGTGAAGTAATTTCTAAAAAGGAAGTAAGCAGTTATTTAATAATATCGCGATTTTTATCATTCCACTTGTAAATATTTATGCGGTCTAAAAAAGATAGCTGCAATTTAGATGATATATAAAGATAATTGGGTAGCTAAATGTCGATGAGTTCCAATTACACACCAAGGCTGTAGTCTAAGGTGCACTTCAGTTCCGTCATTATATAAAAACTCACTATTTGTCCTCAAATGATTATTGTAGTACGGATAGAGATAATCATTTCATCAAGTAATAGACATTTATTTAGAGACTGCTGTTCCATTAGATTTAGTGTATATGTTCAAGTTCCGTACCATTAGATATAAAATATTCTAGTAATTGCATTGATGCTTGGATTTCAGGAGGCTCACAAATTACTCCAACCAGTGGATAAAACTTTAAAAACTATGGCCATTGAATTTGCAGAATACCAGGTGATTTTAAATGTTCAGTCCAAGATAATTTATAACCGTTGCAAAAACTATTTCTATTGTTTTATGGGATCAATTTATTGTCTGTTTCTTGTCATTTATTATTTCTTAACACTTTCAGGTCTGTGTTGACTTGTTTATTACAACACAAACATATGTAGACATCGCGTCTCTCTCTGTCGTTCCAAGAACTACAGGAGGCCAGGTACTTGATTAAATATTTAGGTTCTTAATCATATAGTACTATGAGGTACCATTCCATTTTTGATCATATGATTTGTATCTTCAATGATGATTAAGGGTGTGTTTGGGTGTGCTTTTAATCTCCTTGACGTAGGATCTTATAAGCTCCTAAAAAATAAGTAAGAAGATTCTAAATTATTTTTAAAATCTTAACAGATCTCATTAGTTTGACCATTCAATTCACAAAATTGCCATTATTAACATATTATGAATTCCAGGCACCTATTTTACTGAAACACTTCAAGAGATTATTTTTAAAGTTATCAAACATCTTACAAGCTCCAAAAGCATCTTGTAAGATGTTTTGAGTAAGCTTAACTAATCAGCCTCATTTCTGATTTGCATTATCATATAGGACAGTCATGTCTTTATATATTCAGATGTTAGTTTTGTGCTCTGAGTTTGAGTGGTTTAACTCTTCAGGTGTACTATTATTATCCTTTCTCAGCCGTTTCTGATACTGCTAAGCTTTACAATGATCTTCGTTGGAACGTCACAAGGCCCCAAGGATTTGAGGCAGTGATGCGTGTTAGATGCAGCCAGGTTGATTTAATTTCTTAGCTTGTTAGATATGCAAACACCACAATATTTCTTTGGAGATCAAGTGCGTTTTTGACAGGTGAAAATGACACTTTAGTTATTTGTCTTTTCTTGGAGTAGGGTATTCAAGTTCAGGATTATTCTGGAAACTTCTGTAGGCGCATACCAACAGATGTCGATCTACCCGCCGTATGTCTCTCTCTCTCTCTCTTACACACACACACACACTCACACAGACTATATATATACATATGATAATATATTCCTAAGTATTGATCCTGGTGTTGATTGTATATATATTCTCAAGTATTGATCCTCGTGTCGATTAATTATGTGTGTCAAGATATTAGGGATAGAACTCGTTTGATCTCTTAACTCACCCTGTGATAATATACTGCTAGTCTGTCTTGGCTAGACTCTGACTCTAGATTTGATATATTGATTTTCTCTCCAACCGATGAGCATATAATGTTGGCAGTACTTAATTGCCTTTTCAGTTGTTAAGTTAACCATAGTTTTCTTTCAGTTGTTAACCATAGTTCCCGTACCATTTCTAGTCTACCTTGGCAACATTAACAAAGGGTTCTACCGGGAAACCATGGATTTTTGAGTTTTCGCCATTGGTTACTGGTGTGGCAAATATCTTCAAATTGTTTTGTCTATCTAAATGCAGAGTTAATTGGCTTGAACTTGAAAAGAATAACTTATTGCGCTATAGATGTTTGGTCTTCTCTATTTCCACCATGTAAAATCTAGAATTTAGATCAGCAGACAGCACGTGCTGAAAGTTGAATCCTATTTAATGATATAAATTGTGGGCACATTTGCATATACAAGATAATGGAAGAACGCAGCACATAGGTCTACGCAGACAAATGAGAAAGTTGTTACATGGTCTCTGAAAATTGTCGGGCATGGCTTCTTGGGGTTTAGCCCTGGAATTCTATTTTAATAAGTCACCACATGTGGATGACTGTTTTGTAATTCCGTAAACTGAATTAAGACACCTATGGTTTTCATGTTGAGACCTTCTATGTATAGGTTATGTCACAAATAAGGAACTAAGAGTTTATCAATCATTATTTCAGTCTGCAGTCTCTAGATTAAGAGAAATCGGTTCTCATAATTTTCTGGATGCACCAGCGTTGCAATTACAATGATGTTCTATACATTAGTTCTTCTCCCATTTTTGACATTTCTGAATGCATGCAGTTACACGTGGTGTTATGTAAATTCATTCTTCTTAATTTGTGTATTACATTTCTTTATTAAGATACCTCTATTTACGAAGAAGTTTCTTATTGCTCCCGCACATTTATCATTCCCATGTTAAGTTGACTGCTGGGACAGACTTGTTTTGTCTTCAACTAATCTTCATTTTTTCCCAGATCGATTGTGACAAAACGATAATGGTGTCCCTAAAACACGATGATAAATTGCAGGAAGGAACGGAGTGTTCTTTTCAGGTATAACTTCTTTTCTCTGGAATGACACCTCTACTTGGAAATTGTTATCCACTTGCGTGATTTGTGGAATATATTACTTTTATTTACCCAGAAAACCAAGATTTCTTCGAGAAGTTTGTTTTTCTCTTCCTCTTATTATAGTTCATTGGTCATATAATCATGTGGTATGTTTACGTTGTCTAGTGTGCCCTTCTTTACACCACCGTATATGGACAAAGAAGAATCCGAGTTTCAACCTTGTCTCTGCCTTGCACCAATATGCTGAGTAATCTGTTCCGCTCTGCTGACCTGGACACCCAATTTGCTTGTATGCTGAAGCAAGGTACTTTGCTGTTATGATTTTCTTGGACTTGCTAGGTTTAAAATGTATCATTTCCAGGTGGTGCGTCTCTATTACTGTCTTTTTTACGTCTGGAACATTGAATTTGGCACCTACTATCTGCCCTTCTTCATTTGATTATAGCAACGAATTCATAATAGCAAAATGGTGATCAGAGTATAATTCTCTTGGTCCTAAAAATTCGTGAAACATGTTTTACTGAGGATAGCCTCAAACGAATCCATAAAATCTTGTTTACATAACAAAAATCTCATGAAAATATGGCACTAATTCGTGAAATATATCGAGTAAAACTATCTATATTGATGAATACATTATCTCCAATTATTTTAGCCTATTGAAAATATAAATACAATTCAGGAATAAAGCATTCTATTAGTGAAAGATTCAGAAGATTTTTGTCATGTAGCAATATGTGGTCAAAATGCACCGAATTCTGATGCTATGGAAATATCGAGTTTTATTCGAGCTATCTTCGAAGATTCAAAGGATTCATTACTCTAGATTTGCCCTGTATGTTGAAAGTTTTCCATTCAGACATCATTTATCATTATATCTGGCTGTCGGCCATTTTGTCCATAACGTCCCGACTTTGTTGTCTGATTATTCTCACATGACAGCGGCTAGTGAAATTCCTTCAGCACCTCTTGCACAAGTCAGGGATCAAGTTACAAATGTTTGCATCAACATTTTATACTCGTATCGCAAGTTCTGTGCAACAGTATCATCTTCTGGACAACTTATTCTGCCTGAGGCACTTAAGTTGTTGCCTCAATATGCACTTGGTATGTTCTAATTTATCTGTTAGTCTTATTACATATTTCATAGTTTTTTTTCATTCTGGGGTCTTATTAATAACTGGAGTAGCTCCTTTCAAATGACTGATCATCTATGATCAAATGGTTCCAACTCTGCATAGCGTGTCAAGACTCTATTATCTTATGGTATGGCTTGTGCATTTACCCTAAATATTTTAAGGGAAAAACTAATTCTTTCTATCACTATAGTTGTTCATTAAATGTAATTTGTTTATGCTCCGAAAATAATATCTTTTATACAACACTGAAAAGATGCAAAAGATATGATGAATTCCTGCATATTAAGAACAAATGAAAATAAATCTAGAAGAAGTAAATAGCACCTCAAATATGATAGTGAACCTCTTTGTATGTTTACTATCTTAATCCCAATGGTACGTATCCAGTTTTACTCCGCACTGAGTTTGAGATCAAATTTTAGAAGTCAAATTTTGAGTATTTTTGAATAATGCTCTCGAAAGTAATGGTTGAGAGTTAGTGACATCACATCGTTGCTTTAAGTGAGTGTATTTTGACAAAAGAAAGAAAAATTTCATTTTAGGAAATGAAGTGTTAATTTGGGACTTCCCAGTATGGAACTGAGAGCTAAAAAGATTTGGGACAGAGGGAGTATAATATTGTACTTAGATTTCATAAGTCTAGTGCTGCTCCTTTTAAATTCTTTTCTCCTGATATGGGTCGCGTTTGGTTTCTAATAGTTCCTCTCTGCCTTTTTCAGCTTTACTCAAAAGTACTGGATTGCGCTCTGATGGAAGAATTGACGATAGATCCTTTTGGATTAATTATGTTTTGCCATTGCCTACTCCTTTGGTAATCCCATTGGTATACCCTAGGATGATAGCCATTCATGATCTTGATGAAAAGGTATAGAGTTTTTCTAGATATATATGTTGTCATTATTGGTTTTATCGTGCGTGCATTTTCTCATTTTTAAATGCCGAATTGTCAGGAATTGGATGATTCCATTATCCCTACCCCTATTCCACTTTCAACTGAACATATTACTGATGAAGGAATATATCTTCTTGAGAATGGAGAAGATTGTTTGATTTATGTTGGTAATTCAGTTCAGCCAAATATTTTGCAACAATTGTTCGGCATTTCATCAGTTGAAGAAATTTCTAATCAGGTATTTCTTTTAAATACGTGATAATTTGGCGTTCTTTATTTTGAATGCAAATGACATAGGTAAAACTCTTATTTGTTGCCATTTGCAATCCCGGAGTATATATGTGGCAATTCAAATATTTTGTAAAACGTGACATCTTCTGTTGCACGAATCAGTACATGCCGCATGAACAAAAAAAGGTGATTTTGATATGAAAAGAGAATTTTCACGTTTCCTTGACATTAGTATTTTCCTCTCCATAACTCACTCACTCTGTGTACATATCTCACACATCTGTTACACTGTATGTGTAACAGAAGACGTTTTTGTGTTAGAGATGATTTGAAGGACATAATTGGATCCTTTGTCGACCAAGATGTCTAGTTTTGAGGATTTCACACTTGAAAAAAGGGTGGTCAAAATGATATTGTATACATACACTCGTTCATTAACTTATGTGGAAATCCTTTGTTGTCGGCCTTTCTGTCTTAAATTTGTCTATTTTCACTTATTTGTTTATTATTTTTAATTCGATCTTTCTCTTTCTTTTATTTCCACGGGGGAAAATTACTTGCAAAAATTGAAGTCAATAGTAGGATTCATGCGCTTAAATTTCGTGTATTTTCAAAGAATTAGCACTTTACTGCATTTTGCCTCTTTCAGTTTATGCTGCAGCAATACGACAATTCGTTGTCAAAGAAGCTGAATGCAATTGTAAATGAAATAAGGCGCCACAGATGTTCCTACCTACGGTATGAATAATTCTTAATTATTGCTCTCAGATGTGAATATATTATTTGGTTTTATGACATGCTTATTATTTTCAACACTCTTTTACTCTTAATTTCTTTTTCTGCAGCTTGAGATTGTGCAAAAAGGGAGATCCATCAGGTTAGTGCATGAATAATTTATTTTCCACCAGAAATGCTCTGGCTTTCTTTTTGTATTCTTTTTCTCATATTGAAATGTTGTTATTATTACGGGTGAAAATGTTGGTTTTGATAAAAATAGTAGTATTTATTATTTCTAAGATTTGTTATTCATCGTTTGCAGGGATGACTTTCCTATCTTATTTGGTAGAAGACAAGACGCCAAGTGGGCTCTCATACATCGAGTACCTTATACATATCCATCGGCAGATTCAAAGTAAAATGGCTTGAAAATATACACACAAAGTTTTGATAAAAGATTTTGAGTCCCTAGTAGGAAGAACACATTATGAGAATAGTTTATGGCTTTTTGTTGATGGTTCCTATGAAGAGTCGTTCAAAATCAGTATTTATTATCTTTTTTGCTACTATTTTTTATTTATTATTATGCAATGTAAAATTGAAATGTAGAAACAAGTTGGTTTTAGATGTGGATCATAGATGTTGTAGTTATTTATTATTTATACTTGGTGATACAACTCTTGTAAGGCTGGTTTTCAGATTGGTTTGCAATGATAATAGACGAGAACTTCTCCATTGGACCAGTTTTTTTTTTTTTTTTTCTTTTTTAAGTTTTACTATTGTTTCACATGATAATCAAGTGGAGTGCCCTCAAAATTTGTATTTTGAGATTAAATTCTCCATAAAAGAGCAAAAAGTTTACTGTTTCTGAAATATGGATTTTTTTTAATTGAAAAAACATGAAACATGTAGAGAGCAACTGCGTTTTGTTCACTTCATTTTGTAGAGAGAATCTGAGAAAAAGTGAGTGAGGGATTTAGAAATATTGGGGGGAAATTGTATTTCTCATAGTGGTCGTTGTTTTGGGTCAATAAAGGGAGCGCTTTCAATTTTAATACAGAAAAGGTCAAAAATTTTGGCAATTTTGGTACAAATCGCGCCTGAAAATCTGAAATTCACCGAAAAATGTCATTAGTGGGAAAATTGACTTGAATTTGGGGATTTTTGCATTTGTCGGAAAAATTAACCTTCAATTTGTGGATTTTTGTATATGGAGGGAAAATTAACTTCTTATTTTTTAATCTGGGAAGGGGGATACCCTACAAAATAACTAGCCCGACAGACCCGGGATGGTAGTCATTTCACGGGACCAAGTGGTCTCAATATTATCAAGCTCCATACATGGCCTCCTCCGTCTCACTCCTGAGTTCATCCAGAACATCTTCAAATTGTTCGTCTTGTTCATTGAATTTCTTATTAAAGTTATCAATATCAAGATCCTGGGAGATAGAATCAGGTGGTTCTGGTGGGAGAGAATCGGTCAGCACCACATTGTCCATTATGTTATCCGGACCAATCTTAGTGGTTGGGGGTTGACTGGGTAGGTCTACATAGTTGGAGCCAAAATTAAAATCTCCCAATGGACTTAGGGTATTTATTTTTGGCCCGACAGATTTATTTCGAGAGGTGGGGGATTTAAAGATCACTTTACTAGATTTCTGGCCTTTCTTCATGGGTTGGGATAGTTTCTTTTTCAAGATGTTGTACTGCTTCTTTACTTGGGCTGAAGGTTTACTCGGTCCGCTTGCCTCTATTAGGTCCGATCCAATAGAGTTGTTGATAATTGGGAAGGTTCGGCCCACTTGAATCCGAGGCAAAGAGCCTATGTCAATTATCTTATTCTGGGCCGACATTGGCTTGTTCGTATCATTGGGGCGTGGTTGCTGGGTTTGTTTACCATGGGCCGACGATGGTGGGCTTCGCTAGGTGGCTAACTTATCCGATTCTTCAAAATTCTCCTCATGGGCCGTCATCATTGGGCCTTTACCTTTTGTGCCACTTGTTCCATTACCTTGGTTTGTCTCTATGATTTCTTCCTCTTCGTCCGAATCAAGGATATCAAATCTAGAGCCCATCGGAATTTTAGCTTTAAGTTCCACCTTATTTTGTCCCCTTCCTTTTACAACATACTTATAGCCATTATTATATGTTGGGTCTTTTGCAAGACAAGAGTCCTTTTGACCCCTGAATTCCGATTCCTGTCCATATGTGTACTCTCCCCAATTATTTTCCCAAATATTTTTCTTTCTTTCTTCCTTATTTTGCATAGTACGGCCCGGTCTTCGTGATCGAGTTGGCGCAAGCATCCAAGGCCCGAACCCGTCTTTTTCCTGATTGTCTCGTTGCTCCCTAGACTCCTTGTTCTCTTGATTTTGCGTCACTTTACCGGAATCATTTGTTGGAATTTCAGAATTTTGTTCACGTTTGTTGCATGTTTCTTGTCGATGACCGTAAGATCCGCACTTAAAGCATACCATATGCAAACCTTCATATTCTATGGTTTGAGGATAATCGTTGAGCATAATAGTTGGAACGAGGGGCTTTGTTAGATTTAGTTCGATGCAAACTCGGGCAAATCGGCCTCTAAGGGATTCTTTTGTGTGTTTATCGACTTTGATGACCTTCCCTATCTCGTTTCCCATTCTCGATAGTATCTTGTAATCGAATAATTCCAAGGGGAGATCGGGGAACCGGATCCATGCCATTGTGGTTGTAATGTTTGCCGTCGCTGCATGAAAAACTGGTTTCCACTTTTGTACAGTGAGATAGTGTCCAAAGATCACCCACGGGCCTCCTTTTAATACATGATCGTACTCCTCTTTTTTGTAGAAACGAACCATATAGAATCCGTTACCTAAGTCCACCGGCTCAAGTTCCTCCTTCAATTCCCATAGTGCTCTAATCTTATTTTTCAGGGCTACGTACCCCACCCTTCGGCCCAAAACTTTGCTGATGAGGGCCCTCCTGTATGGTTTGCATAGATTTATCCATTCTTCCTTCGTGATGTTCAATTTTGGCTTTGGACTTGAGTATTCCGATTTGTGCTTGGGCGCCATTTGTTGAAGTAATGAAGTAATGTCGAAGTTGTCCAAGTCGTCCGGCTCCCCCTCTCCCATATAGAATTTGCGTGGCTGAGTATTTTGCCATGTTTGCTGTAAATCGCCCCTCTTCCAAGCATTGTTAGAGGTTAGGTTAGGATTTGTATCTCCCTCCGTTTCCATATGTATGTCTTCTAACTCCGAATTTGGTCCCATAGTAGTATAGGCATCCTCCTCCATCCTTCTTTTGAATTTCTTTATAGATCTCTCTTCCACCACCACTAATGGTGGTGGTTGGCCGGAATGCTCTTCGTTCATAGGATTTGTGACTGTAAATGGCCCGGCAGAAAAAGAGAAGGCCCGAAACTCACGAGAGAAGAGGTCTGATTTAGGAATTATTTTTCTTAAATGTAATATTTTGGAAAATTAACTTCTAATTTGGGAATTTAACTCGCATACTTTCATTTTATTTTTTTTAACTTATTTAAATTTTTTGAAAATTTTAATTCAAATATTTCCTTTTGTTTAATATAAATAAAGTTTCTATAGTTAATATATATAATATTTAAATTAAAAATTATGATATTATATTCTGATTTTTACTATTTTTTTTCTTATTATACTTTAAATTTTCAAAATTATTTTTATTTTGTTCTAATTTTGTTTTCTTTTTCCTTTTTTTTTTGTAATTTTGTTCTTCCAATTTTCCATTTTTTTAATATTTTTTAATTTTCCAAATTTTTCCTTTACTAATTAATTTTTTTTTTTATTATTAATTAATTAGTTTATTTTTGTAAAAGAAAATTGGTCATTTAAAATAATTTCTGAGTTTAAGATAGAATTTTTAATTTTTTAAATATTTTTTCGATAATTTTTTTTTTATCCCAACTATATTCTCATTTATCGAAATGTTAAATTTTTTATTTTCTTAATTTTTTTTTTCAAACTAGAAATAAGTTTGAGATATATAATTTAATATTTTTGTAATTTCTTTTTTCAATTTTATCTTTATATGGGGGTTGGGGTACTTTTGACTTTTTTTCTCATTTTCCTCCAATTTGGGTGCCACATAAGTACATTTCCCTCCACACACACACAAAAAAAACCCCATATTGGTGTGCCACGTAGACATAGGCAGAACAACCTCATATTCGAAAATGTTTGTATGAGGCTGGTTTACCGCGCCATAACTCATAAGGCGTTTTAGGCATAGATTTGGAAGGCAATCTATTTAATGGATAAGCCACAGTTTCTAAGGCATAGTCCCAGAAAGATGGAGAAACTTTAGTGAAATCCATCATGGAACGGACCATATCCAATAAAGGCATATTCATTCGCTTAGACACCCCATTCAATTGTGATATTCCAGACAGAGTCCACTGAGAGAGAATCATTCTCTTTAAGACAACTAAGGAATTTGTCACTTAAGTATTCTCCTCCCCGACTGGATCGAAGAGTCTTAATAATATGACTTAGTTGTTTTTTTACTTCATTCCTAAACTCTTTGAACTTTTCAAAAGCTTCGAATTTGTGTTTCGTAAGATACAAATACCCGTACCACGAATAGTCATCGGTGAATGTTATGAAGTAAATACACCTTCCTTTAGTACTTATACTAAAAAGACCACAAACAACCCAATGGATCAAATCCAAAGGATGAGTGGCACGTTCTACTTGTCCTACAAATGGTGACTTGGTCATTTTTCCTTTAAGACAAGATTCACAAGTTGGCATGGTACGCCTTCCTTTGCCAATTTTTGCACTATTTCTTTGGAAATATGTCCTAGTCTAGCATGCCACATTAGTGTCCTATTTAAGTTATATTGTTTTCTTTTGTTACTATGTTGAATGTAAAAGACGGAATTAATTGGTTGAACAATGTATAAATAATTTGTCAAAGTACTAGTAAAAAGTAAAGAACAATCTTTAATAATGGAACACTTTTCATCTTTTATTAAAAACTCAAAACCTTCTCCATCTAAAACAGGGATGGAGATAATGTTCTATATTATACTAGAAACGTAAAGACAATTATTTAAAACTATTCTACTGTCATCACGTAATGCTAGGTTGATCGTCCCTATCGTTGTGGCAGCAAATTTTGCTCCATTGCCAAGTCTCAGAACGATCTCATCCTTTCCTAGCATCCTACTTCTTGTCATCGTCTGCAAGTTATTGCAAAGATGTGATGCACAACCGGTATTTAATACCCAAGAAGTATCGTTAACATATAAGTTAACTACAACATAAAACATACCCTTGGTCCGCACCTCAGGTCGCAAGGTTCTCCTTGCAATTCCTTTTCCAATGTCCTGGTTTACTGCAGTGGAAACACTCACCCGTGCCCTTATTAGCTTTAACCTTCTTGACCCAACCTTTAGCTTTTAGCTTCTTGTTCTTTTGAGAACTTTTCTCTTTCACGTTCTTTGGCTTCTTAGTCTTAGAATCGGCATAACTCACAAGTAGGACTAGCTTGTCCTTCTTGATGATGGCTTCTTCAAACCTTAACATGCTTAACAAGTCAAGCAAGGTTGCTTCCAGACTGTTCATGTTAAAGTTCACCACAAATTGGTCGAATGAGCTAGGCAGGGATTGAAGTACTAAGGCTATTGAGAGTTCATTGTCTAGAACAATGGCAAGACTTGCGAGCTTCTCAATGAGCCTAATCATCGTTTAACCATTTCTTATGAGTTTCGATTTTCTCCTCCTCAACACTCTTGGGCAGAGTCGAGAGGGGTGAATCAGTCAACACATGGTCTCTATTCTCAGAGTTGAGCATTATCTTAAGGGTTTCTAAGCCAATCAGAATAGTTGGGTCCAGTGAGTTCATTTGTGTCGAAAATTGTGGAAAGCAGGTTCTTAGCCATCTTAGATATCTAGTTATCTACAAATTAAAGCAAAACGGAGATTAAGAGAATGTTTAATACATTATGTGTAGATATGATTTTCAGGTCTTTCAATCATAAATTACCTCCCACTATTTAATTCAAATTCAATAACTCTCATTAAAAAATTCGAGAAAAAACTATTTTTCTTAGTGAGTTTTGAAGTCCAATTTAATTATTACATACCCCAATTTTATGGACACATATATAATAATTAAATAGATAGAAAACACTTGTCAATTACATCTCTGAGTAAATCTCAATTATTTTAACTCATGTTTCACATGGACCTCGATTTTATGCACCGCCATGTTACTCCTATGTTAAGTTAGACCCATCAAACCTACATGTAAATAACCTACCCAAAAAATTTCACTTGCTATGGTCAACTTCAATGTGCATCTCTATGCTTAGTAATAATCACGGCTTTCTCATTAAAGAAAGTCCCACTTGCAATGGTTGACTAATCCACATAAGTAGCATTGACATGCTATTACTTTTGATGGTAGGCATAGATTATTAAACACCATTTAATTTTATCCCATATCAATTTAAAATTAAAATCATTAAGATTTTATAAACTTATCAAATAAGTAAGAGAATTTTAGTATATTATGAAAAGTCTCATCGTTTTGATTATCTTATCTAAGCCTCTATCCTAAACATGCCTAACAACACATGAAAGGAATATAATAGATAAGCATAATCTTAAAAACATGTATCTTATACAAACGTGCATCTCATACATAGAATCATGCATCTCATACATAAAATCATGTATCTCATAAAATAATGCATCCATACATAAAATATAACATGGATATTTTGGGTCATGTCTGAATCGATCTTATCTAAAGCCATCAAGGATCGAACGCCGGCAAGGCGAATAAAATATTCAAAAAATGGAAAGTAAACATGCCTATACAATCCTAATGGCCTCAAAATTCCATCATGCATATCAACTCATGAAAGCATATGTAAATTCTTAATTTACTAAATATTTCTCATAAATTAAATCAATTCGGGGTTCTCAATAAAACTTGATTTTTCCAAAATTAAACAATTTAAAACATCTTTTACATAAAATAAAAAATTATAGAAAAAATAATTCCCGAAACAGGTTCGACGACCCTCTGCCCGACAATCGGGTTAGGTCTTCGCGTTCAGGCCAGGCTGTTTTGGACAGCCTGTTTCAGCGACATGATAGGGTGTTCGAAACAGCCCATTGCGCCTTTTCACTTGACACTTTGGTCCGAGCGATGGATCAGGTGTTTGATGTTCCAAACATCACACTCGATCCGATTTTCTATGTAAACTCTTTACATAATTAATTTTCAGATTTAAACATCTTTTAAAAAACTAAAACTACAAAGTTTTTATGAAAACTCCCAAATCAATGAAAGTCATGAATTAATTAGTTTTAAACGTGTATCACATGTAACGATTAAAATAAAACAGATCATGCATAACAATGCGCGAGACTTAGGCTCTGATACCAATGTTGGAAAACATACATATAGCCCGATTAAGCACAGTGAAAAGTTAAAAATTTTAGTTTCTAGGATTTAAAATATATGAGTTTGTTAATCCTACGGGCTTATCACATATCATAGGCTTGCACATCTCTACACTAGTTATTTAAAACTTGAATAAAGAAGATCTTACCTTATTCAATTTTTCGTGAAAATCAAAGAGTTTTTTCTTCCTTAATGTAAGCTCCCTAGCTTGCTCTCCGTTCCTTTTATCAACCGTCTCATTTTTTTCTTTGATGAAGATTTCTAATTCCTCTACCAAAATCACCCTTGCCCGGAGTCTTGATTCACTTTAGAGATCCAAGTGTTTCTCCTTTAAAGTTGATCCACAACCCGGGTACCCACTCGTTTATAATCTTTAGTAAGGTTGATCTATAAACGTTTATTCTAACTCTAAGGAATAGTGTATGGGAATAAGGTGAAAGCAAAAATTACTTCTTTAAGTATTTTGAATAATTATTGAATTCAAGATCTTGATGAATAATCAAGAACTCAAGAACATATATGAGACAGAGAGAGAGGAATGATTTTGTTAGAAATTTCATGTTAGATGTTTTGATGATGACAATTAGGACCTTTGTTAGACCCCAAAAATATGTAAGTTTGTTTTTCAGCTTTGAAGCGTTAGATTTGTAATAGGCTTTGCTTTATTCTTATTTTAGATTGTTAGGCTAAGTAGTCTTAGGCTGAGCGTCTGATAATTTCTGAGTGAGTTTATCAGTGGTAAAGTTTGAAGACTCAAGCGCCTGATTTCTGAATGAAGATAAAATCTCCAAGCATCCAATTGACCAGCTATATCAAGCGTCACCTTATGGATCGAAGTAATTCAAGGATTAAATAAGCGTCTATCAATGACTGATCTCACCTGAATTTATTTCTAAGACCAGAAGGAGTTTTAATGCAAATATTCTCAAAGCATTAAATACTAATGGGCATTTAATTCAAATGCATTAAATGCTGATAAGAGCATTAAATGTGATAAGCACTTTCAGACGTACGGAGAAGCCACCCTATTGGACTGTCAACTATTCAAAGACTGCAGCAGCAACTTTTGTGCAACAGATTTTTAGGAAAAAAGGACAAAAGTTTTTCACTCGCGGAAATGAGAGACACGCGCTCTTGCATGTGTCAAACGGACACTTTTTCCAAGAATGCCTACAAATAGGACTTCAACAACAAGCCAAACATAGAGAACAATTATCAAGTCGAATTGCTGTTGCATTGAAGTCTCATTCCTTACAATCTCAGAAAAGCCAAACTTTCAAGAAAATATTCTCTTTGCTTTTCTTCAAATCCTGAGACAGTCAACCCAATATCTCAAACATTTTTTCGGAGAAACCCATATTACTACTGAGATATTCCTAGTTGTTTGAACTTTATCAAAATCAAACAAACCTTTTAGAAAAACCCCTATCCAAGCCTCGCGATCTGTGTGAAGTCGAAGTTGGATACTTGCCATATTTCTGGGTGAAAGAAGCAAGGGGATTGAAGTGATTTGGAGCAGAAATCTGTGTGATCAAGGAGCTCAAGTCATCGACATCCATCTCTCCCTAATTTGTAGAAGATTCTGTGTGATTCTTTGAGAATCATTTTAGTGGATTGCCTCCAAGTGTTCGAGGAGAAGAAGGACGTAGTTGGGATTACACCACCCAACGAACCTTACAAATATTGTGTCATTTACTTTTCAGTCAATTCTTTTATCTATCGTATCATTGCATAAATGGATTAAGTAAAACACAATCAAACGCTAAGCAACTAAGAAACTTCTTGTGACGCTAAAGCTTTAAAAAGAAGATTACAAAAATCTTTCCGCTGTGCTAACACTGATTAAAGAACTGAACGTTTAAGCCCACTCGGTCAAAGTATTCAAGTCTTGAAATCTAAGTTAACTTTATAAAAACACTCTCCGTTAGACGCTTCACCAAAGCGCCTATATTTTAAGTGAACGTTTAAGTCAAGCGTAGACACTTCAAGCGTTTACATCTCAAGCGTCCAAAAACCATTTTAGTACGAAATCTTTTGAAGTCGAAAAAGACTTCAGGGTCTATTCAACCTCCTCCCCTTCTAGACCCTTTCGTATGCCACTTGGGACCAACAGATTTTATGATAAAGGGGACAAAAGTTTTTGGCTTGTAATTGCTTGAAATTTCAGTCCTCCTCTAGTCCTATTTATAGGATTAGTTTTTGCAATTATTTCACATGTAGAGCTCTTCTACATTAATCCTTTTCCTTGTAGGAGTAATAGACTAATTATCTCCTAAGTAGAACTCTTCTCATTTAATTAGTTTTCTAATGCAATGCAGATTCCTATTTATTAGGAATCTTATCCTTATCTAATAGGAATCATATTCCTATCTTTAAAAGGAATCATTTCTCTCCAAGAAATCTAATTTACTTTCAGAAGAAAATTAATGAAACTGCTTTAAATCATCCGCCTCTCCTAATTTTCGACCCAGGCACAATAAATGAGCTTTTTAATAATTAATCCACCATACCAGATTAATTAAAAGTCTTTTCCAATTAATTAAATACTTTCTAGACTTATTCTTAATTAAATTGATCTTATCAGCTTAATTAATTCATTTATCCAACATTTGAATAATAAAAGTCTTAATTTATTAAGCCAATTAATTAATATATTAATTGAACTACTTTGAATTAAATTCCCTTAGTCAAGAAATGGATTTGTTTTAGTATTGTGTGTGGCCCTTTAGGTTCACCAATATACTAGTAGTGGGTTCATAACCTTTATGATTTAATTTGGTCAATTAAATTGTCTCGATTAATTAAACACATTTAATTAATCATCTAATTATTTAATCTTCATTAAATAGAAGATACTTACAAATCAAAGAAAAGTTTCAAGCTACTTATCTTGAAGACCTAGATGTAGGCGATTCAAAATGAATATTTTCAATCACGCATTCCATGCAAGTGGGATTCTTCCATCAACTAATTTCTCAATTGAATTAAGGATCGAGAAATCTTATTAGTTGAGATCCTTGTAAATTCAATCTTTATAATTCAATTGTGTTTGAATGTGGTTAATTAATTCAAGAAACTCCTTTCTTAATTAATTAATTACTTGTCTTGGCCAATGACTAACTTAGTCAAGCCACTTTGAATGTTATAGAAAATTCACTTGTTCATCAAAACAAGTGATGGATCCTTTGTTGTCAACACCAACCTCCACGTACGAGTCACTACACCCAATCACCAGTCCTTATGCGTCCTTGTAAAAGAACTGGCACAGGAGTCAAAGTGCAATGAGTCAATATACAAGATTAATGTGATGACTCAAGTCAAAGAATTAATCTTTCACTATCGTGATTAAGAAACTCCTAATTCGACATATATAGAAATAATTCCAATCCAGGAAGTTTCAATCAAGGTTATCAATGAACTTGTTCTCAACAAGCACCCGCGTATGTGCATTTGTGTCATCTACACTAATGTCTATAAAATGAGACATTCTCTAATTAAGAGTGTGCATCATATGTGCAAGTCTATCCAAATTATCAATGTCTCATTTTGATAATTCTATGATTTGGATAGTATTTAGAAATCAGAGCCTTGGAGACTTGTTTTATGATATCCATCCAATGAGTTATCAAGTCTCATAGCTATGTGTAAGTTCTAAGGACTTCATTAGGATTGTCAATGAGCTCAAGCCGGCTCGAAGCTCGTAAGCTCGGCTTGATAATTTTCAAGTCGAGCTTTATATAAGCCTGGCCCAAGTCGAGCTAGAGCTCAAGGATAAGGCTTGAATTTGAATTCAAGTCGGGAGTGAGTGCGACTTGGCTTGAATTGGGCTCGGACTCGTAAAAGAAAATATATACATGTGTATATATATAAATATATATATATATATATATGTTTTATATATTATATACAAAAATAAAATATAATACTTTTTTGTAAATAATTACAGATTGCACAGAAAATATCAAGATTTAAAATTAAGGAATAGAATTCTTGAAATCAATCAATATTCAATTCTAAAATTTCCTAATATAAAACACTATACTCAAAAAATTAAAAAAGTAATAAACTGCCAATTTAAACCTACCAGACTGTATCCAATACAAACATAAGACAATTCACATAAATTGACATTGGAGGCTGCTAACTTTTTGTCTTAAAGAATTGTATTTCATTAATTTCTCTCACAACTCATGTCAAAAGCAATTTTTTTTGTAAGTAAATTTATCATATATTTAGTTACAATATTTTTCAATCTTAAATAATACGTGGAGCATATATTTCAATGAAATGAGATCTTTCAAGGTTCATTTTAGTTATGATTTGTCATTAAAACATGGATGATGTTGGGTTTTTTTTAATGTTTTTAAGATTGCTATTTTTTTAATTTATATATTAGATTACTTTATTACTTAAAGTTTTTCAAAACAGAACAAATTCGGGCCGGCTCAGGCTCAGCTCGAAGCTCATACTAATTTTTCAAGCCGAGCCCGAGCTTTGAAATAAAAAGCTCGTGCTAATTCAAGCCTTGGTGATAGAAGCTCGCATAATATCAAGCCGAGCGTGAGCTTGACCAGGCTCGGCTCGCTCGACTTGATTGACAGGCCTAGACTTCATCATATAGTTATAAACAATATAAACACAAGATGAAGAAATGTCTTTTTATTAATATAATGTAAAACAAAATTAGTTATTACAAGAATAGAAAATTAAAGTCTATCTAGGATTGGCTCGCAGGGCACTATTCTAATAGTTGAAAAACCCAGTTACCCGACGCAGCCCATAATAACAAATGAATCACCATTTGAGCATATATCTCAACCCACACCTCAGTATAACCATTAATAACCATTAGCATAAAATAACTCAAGACCCTTGCACACTTCATGAAGTTCCGCATATATGTTCTGTTAGGAATTTCATATTAGATGTTTTGATGATGACAATTAGGACTTTATGTTAGACCCCAAAATATGTAAGCTTGATTTTAGTAGAAATCATGTATAAGCTTTGAAGCGTTAGATTTGTAATAGGCTTTGTTTTGTTTTTATTCTAGATTGTTAGGCTAAGTAGTCTTAGGCTGAGCGCCTGATAATTTCTGAGTGAGTTTATCAGTGGTAAAGTTTGAAGACTCAAGCGCCTGATGTCTGAATGAAGATAAAGTCTCCAAGCGTCCAAATGACCAGCTATATCAAGCGTTACCTTATAGGACAGAAGTGATTCAAGGATGGATAAGCGTCCATCAATGACTGATTTCACCTGAATCTATTTCTAAGTCCGGAAGGAGTTTAATGCGAATATTCTCAACGCATTAAGTGCCAACGGGCATTTAATTCAAAGCATTAAATGTTGATAAGAGCATTAAATGTGATAAGCACTTTCAGACGTACGGAGAAGCCACCCTATTGGGCTGCCAACTATTCATAGACTACAGAACCAACTTTTGTGCAGCAAATTTTCAGGAAAAAGGACATAAGCTGTTCACTCGCGAAAGTGAGAGACACGCGCCTGTGCATGTGTCAAATAGACACTTTCTCCAAAAATGCCTATAAATAGGACTTCAACAACAAGCCAAAGATAACAATCAATTTCTAAGCCAAATTGTTGTTGCATTGAAGTCTTATTCCTTAAACTTTCAGAAAAGCCAGAATATTCAAGAAAATATTCTCTTTGCTTTTCTTCAATTCCTGAGACAGTCAACAATATCTCAAACATTCTTTTCGAAGAAACCACATTACTATTGAGATATTTTCAGTTGTTTGAACTTCATCAAAATTAAACAAACCGTTTAGAAAACCCCATCCAAGCCCCGCGATCTGTGTGAAGTCGAAGTTGGATACTTGCATTATTTCTGGGTGAAAGAAGCAAGGGAATTGAAGTGATTTGGAGTAGAAATCTGTGTGATCAAGGAGCTCAAGTCATCGACATCTATCTCTCCCTAATTTGTAGAAGATTTTGTGTGATTCTTTGAGAATCATTTTAGTGGATTGCCTCCAAGTGTTCAAGGAAAAGAAGGACGCAGTTGGGATTACACCACCCAACGAACCTTACAAATATTGTGTCTTTTACTTTACAGTCAATTATCTTATCTATCATATCATTGCATAAATTGACGAAGTAAAACACAATCAAACGCTAAGCAACTAAGAAACAACTTGTGACGCTAAAGATTTCCAAAAATGAAGATTCTAAAATTATTCCACTGTGCTAACACTGATTAAAGAACTGAACGCTTAAACCTACTTGGTTAAAGTATTCAAATCTTGAAGTCTAAGTTAACTTTCTAAAAACAGTCTTCATCAGACGCTTAGCCTAAGCGTCTATATTTCAAGTAAACGCTCAGTCAAGCGTTTACATTTCAAGCGTCCAAAACCATTTTAATACGAAACTTTTGAAGTCGAAAAAGACTTCAGGGTCTATTCAACCCCCCCCCCCCTTTCTAGAACTTTTCGTATGCCACTTGGGACCAGCAAGTGGTATCAGAGCGGTTAAAAGTTGAAATTTAAAAATTTTCAAGCATAACTGCTTGTTTAGATCCTTCTTCAGAATCTAGTTGCTTTTAAAATTGTTTTTATGGCATTTGCTAAAGTTTCCAAACTGACTGAGTCAAATTATAACACATGGAAAGTCAAAGCACTTACATATCTCTGTTCATGTGATGATGACATGTGCGATATTATTTCAGATGGGCCAATCAAAATATATAAAGTTATCACAAGAGCGCCTGGAGCCACGAAAGACACTCCGGATGGTTACGTTGAAAAACTGAAACAAGAATGGTCTCCAGATGAGCGTCGAAGAGCAAATTTGGACAATGTTGGTCGGAATGCTCTGTATACAGCTATTGGTGATAATGACAATCTATTCAATAAGATTAAGTCATGCAACACAACTAAGGAAATCTGGGATAAGTTAGCCATGATCTGTGGTGGTTCAGCTCAGATTAAAGAGAACAAACTTTCCATTGCCAAGGAAAGGTTTAACAGCTTTAAGATGTTGACCAATGAGACTCTAGAGCAACTGAACATAAGATTCACATCTCTTGTTACGGAACTCACATCCTTGGGTATGAATTTACAGAACCGAGAAATGGTGGTTAAAATCTTTAGAAGTCTACCTAGTAGATTCTTGATGAAGACAACATCTATGAGAGAATCAAATATGTTGGATCGCCTAACTCCAGAAGATGCCTTTTCAGAGCTCAAACCATTTGAGTTTAAGTAGAATTCGGCTAGTGATGCAGTGAGCAGTCCAGTAATTGAGTCTGGAGCGCTCGTAGCATCAATCAAGGGTAAATCGGGTAATAAAGGAAAAGCTTCAGATATCAGTGAGGAAGAGGAGTTGGCCTTGCTGAATAGATTCAGAAAGTTCTTGAGATATGAAAAGAAAGGAAATAGTCCTAAACATCAAGGACAGAGTTCACATCAAGCGCCCGCTCCAGTACAACAACAATACCAAGCGCCTCATTATTTTGTTCCTTCATCCCAAGCGCTTGCTCAATACCAAACGTCTACTCAAAATCTCACAGCGCCCGTGGTCTCAAAACCACACACTGCAAGGTTAACAAATGAACAAAAGATGAAAACTAACCTTTGTTACAATTGTAGGAAACCAGGGCACTACCAGGTAAATTGCCCTTATCCAATTGTATCCAAGCCCTCACGGTAGGATTTTGTGGATAGAAACCAATTCAGGAGCAACCTTCGTCAACAAGGTTTGCTAGCGGAATCAGAACCAGCGTCCGCACCTGAAGATTTGGAGTCTTCAGAGAAGAGTAGTGATGATGATGAACCAGTGGATGACTCAGCGCTTATTTGTCTCATGGCCAGAGATGATGAAGCGTCTCCTGAGGTAAACACTGAGATATCTTACCCTCTCTCTTATGAAGAATTACTTGACAAAGTTAATGAATATTATAAAAATTGTCAAGATGCCACCAAAATATATCAAAATGATCTCGCTATTATCTCATCACTCACAAGAGATAAAGTAACGCTCAAAGCAGAGTTGAAAGTTCAGCAACAATACATTGAGAAGAACCAATCACTTGAGAGTGAGATTATTCAATTAAAAGGCGATCTTGATAGAATAGTCAAGAGTGAAGCTGATCTGATCGCTAGACTTGCCAAATCAGAGCAGCTCATCTCATCATTATCAAAAGCTTCAAGAAAGTTGGATAATGTCACTGAGGTAACAAGAATGTTTGGTGAAAAGACCGGTTTAGGATGCAATAAATTCGATAAACAACCAAACAAACCTAATGTTACGGCAAACAACAAAGGAAAGGGTGTTTTCTTTGTTGAAGAATGTTCACAAAGTCAAACACATGTTGAACCAAGCGAAAATGGTACGAGGACAAATGAGAAGGCCAAAGCTGACTCACTCAAGGCCAAAGTTAGATAAAGATGAAAGTGGAAAGAAAGTTGATATCACTAATTATAGAGGTATCATTGGATCACTTCTTTATCTTACTGCCAGTAGACCTGATATTATGTTTTCGGTATGCATGTGTGCACGATTTCAAGCTGATCCTAAAGAGTCGCACTTAATTGCTGCCAAGAAGATCCTTAAATACCTAAAAGGCACACAAAATGTGGGCTTATAGTATCCTAGGGATTCTCCTTTTGAACTAATTGGTTACTCAGATGCAGATTTTGTAGGTTGCAAAATAGATCGTAAGAGTACTAGTGGTACATGTCAATTTCTAGGTGATAGGTTAGTTTCATGGCATAGTAAGAAACAACAATCCATGGCTACCTCCACAGCCGAAGCTGAGTATGTAGCTGCAGGAAGTTGTTGTGCACAAGTTTTATGGATGAGGCAACAGCTTAGAGATTATGGTATAATCCTAGGTCCAACACCCATTCATTGTGATAACCAAAGCGCTCTCGCCATGACTCAAAACCCCGTTCTCCATTCCAGAACTAAACATATTGACATTAGATACCATTTCCTTCGCGACCATGTTCAAAAGAAAGATATCTCCATGCACTTTATTGGAACTGACAAACAATTGGCAGATATCTTCACCAAAGCGCTCAACGAACAACGTTTTCTCACTTTGAGAAGTGAATTAGGTATGATTGATTTAAATGCTTAATTATTTTGCATCATACTTTATTAGACATATAATTTAGGGGGAATCCACTTAATTTATGTCTAAAAGATTTTCTTAAAAAAAAATTCGTATAAGTTATCAAATTTAGGGGGAACCTTAAAATTGTACTTGAATATAACTGTAAGCGTCAATGATCAAAATTTTTAGATGCATGATCATCAACGCTCAGTATTATTTATGCATAAAATATTGGACGCTCAAACATAAAAAGGACTTTGATCTCAAGCGTCGATATTACAACAGTTATAATAAATACCAAGAAGTGTTATACCAACTAGTGGTATCAGTTAAGCGTTGAACCAATTCCATTCAACACTTAATATAAAAATGTTTTTTTAAAAAAAATAAAAAATAAAAAAATTCATGCATAAATTTTACAAGCTTCTTGAAGTAGTGGATAGACTCAACAGTCTATTGTACTCTATTCACACACTTCTATCACATCAAACTGGCGGGCAATCAAAAACTTTTCAAAATGACAGTTCAGAGATAGCACGTGTTTGTGTACTTGTCAGTGTACCATCAGGCACGTGTGTTACACTCTGAAAATGCCAAATGTTTTTTTAAAATTTAACTCGGATGTCAAATCTTTATATATGGGAATTACCAAATGTAACTTCTCTCTCATACACAAAACTCGCGTCCGCAGTTAATGAATTCATGGCTGAGATTAAAACTCTTTCCACGTGTTTAAATCCTACAGAGACTAGAGAACACAAGTTTCAAAAATTCATTACTGTGTCATTTAAAACACAATTTCTGCAGAAAAATCATTCACTTTCACTCAAAGCTTTCTGCGAATCTTAATTTCTCTCTCTCTCTCTCAAAGCAAAAAGAAAAACTCAGTTCATCTCTTTCACTAAAAATGGCACCAAAGAAATCTTCTGCTACTTCTGCCGAGCCTACCATCAAGGTTACTGAAGGCCCTGTTGTCGATTGGAAATTTCTTTATGAACATCCTCAAATCAGCCTGACAGATATGATGGACATGGTAGTCAAGGCTGGGCTTAAAACTTTCTTGACTCAATATTCCTATCTATTTCCGACGGAAATTGACACCTTCTGGAAAACTGCTAAACTCTCAGAGGACAAGGAGTCTATCTCTTGTCTAATTCCTCTATCCAAGAAGGAGCCTTCCAAGGAATTCATTTTGTCTGCTGCCTCCATTGCCAAGAACTTCAAACTCCCAAATGAGGGTGAGGCATTGGACTGTATTACTGTGGAACAAATCAAGGAAGCATGGACAACCATGAGTGCTTACGAAGGTGTACCCTACACACAGTATTTCGAAAAGAAAGAACTGGTATCCAAATATCGACTGTTGGCTGATTTCTGCAGCAAGATCATAGAATGCAGAGTGGGTACCTTTGATAAGGTAAACCCAGTACAATTTCAGATGATGACGGCGATACTCCTCAACATCAAGATCAATTGGAGTGAGTATATTTTTGGAAGGTTTCGGGACTGTTTAAGCGCCCCGAATAAACCTTATGGGCTTGTTCTGAGTGACCTACTGTACAACTCAGAGTGTATATACTCGTCTGGTCATCCGCTGAATAAGACCAAGTTGCTGGGAAAAAGGATTCTGAGTAATCTCTTCAATCCTCCCAAAGTTGATGGTGCTGCTAGGCCACTATCTGAGCGTCTGGAAGTACGTCAAGAGTCCGATGAGGAAGTTGAGCATCTAGTTCTAGAAGAAACCGTGAAGCGTCCGACTGCAACAGAGAAGAGGGCTCCCAAAAAGCCCAAGGCTCAAGTTGTTCCCTCTCCCCAAAAGAGTGATGAGGAAACTGATGAGGCTGCAAAGGACAAGTTACCCCTCAAGCGGAGAAAGCTGGAAGGCATCATTAAACAAATAGACTTTAAGGAACCAGCTGTTGCTCCTCCCGCTCAAAAGCTCACGCTCATTGAAGAAATCAATGTAAAGAGGATCTTTAAGCGTCCCAGGACAAGCAAACGTCAAGCTGCATCTGTTCTTGAGAAGCCTGAGACGGTTGAGCCAAGCTCTCAAATTGCTGCAGTTGAGCTAAGCGCTCAAATTGCGGATGAGCCAAGCGCTCAAATTGCTGTTGAGACAAGTTCTCAGGGTAAGTTTATTTCTTTCCACAGCATTTCCACTCCTACATCTGTAGAAGATCCTGCTCTTATAAAGGATAGTTCATGTATTACAGCTTTAGTTCCAGCTGCTGTTGAAGCATCAACAGACGTCCACTTAGATGTTGAGATGACAGAAGTTGTGGCTATTGCCAAAGATGTTGCCGTAGAAGCTGCTGCCATTGCAACTGAGGAACCTGCTCCCAAAGAGGTTCAAACATCAATTCCTGTTCCGACTATAACAGAGGCACACTCAGAAGGTCAGAGCGTTGCTGAAGACTTTCCAAAGCCAAGGCACTTCTTCAAGCTGGACACGCTGAAGACAATTGATCATTCAATCAATTATATGCCCCCAACGCTCGAAGAAGATTTCATTCCTGCTGGCTATAATGAAGAAAGATACATTGCCGCTGAGAATGAGATTGCCCAGCTGATTGACACTGACAATAAGATCAGGGATATAGTGTTAACCGCTAGGCAAGGAGGTAGAACTTCTAGGTACAATGTGGATTTGGCCTACTACCTAGAATATGGGCACAGTAAGTCAACTGGTTTTGCTCTGAGAGACTACAACATCAGAGTCTATGATTCTTTTCGCCCAGAGTTTCTCAACCCTTCCGAAAAAGTCTTAAACAGAGAAGGTTACACACATTTTCCTCTTATAGCAAACAGTGCTGAGAACAAGAAGTCTGCCAATCCTCTTCAACTATGGAAGAATAAAGGGGTTCATGCCCGTGAGCGTCTCGAATCTCTGACGGATTTGCTCCAAACTGAAGCTGATGTATATTTTGATAGCATCTGGCATGCCAACTATCAAACTGATAGATATCGCTTTAAATCTATCTGAGATATTCATGATGAAGGCATTCGAGCTATGGTCAACGCTGGACCAGACTGCTGTTTGACTGAAGTCAACTGGGTCGAAGCATATGTGGGTCATCGATATACTTTCACAGAATTAGTTCAAGCTCCCCACTTATTTGGCATAGGCATGCATGACAAGAAGCGTCAATTCGCCAAGTATTGCCTAATGAAGCGTCAACAGAGAGTTGGACCTGTTCTTAAGCTCCCACTCATTCGACATCAGATTGAGCAGTGTTTGCGTCAAGCGCTTCACAGATTGTCCATTACTCCTCTCCATTTCAACGCTCAAACATCTACCAGTGGCAGTTCTTCCGTATCTTGCTTGAATCTCGCTCCAAGCCACTATGAAGATAATCTTAGATTGATGGTGAAGATTATGACTCCCCTATCTCTTTTTGACAGCATCTTCACTGCAAATCTCAGACAATGGAACGGCTCAGTACTCTACTCATTTCAAGGATATCCATTGCTTCCTTCTATTCGCAAAGAGGTACTCAATCACTATGAGTTTGTCCTCTCACTGCTGGAAAGAAATCATGGACTGGCTCAAGCTATCTATCCTTATCTAGAAGAATACTACAATTCGTACGTACCTGAATCTCGACGTCTCCAATATCTTCCAACAGATAGATTGATTGGATTTTCTAGAGATTACTGCCCAGATGCAATTTTCTCTATTTGCCAAGCGTCGTCCAAAGTCTTCCCGAATCATGTGCTGGATATCATTCGTCCCATATACATCAAGGCCATAGATAGTCCACCTCGCACATTCATTCAAGGTACTTGCCTTCCTCTTCAACATCTGACTGAACTTCTGGAAGCCGCTTCCAATTCTTTTGCTGATGCAACACATTGGAACTTCCAATTCGATGATTTTCGCCAACCAGAGTCAGTGCTTGAAGATAAATTTGCTAAGATGGTTGAAGTGTTTGAACCAGCAGAAGTCGCAAGTATTCCAGCGTCTGCTGAAGAACCAGTTCAAGCGTCTCCACCAGAGGATATTTCTGACGCTCCTGAATTCGTTGATTCTGTTGTTGCTGATATTGCTGAGGATCTCTCAATTGATGTACGCGGTACAATTTTTGATCCTGCATATCAAGCTCCTCTTGACTCACTCAAGCATACATCCAGATTCAAGAGATCGGCTCCTCAAGCGCTTCCATCGGATGTGAGTCAAACGTTTGGACCTTTGCTAAAATCTGTATTAGAGGAGATAAGCAGTCACGCTACTCAGAATGAAGAATCTCTTCACTGGATTAAGACCAATTTAGCAAAGATTGAATCCCAAGTCTTGAACGCTCAAATAGGTCATATGAAGGGTTCTGCTCAAGCGGCTGTTGGTGAGTGTCAAAAAGAATTTCAAGAAATGAGTGACGCTACTCGAGCCAACCAACTAGCCCTGAAAGAACAATTTGAAAATCGTCTAGACTCCTTAGAGACCTCACTGAATGATGCTACCAGAGCTAAGATCCTCGTTTTGCAGGAATGTTTCGACAAGCGTCTGGATGATCTTACAGATTCTATGTCTCAAATTGCTCATCAGGTTAGTTTACTCACAGAACATTTTCTGAAGAGTGATGATGGCAATAAGGGGGAAGAGAAAAGGAAAGGAAAGCTGAAGAGAGTGTCCAGTTCAAGTGCTCAAGAACCTCCTCCGTCTTCGAAGCGTCAGCTACTATCTCCTCCTTCTATGCTAAGTCTTCCATCTTGGATAACTGCTGTTGGGATAAGTGATTCTGCTGCTGTTGGGACAAGTGATTCTACTGGAGCGCCTAGTATAATGCTAAGAGAACCTCCAAGTGCACTGTATCCAAATCTACCAATACCTTCTCGGGCACTGCTTGAACAGTTTGACATCTCTCTTCAAAGAGCATCTATTCCAGAACCTACAGATCCAAAAATCTTAGCTGAAGAAAGGCAGATGTCTGACTTCAACTGAACTTTCAGAATTTGCCTAAGGTATATTGGTATTGACCCAACTGATTGGGACAAGCACTTTGCGGGGCTTGGATAGGGGTTTTTCTAAAAGGGTTTGTTAGATTTTGATGAAGTTCAAACAACTAGGAATATCTCAATAGTAATGTAGTTTCTTCGAAAAGAATGTTTGAGATATTGGGTTGACTGTCTCAGGATTTGATGAAAAGCAAAGAGAATGTTTTCTTGAAAGTTTTGGCTTCTCTGAGATTGAAAGGAATGAGACTTCAATGCAACAGCAATTCGACTAGATAATTGTTCTCTATGTTTGGCTTGTTGTTGAAGTCCTATTTATAGGCATTCTTGGAAAAAGTGTTTGTTTGACACATGCAAGGGCGCGTGTCTCTCACTTCCGCGAGTGAACAACTTTTGTCCTTTTTCCTGAAAATCTGCTGCACAAAAGTTGGTACTGCAGTCTTTGAATAGTTGACAGTCCAATAGGGTGGCTTCTCCGTACGTCTGAAAGTGCTTATCACATTTAATGCACTTATCAGCATTTAATGCATTTGAAATAAATGCCCGTTGGTATTTAATGCTTTGAGAATATTTGCATTAAAACTCCTTTTGGACTTAGAAATAAATTCAGGTGAATTACTTTTGTCCTATAAGGTAACGCTTGATATAGCTGGTCAATTGGACGCTTGGAGACTTTATCTTCATTCAGAATTCAGGCGCTTGAGTCTTCGAACTTTACCACTAATAAACTTACTCAGAAATTATCAGACGCTTAGCCTAAGACTACTTAGCCTAACAATCTAAAATAAAAATAAAGCAAAGCCTATTACAAATCTAACGCTTCAAAGCTAAGAAACAAACTTACATATTTTTGGGGTCTAACAAAGGTCCTAATTGTCATCATCAAAACATCTAACATGAAATTCCTAACAGTTAGGAATTTCATATTAGATGTTTTGATGATGACAATTAGGACTTTATGTTAGACCCCAAAATGTGTAAGCTTGATTTTAGTAGAAACCATGTATAAGCTTTGAAGCGTTAGATTTGTAATAGGCTTTGTTTTGTTTTTATTCTAGATTGTTAGGCTGAGCGTCTGATAATTTTTGAGTGAGTTTATCAGTGGTAAAGTTTGAAAACTCAAGCGCCTGATGTCTGAATAAAGATAAAGTCTCCAAGCGTCCAAATGACCAACTATATCAAGCGTTACCTTATAGGACAGAAGTGATTCAAGGATGGATAAGCGTCCATCAATGACTGATTTCACCTGAATCTATTTATAAGTCCGAAAGGAGTTTAATGCAAATATTCTCAACGCATTAAGTGTCAACGGGCATTTCATTCAAATGCATTAAATGTTGATAAGAGCATTAAATGTGATAAACACTTTCAGACGTACGGAGAAGCCACCCTATTGGACTGTCAACTATTCATAGACTGCAGCACCAACTTTTGTGCAGCCGATTTTCAGGAAAAAGGACAAAAGTTGTTCACTCGTGGAAGTGAGAGACACGCGCCTGTGCATGTGTCAAACAGACACTTTCTCCAAGAATGCCTATAAATAGGACTTCAACAACAAGCCAAAGATAACAATCAATTTCTAAGCCAAATTGTTGTTGCATTGAAGTCTCATTCCTTAAACTTTCTGAAAAGCCAGAATATTCAAGAAAACATTCTCTTTGCTTTTCTTCAATTCCTGAGACAGTCAACCAATATCTCAAACATTCTTTTCGAAGAAACCACATTACTATTGAGATATTTTCAGTTGTTTGAACTTCATCAAAATCAAACAAACCGTTTAGAAAACCCCATCCAAGCCTCGCGATCTGTGTGAAGTCGAAGTTGGATACTTGCATTATTTCTGGGTGAAAGAAGCAAGGGGATTGAAGTGATTTGGAGCAAAAATCTGTGTGATCAAGGAGCTCAAGTCATCGACATCTATCTCTCCCTAAATTGTAGAAGATTCTGTGTGATTCTTTGAGAATCATTTTAGTGGATTGTCTCTAAGTGTTCAAGGAGAAGAAGGACGTAGTTGGGATTACACCACCCAACGAACCTTACAAATACTGTGTATTTTACTTTACAGTCAATTCTCTTATCTATCAAGTCATTGCATAAATTGACTAAGTAAAACACAATCAAACGCTAAGCAACTAAGAAACAACTTGTGATGGTAAAGATTTTCAAAAGAGAAGACTCTAAAATTATTCCGCTGTGCTAACACTGATTAAAGAACTGAAAGCTTAAACCTAATTGGTTAAAGTATTCAAATCTTGAAGTCTAAGTTAACTTTTAAAAACAGTCTTCATCAGACACTTAGCCTAAGCGTCTATATTTCAAGTAAACGCTCAGTCAAGCGTCTACATTTCAAGCATCCAAAACCATTTTAATACGAAACTTTTGAAGTCGAAAAAGACTTCAGGGTCTATTCAACCCCTCCCCCCCCCCCTTCTAGACCCTTTCGTATGCCACTTGGGACCAACATATTCGTTGCCACCTGAATGTTCTCAATCAAAGCTAGGATAAGCCTTCCATTATGATCTCGTATAAGACCTCCTGAGCCTGCCTCCCCCGGGTTACCTCACGAAGCTCTATCAGAGTTCAATTTACCCATCCTACTCGAGGAGGCAACCACTGCACTTTCACGGAGAGAATCTAATGCGCACGTCCCCGATTGATACGTGAGCAGCTAAACACTCATCAATCCTGAAATCCTTCGATTTGAGAATGCCATGTCTATGGAGCAATCGAATATAATGCTCAACATTCAGCTAAATGCGAAAGATATTAAAATGAATGCCCCCGTGTTTGGCCTTGTTACGATCTAACCAAGTAAATCAAGTGAATAAAATCGGTAAGAGAATCCAAACACGTCGAGTTCCACTCCCTATTCTCCATGACTGCCACCAAGTGTGTAAGCTGTCAGTTTGAGGAATCCGAAAATTACACAATTTAGCAAAATAATCACCAATCTTTTTCGCCCTTTCACTTTTGAAAAATAAGTGTGGTAAAGTTTCAAAGTTACCGTTTTGACAGCAAGAACATTTTGAAACCAAAGAAAAACCCTTGCTTTGCATAATCTTATCTATCGGCAGCCAACTACGTAAAATCCGCCAAGCAAAGATGGACATTGATGGCCAAAGGGCTTTACGCCAGATATCTATAAAAGTATCGTTTACGTCAATTTTCTCACGAATGAGGGGAAAGATGCAAAAATCGTCATTTAACTATACCACTTTTCACTTTTGGTCCGTTATGTATCATGCCTAGCTAAAATATCCTGTATGTTTCAAAAATTGGCACATTGAGTCCGATTTTGAAATTTTTCGGCCAATTTGGCCGAAAAATCGCATGTGCCGGTCACGTGAGGGACCAAATTGGGGATTTTCAATTTTGGAGGGAAAACTGATGACTTGGCATGCCACTTGGACAAGGATTGATGACTTGGAATGCCACTTGGATAAAGGAAAAAATTTTGCCAAAGAGGCACCTTACCACCAGACCAACTACGAATTTGGTACTTAATCGGTTTTATATGTTCATATACCTTATTTGTCAACATTAACATAATTTAAATGTATTTACTTATAAAACTATATATTATAAAATACAGTAAATAATGTGTGTGTGTATATATATATTAAATACAATGCTTTTAAAATTAATATATAGTAAATATTTTCATAATATAATAATAATTTTTAAAATTAAGTAAATACAATAATTATTTTATATATAATTTTAATGCAGTAAACACAATAAATTATATTTGTTATACAGTAAATACAAAAATTTTAAAATTTTTTTTTAAAATACTGTAAATATTTTAAAGTACAGAATATAAAAGTATAATCTTGAAATACAGTAACTATTTTAAAATACAGTATTTTTTAAGCTAAATATTTAAAATAAAATAATTTTAAAATTAATATACAGTAAATATTTCAAAATACAATAATTTTTTTAAATTAAGTAAATACGATAAATATTTTACATATAATTTTAATGCAGTAAATACAATAAATTATATATGTTATACAGTAAATACAATAATTTCAAAATTATTCTTTTAAAAAAATATTCTATTTTAAAATGCAGTAATTTTTATACTAAATATTTTAAAATTAATATTTTAAAATACAGTGAATATTAATTTTTAAAATGATATATGTGAATTATATATTATTAGTTATATCTAACCAATATTATTAGTTATAATCTATATGTAAATACATTTAACTATTGATAGCTAATGTATATTTACATAAAAATCCAAGAACTGTTATCAAATTTCTAGTTGGTGTAGTGGTAGGGGGGCCTTGTTGCCAAGTCTCCCACCCAAGTTTAGATCACCATGGGAGCAAAAAAAAATTTCTTTATCCAAGTGGCATACCAAGTCATCAATTCTTGTCCAAGTGTCATGTCAAGTCATCAATTTTCCCCCCAAAATTGAAAATCCTCAATTTGGCCCCTCACGTGACCGGCACATGCGATTTTCCGGCCAAATTGGTACCAATTAAGTACTAAAATCGGACTAAATGTACCAATTTTTGAAACATATAGGATATTTTTTCTACGCATGATACATAACGGACCAAAAGTGAAAAGTGGTATAATTATAGGACGATTTTTGCATTTTTTCCCCACGAATCAGATTCCATGCAGATTTCAAAGTAAACTTACCACATGTAAATAACCTCCATATAGCCGTATCCAAAGATGATATGGCAAACGGAATCGACGTAATCCTATTCACCATGTTCTTCTTAAGAAATTGATTGAGTTTAAAAGAATCCCATATACCACTTGGCCAAAAATTCGAGACCTGCTCCATAGTATTAAATGGATCCAAAACCACCTTATAAAGAGCCACATCCCTTAAACAATTGTCGAACCAAAAGGAAGCCGACCGTTCCCCAAAGTCCAAGCAATGGTGTGGTTCGGCAATGTCACGAACTAGGCTTAGGCGTTTCCAAATCATTGAGGCCGATCGTTTGATTGGTGAAACCACCGGGTGAAAATTGCCACAATATTTTTCATTCAGAAATTGAGCCCAAAAATAACTCCTAACCCGCCTTCATCATAAGTATTAACGGTGGGACCCCAAAAGAATCTATTGAACAGACGCTCTATGCGGTGAATCACATTTTTAGGCTGCTCTATCATCTGCATAATATACAAAGGCATTGAGAAAATAATGCTTTTAATAAGTGTTAGGGGTCCCCCCAGTGAGCAAGGATTGTTCCTATCCTCCAATTCTCTTTACAATTTTACTGATAATAGGATCGAATACAGACCCTCGCTTATTCCCTTTTTAAAACGGGTCCCCCAAGTAAATAAACAGTGAAGTCTTTTGCTCAAAACCCGTGATATTTTTTATCCCTCTAGCACGTCTTCTCTGCGTATTTTTTCCAGTGATAAAAGTAGACGTATCCCGATTAATTAGCTGGCCCGACATCTTTTCATAATAATTAAAAAAACTCATCAAGCGAGTTTCTTTTCGTACCTTTAGTGAATATAATAATGTCATCTGCAAAAGCTAGATGACTAGTCATGAATCCACCACCCGAGTCATATTGCATCTGTGGGTTCTCATGAAATAATCGCTCAAGACCTCGAGAGAGAAATTCTGCTGCTAATACAAAGAGAGGCGGAGATAATGAATCACCCTGTCGCAGTCCCCAAGTAGACTTAAAAAATCCCGCACTTTCTCCATTTATAAAAACCAAGAACCAACGATTCTCCACCACATTACGGACCCAAGAAATCCATGTACTAGGAAATCCTATCTCATCCTACACCGAATAGAGAAATTTTCATTGCACATGACCGTATTATGACCACCACTATTTTATCATCATATTATGACCACCACTATTTTCTCAATTTCATGACACATCCCCTGAGCCAACAAAATATTATCCACAATATGTCATCCTTCAATGAATCCAGTTTGGCATGGTGAAATCACACTATTCATGACCTTCGACAAACGATTTGCCATAATCTTTGTAATCATGACTTTATTACTCATTTTACAAAGACTTATAGGCCGGTATTCTTTCCATGACTTTGGCGAATCAATCTTTGGAATAAGAGAGATAGTTGTAGCTGTATATCCCCTAGTCAAAGGTGATCCGACAAAAATCCATCACAGCCTCTTAAATTCCAACACTTTTGATAAAACAATGATGTAAATAATATATATATATAGGTATAATTACACTGGACATACCTGAAGTATTGCGAAATTATAAAAAATATCTCATAGTTCAATAAATTACATCTAACATCCCCAGTTTTCATGTATAGATGTAAAAATGGATGAGAAGTGTAAAACGACTAAAATGTCCTTACGGAATATTTAAAAAAAGAAAAAAGAAAAATATTAAAAAAATTTAAAATGCTGAATTACCATATTACCCCTTTACATCTCTAAATTTACTTCTAATACCAATTTTAAAATAAAAAATTAAATATAAAAAAATGCTTATATATATGTATATGTATATATTGTGTGTGAATGTGTGTGCGCGACTCTATGTGTGTGTGTTTTCGTGTGTGTGTGCTATACTCTGTTTGTGTGTGTGACTCTGTGTGTGTGTGTGTGTGTCTATGTGCGTGCGTGTGTGTGTGTAATTGTGTGTGTGTGTGTATTGTTGTGTGTGCGTGAGGGTGGGGTGGGGGATGGGGGGTTGGGGAAGACGACACTGTTCCCCAACCCCCTTTTTTTTCTTTTTCCTTTTTTTTAAATTTATAAAGTAATATATTAATAAGTAATTATTTTAGAAATTAAATTTATTGAAATACAATTTTTAAATTATATAATCTAAACTATTATATACTAATTTAATTAAAGGATTAAAATGATATTTTACACATAATTTTTTTATTTTATAATTTTAATAATTTAGAATTTTTTTTTGTTGATAATATTTTTTAATTATAAATAATTATTTATATATTTTACATACACAATATTACATATAACACTTATACTTTTATAAAATATTACAAATAACACCAAAAGGGTATAATTGTCCGAGAAAAATTTGGTCTTTTGGTCCAGAAAAAGTCAGGGGTATTTTTGGAAGTTCACCTGAAAATTTAACGGAACCCTAACGGAAGGTGCTCAATGTTAGACGGCGGAAACAGAATGGATGTTAGATGTAATTTATTGAACTAGGGGATATTTTTTGTAATTTCACAATACCTCAGGTATATCCAGTGTAATTATCCCTATATATATATATATATATATATCAAGTTTTGCAAATACTAATATAATTGTTAATGACACTCACTGCGTTCTTCGACTGAAAATTGTTGATTCAAGTTCGACTCGATCCCTAAAAGATCATTTGTTGAAAGATAAATATATATTATATTATTTCTCAATATAATCTAATATAAATTTAAAAGATAATAAATAATATAGGCCTAAGAAATTTTTTTAATCCACCAAGTGACCCTTTCTTGTTTCTTCCTTTTCTTGTTGGCCTTTAACGTTTCTTAGTGCTTCTCATCCTCCACATGTAATCTTCAAACTAGTCTTTCAGATTTTTCTTTTTATAATACACGCATTACTAAAACTTCCCAAAGCATCTATGCAGATGTGGCTAAATGAGGATGTGTTAGGATGGCTTGGATGGAAATGCATTGATAAATTGTAACTACTTCTGGCACGCTGTCCTTCATCCGGTATCCCAAGAAGACATTCGAGTACTCCGATTAGATTAGACGTGGGTTAAGGGAATAATAGTAGAGAAGGTGACAACGAAGTTATATTTTGAGTTTTCGGTGGTGGGAGTTATATTGTCGCCTACCATTTCAGAATTTCTTAATCTTTCTAAATCAAAATCCTCATCTTTAAAGTCTTAACTATAATAGGACGTAAAGGGTGCAACTCATTTTCTTTTACATTTGATTGAAATTGGCTTACAAAAGAGAGGGAATATTAGCAGAAACTTTCTTGCAATATTTCCTGGTGTATGGTATCTAAAGAAGACTTAAGGTTTTTGTAAGGGATAATTACACTTACAACCCCTGGGATAATTAAACAAACCTTCCTTCACTAATTGATAATTACAAACACACTCCTCATGTTAAAGATTTCTTACAATTGCACCCGCTGTGTGTAACAATTTTTACAATTACGCCCCCTGAGGGGGTGTGTTTGTAATTATCAATTAGTGAAGAGAGATTTGTGTAATTACCCATCATTGGGGGGACGAGTGTAATTATCCCTTTTTGTAATTCATGCAGCCTAAAGAAATCTATTTATAGGGATAAAAGGGGCTGATAAGGTTCACAGTAAAATGCCAAGTGCATGTGATGACTAAATAAAAAATCTGACAGATATTTCTCACGCAAGTAGGAGCTATCGGCCTTTGTGTAAAATTGAGGCTACTATGTATCTCTTTCTTGGATGAGTCAACTTCAGATATTTTAGTGGTAAGATTAATCCATGTAGCTTCCTTTCACGGGTGGATTTATTCCAAACAAAAATCACCAGTGTTTCTGGCAAGTTGGTTTTATCTACTTATGTCATTTCGAATTTATCTCATTGAATGTGATCATCTTAGAATATTAGCCTACGAGATTAATATGAATAATAAAGTACCAAGACTCGTAAAATCTATCAAATTCTTTTTAGGGCGTCACAATAATTTTTGATGAAATATTCCATTTTTTTTAACCCAAAATAAGAATTTTCAAGTGAATTGCACGATCAGTGGTTAAATGCACATCTCTTTGAGATTTAGGCAAAATGCATTACGCGCCTCAATGCATCTAAAGAAACTCTGGGTGGACAATCGTAGATATTCCAACAGAAATGAAATCAATGAAAAATTCATTATAATTTTCAAAGATTGACGTATCGAGTCCGCAAATCTATAGAATAGGGAGGGGAAGTGATAATTCCTATAGCTTGGTGTCTCTTCCATTTAATATATACTGGTAAACAACACGGGCGTCGCACGTGAATTATATGTCCTCTTTGAAACAATTCAAATATACAGATTTTATTCAACTTGAAAATGCTTCTTATTGAAACTTTAAATAATATTGATTTAACTAAGTGAGATTATTACTCAATAAACTATAAGTATTTGAAAAACTAAATATTGATTGACATAAAAAAACTCAATCAATATATAAAATAATTACGTATGAAAATTGAAACCTTGATAATAATGTAATAAGTAAATTCTTATATAAATTTTTCTTCTTTTTATGGACAGAACATTCTCATTTTTTTTCTCCTTGAGTTCGTTGTGTATTTATAACCATCTCTTCATTACGACTAAAAGATTTGATATCATGTAATCTTCTTGTTTCCTTTTTTTTTCCTTTTTTTTTTAACTTTTTCTATTTTCTAAAGCAACCGTAGCATGTGTCTTCTCGAGAACATTTAATGTATCCGGCCCCATTTTAATCTCAATTATATTTTTGGCAAAATATCTATAGATTGACGTAGATAATGCTTTACGTTTTGTTTACCTCGCTACTATTGAATGTATCTCATTCATTTATAAAATTCATTTTCATTAGTAAAAATATAGGAAAAGTAAAAGAATATGTATGTCCCACATAAAAGCTAATATGTAGTAGAAAAAATAATAACAACATAATGAGGATTTTTTTTTTTTTTCATTCTTTAAGGTGATTCTTGTTCTTATAGTATTTTGGATTCCATTACTCACAATTTTTCCCTAAACAATGTCCTAAAATCTTTCAAATAAACATTCTTCTACTAATACTGATGACTTAATGTCACAAATATAATTAATAAAATATACAAGCTTTATGAGGCAAAACTATAATTGATTGAATAAATATTTAAAATATTTGAAGGCAATAGAATGAGAAAACATCGATCAATACAAATTTTGAATATTTAAAAATTAAATCATAATTTAACTAAATAAATTCTTAATCAATAAAGTATAAGAATTTTAATCTTGTATAAAAACTTTGTTTGACCTTGATGACTCACGGTGTTGCATTTTAATTTATTTTTTGCTTTATTTCTCTATTTCTTTTGCTTTATTTCTCTATTTCTTTTGCTTTATATATATATATATATATATATATATATTGTTTCGAGAAATCCAAGCCTTTTTCTTCAATCATGAATTTTTATTTCTAGACCCGAGTTTCACAAAACTGATTATAGTTGTGATAATTATTTATGCTAAAAGTACTGTTTTTATTTTTTTGCTAAAAAATATTTTCTCGTTCATGCATACACTATTAATATAATATTTAAATTGCGGTAAAGTGCTTAATTAATTTGTATTCTGTCACAAGCATCAGATGTTGAGAAATTGCAGCAAAAGCACTATTTAAATATCAAAGTATGCTACATTCAGTGCCTGAAAAGATGACCATATTTCATCTATTTTCAATTTCGAAAATATTTATATATTTTCAGATTTTTGAGAGCAAGAAAGTGAATTTTGGCCCTATGCAATTGTGAAATATAATCCATGCTCTGGCAAAAATAGAATCACATCTTTTTTGTATTGTCTAACTTGGACATGAACAGTAAACACACAGTCTTTAAATTAATTGCATATGTGAATTAATATGAAGATGTTCAAAGAAAGACAAATGATTCACCTGTAGATGAAAGAAAAATCGTTGCCTAATCCTTGAAATCCTTAATTTCATGGTTAGTTGGAGGTGAAAGAACAAAAATTAACAAAAGTTGTTGTAATTTGTATTTTTGTTTTCTTTTATCTTCTCTTATTATGATGAATAAACAGTTGTAGTAATATTATAGAATTCTAATATGCTTTAACTTAAATAAATACATCTTATTTAGATGGGCCAATAATTTTGATGTCAGCCCATATATGTGTATAATTAGGTAAATTATAGCTCATATGGCCCATAATAATTTGATTAGAAGTTATTGGAATAAAAGTGATTCTTTATACGTGGGATTGCCAATTGGAGCCTCTAAACGTATCAAGGAATTTATTTATTTTTTGTTTATACCAAGAGTTTCCCCCAGCCGAAAGCAGGAGACTAATCCGTTCGAGACATAGAGATCACCGAAGTGGGTTTTGCCTCTCCCAACAAAGTATTTTCCATACACACTGTCAGGAATCGAACCCTGGACAACATGCTTAAAGAACCCAGCTTTCTACCAACTGTGCTGGACCTTGTTGGTGTCAAGGAATTATGAGTACATGCATTATACTCTTAGTCTATTTAGAATAAAAAATTTTAAAAAAAGAGTGACCTAATGCAATTTAACATCTATTTATTTCCATTGTAAAGTCCTAATAAAATAATAAATCTAATTATTTTTTATATATTATTATTATTTATTATTTGACTCTTTTGTCATTAGAAAAGTAAATTATATGAGGAAATATTTGGTACATCAAAAGTTCCAAAAAATCACTCATACTTTTATAATAGTAGAAATAGAGATACATGAAAAAGTGTGTTATTGGTTGTTTTGTTAAATGATTTGTGTGTCACGGATAATCAATAAATAGGGGAAAATTATTTTTTTAGTCCATTAATTTGGCTTCTCTTGCGTTTTAGTCCTTTAAGTTGGCGCATTACAAAATTGATCCGTTATCTTCGAATTTTTTGTAATTTTAGTCCTTTTGTGTTTATAAAATTAGGAAACTTAGTCCGTGACATAGTCCCCACAAATAAATCAGGCCCAATATGCTTCAGAAATAAAATTCGACTTTCATAAATTCATACCTTTGCTTGATCGCAGTATCACTGGGTATTCTAAATCCTCGTTTTTACGGGTTAGATCGTCTTCCAGATACCATTTTGAGGGGGACTATGTCAAGGACTAAATTTACCAATTTTATAAGCACAAAAGGACTAAAATTACAAAAAATACGAAGATAACGGACCAATTTTGCAATGCGTTAAGATAAAGGACTAAAACACAAGAGAAGCCAAATTAGCGGATTTAAAAAATAATTTTTCCCAATAAATAGACATGTAAGATCGTATACTAATATCTCCACTAATCTTATAATGGAACACAATGAGAATCGAAAATGAACTCAAAATTTGTGTTTCATTTACGCCTGTAGAAACATGGTGAGCGCGAAAAGTGGCGTTTGCCATATAACTTTTTTATGTTATGCATTATGACATTATCAAAATTTTAAGGAAAAATTACAAAAGTACCCCTAAATTAATTTGTATATCCAAAAAATTCATGAAAATATTTTTTAATCTCAAAAAATTATTTTACAAACTTTTCATTCAAAACAACCAAAAGTTAAGATTAATAATTTTTTGGACTAAATTACCTTGTATTTCTTAAGTTAATAATTAATCAATATATTTTTAAATTAAAATCTTTTGTTTTGGATTTTTTTAAATTTATAAATTGCATTATGCAGTTTTTAGTTTTAATATTAAATATTTTAAATATTTTTATAATTAATTTTTTATAACATGATAATTATCTAAATAATACCCTTTTAAATTTTAAGAAAAATAAAAAATCTGAGAATTTAACATTAATATAATTTATCAATATAGAAGTTCTAAATAATTGAACTACTCTACAAAAGTACAATTGGTTAACTATGAAGGTAGAAAGCTAAGGACAATTAAGTCCACAAATTTATCAACTCTAAAACGTTGAATTTTTTGAGTGAACAGTTGGATTTTTTTGGATTGAAAACTATAATCATAGATTTTTTAGATATAACAGTTTATTTTTAATTGTTTTCTTTTGTTTGTAAATATCCCAAATTTTAATATAGATAGATGCAATTTCTAATTTTAAAAATATTTGACGTGAGCGAATATACTTTTCTAATTCGTTACGTATTTATTGTATTATTTTCCATGTAGATTTTGAAGAAAATCATACGAAATAAATAAAGAATTCTGTAGAAAAAAATACTATAACTAAAAATAATTGCTCATCTAATTGACGGAAATGTCAACACTAACTTATATATTATCCAATATAATGATAGAACAACACAGTTCCACCAACAAAAACAAGTGAAACCAAAGACAAAAACATAAAAATGACAGTATATATGACACGAGAGATTAAAAAAACTTCATTTAGTAGTTTATTTATTTAGAGATAATTTTGACGTATTAACTTTTGTGCTATGTCAACATGAATATTTCCTCCACCAACGTTGCTGCTTAGAGTTATCTATTTGTTGTTATTACAAATAAGTTTCCTTGACCTGACTATATTCTGAAGGTAAAATTGCTTGCTATTATTTCATATATATATATAAGGTGTGTTAGTGTATATATATATATATAGGAATTTCATGTTAGATGTTTTGATGATGACAATTAGGACTTTATGTTAGACCCCAAAATGTGTAAGCTTGATTTTAGTAGAAACCATGTATAAGCTTTGAAGCGTTAGATTTGTAATAGGCTTTGTTTTGTTTTTATTCTAGATTGTTAGGCTGAGCGTCTGATAATTTTTGAGTGAGTTTATCAGTGGTAAAGTTTGAAAACTCAAGCGCCTGATGTCTGAATAAAGATAAAGTCTCCAAGCGTCCAAATGACCAACTATATCAAGCGTTACCTTATAGGACAGAAGTGATTCAAGGATGGATAAGCGTCCATCAATGACTGATTTCACCTGAATCTATTTATAAGTCCGAAAGGAGTTTAATGCAAATATTCTCAACGCATTAAGTGTCAACGGGCATTTCATTCAAATGCATTAAATGTTGATAAGAGCATTAAATGTGATAAACACTTTCAGACGTACGGAGAAGCCACCCTATTGGACTGTCAACTATTCATAGACTGCAGCACCAACTTTTGTGCAGCCGATTTTCAGGAAAAAGGACAAAAGTTGTTCACTCGTGGAAGTGAGAGACACGCGCCTGTGCATGTGTCAAACGGACACTTTCTCCAAGAATGCCTATAAATAGGACTTCAACAACAAGCCAAAGATAACAATCAATTTCTAAGCCAAATTGTTGTTGCATTGAAGTCTCATTCCTTAAACTTTCTGAAAAGCCAGAATATTCAAGAAAACATTCTCTTTGCTTTTCTTCAATTCCTGAGACAGTCAACCAATATCTCAAACATTCTTTTCGAAGAAACCACATTACTATTGAGATATTTTCAGTTGTTTGAACTTCATCAAAATCAAACAAACCGTTTAGAAAACCCCATCCAAGCCTCGCGATCTGTGTGAAGTCGAAGTTGGATACTTGCATTATTTCTGGGTGAAAGAAGCAAGGGGATTGAAGTGATTTGGAGCAAAAATCTGTGTGATCAAGGAGCTCAAGTCATCGACATCTATCTCTCCCTAAATTGTAGAAGATTCTGTGTGATTCTTTGAGAATCATTTTAGTGGATTGTCTCTAAGTGTTCAAGGAGAAGAAGGACGTAGTTGGGATTACACCACCCAACGAACCTTACAAATACTGTGTCTTTTACTTTACAGTCAATTCTCTTATCTATCAAGTCATTGCATAAATTGACTAAGTAAAACACAATCAAACGCTAAGCAACTAAGAAACAACTTGTGATGGTAAAGATTTCCAAAAGAGAAGACTCTAAAATTATTCCGCTGTGCTAACACTGATTAAAGAACTGAAAGCTTAAACCTAATTGGTTAAAGTATTCAAATCTTGAAGTTTAAGTTAACTTTTAAAAACAGTCTTCATCAGACACTTAGCCTAAGCGTCTATATTTCAAGTAAACGCTCAGTCAAGCGTCTACATTTCAAGCATCCAAAACCATTTTAATACGAAACTTTTGAAGTCGAAAAAGACTTCAGGGTCTATTCAACCCCTCCCCCCCCCCTTCTAGACCCTTTCGTATGCCACTTGGGACCAACATATTCGTTGCCACCTGAATGTTCTCAATCAAAGCTAGGATAAGCCTTCCATTATGATCTCGTATAAGACCTCCTGAGCCTGCCTCCCCCGGGTTACCTCACGAAGCTCTATCAGAGTTCAATTTACCCATCCTACTCGAGGAGGCAACCACTGCACTTTCACGGAGAGAATCTAATGCGCACGTCCCCGATTGATACGTGAGCAGCTAAACACTCATCAATCCTGAAATCCTTCGATTTGAGAATGCCATGTCTATGGAGCAATCGAATATAATGCTCAACATTCAGCTAAATGCGAAAGATATTAAAATGAATGCCCCCGTGTTTGGCCTTGTTACGATCTAACCAAGTAAATCAAGTGAATAAAATCGGTAAGAGAATCCAAACACGTCGAGTTCCACTCCCTATTCTCCATGACTGCCACCAAGTGTGTAAGCTGTCAGTTTGAGGAATCCGAAAATTACACAATTTAGCAAAATAATCACCAATCTTTTTCGCCCTTTCACTTTTGAAAAATAAGTGTGGTAAAGTTTCAAAGTTACCGTTTTGACAGCAAGAACATTTTGAAACCAAAGAAAAACCCTTGCTTTGCATAATCTTATCTATCGGCAGCCAACTACGTAAAATCCGCCAAGCAAAGATGGACATTGATGGCCAAAGGGCTTTACGCCAGATATCTATAAAAGTATCGTTTACGTCAATTTTCTCACGAATGAGGGGAAAGATGCAAAAATCGTCATTTAACTATACCACTTTTCACTTTTGGTCCGTTATGTATCATGCCTAGCTAAAATATCCTGTATGTTTCAAAAATTGGCACATTGAGTCCGATTTTGAAATTTTTCGGCCAATTTGGCCGAAAAATCGCATGTGCCGGTCACGTGAGGGACCAAATTGGGGATTTTCAATTTTGGAGGGAAAACTGATGACTTGGCATGCCACTTGGACAAGGATTGATGACTTGGAATGCCACTTGGATAAAGGAAAAAATTTTGCCAAAGAGGCACCTTACCACCAGACCAACTACGAATTTGGTACTTAATCGGTTTTATATGTTCATATACCTTATTTGTCAACATTAACATAATTTAAATGTATTTACTTATAAAACTATATATTATAAAATACAGTAAATAATGTGTGTGTGTATATATATATTAAATACAATGCTTTTAAAATTAATATATAGTAAATATTTTCATAATATAATAATAATTTTTAAAATTAAGTAAATACAATAATTATTTTATATATAATTTTAATGCAGTAAACACAATAAATTATATTTGTTATACAGTAAATACAAAAATTTTAAAATTTTTTTTTTAAAATACTGTAAATATTTTAAAGTACAGAATATAAAAGTATAATCTTGAAATACAGTAACTATTTTAAAATACAGTATTTTTTAAGCTAAATATTTAAAATAAAATAATTTTAAAATTAATATACAGTAAATATTTCAAAATACAATAATTTTTTTAAATTAAGTAAATACGATAAATATTTTACATATAATTTTAATGCAGTAAATACAATAAATTATATATGTTATACAGTAAATACAATAATTTCAAAATTATTCTTTTAAAAAAATATTCTATTTTAAAATGCAGTAATTTTTATACTAAATATTTTAAAATTAATATTTTAAAATACAGTGAATATTAATTTTTAAAATGATATATGTGAATTATATATTATTAGTTATATCTAACCAATATTATTAGTTATAATCTATGTGTAAATACATTTAACTATTGATAGCTAATGTATATTTACATAAAAATCCAAGAACTGTTATCAAATTTCTAGTTGGTGTAGTGGTAGGGGGGCCTTGTTGCCAAGTCTCCCACCCAAGTTTAGATCACCATGGGAGCAAAAAAAAATTTCTTTATCCAAGTGGCATACCAAGTCATCAATTCTTGTCCAAGTGTCATGTCAAGTCATCAATTTTCCCCCCAAAATTGAAAATCCTCAATTTGGCCCCTCACGTGACCGGCACATGCGATTTTCCGGCCAAATTGGTACCAATTAAGTACTAAAATCGGACTAAATGTACCAATTTTTGAAACATATAGGATATTTTTTCTACGCATGATACATAACGGACCAAAAGTGAAAAGTGGTATAATTATAGGACGATTTTTGCATTTTTTCCCCACGAATCAGATTCCATGCAGATTTCAAAGTAAACTTACCACATGTAAATAACCTCCATATAGCCGTATCCAAAGATGATATGGCAAACGGAATCGACGTAATCCTATTCACCATGTTCTTCTTAAGAAATTGATTGAGTTTAAAAGAATCCCATATACCACTTGGCCAAAAATTCGAGACCTGCTCCATAGTATTAAATGGATCCAAAACCACCTTATAAAGAGCCACATCCCTTAAACAATTGTCGAACCAAAAGGAAGCCGACCGTTCCCCAAAGTCCAAGCAATGGTGTGGTTCGGCAATGTCACGAACTAGGCTTAGGCGTTTCCAAATCATTGAGGCCGATCGTTTGATTGGTGAAACCACCGGGTGAAAATTGCCACAATATTTTTCATTCAGAAATTGAGCCCAAAAATAACTCCTAACCCGCCTTCATCATAAGTATTAACGGTGGGACCCCAAAAGAATCTATTGAACAGACGCTCTATGCGGTGAATCACATTTTTAGGCTGCTCTATCATCTGCATAATATACAAAGGCATTGAGAAAATAATGCTTTTAATAAGTGTTAGGGGTCCCCCCAGTGAGCAAGGATTGTTCCTATCCTCCAATTCTCTTTACAATTTTACTGATAATAGGATCGAATACAGACCCTCGCTTATTCCCTTTTTAAAACGGGTCCCCCAAGTAAATAAACAGTGAAGTCTTTTGCTCAAAACCCGTGATATTTTTTATCCCTCTAGCACGTCTTCTCTGCGTATTTTTTCCAGTGATAAAAGTAGACGTATCCCGATTAATTAGCTGGCCCGACATCTTTTCATAATAATTAAAAAACTCATCAAGCGAGTTTCTTTTCGTACCTTTAGTGAATATAATAATGTCATCTGCAAAAGCTAGATGACTAGTCATGAATCCACCACCCGAGTCATATTGCATCTGTGGGTTCTCATGAAATAATCGCTCAAGACCTCGAGAGAGAAATTCTGCTGCTAATACAAAGAGAGGCGGAGATAATGAATCACCCTGTCGCAGTCCCCAAGTAGACTTAAAAAATCCCGCACTTTCTCCATTTATAAAAACCAAGAACCAACGATTCTCCACCACATTACGGACCCAAGAAATCCATGTACTAGGAAATCCTATCTCATCCTACACCGAATAGAGAAATTTTCATTGCACATGACCGTATTATGACCACCACTATTTTATCATCATATTATGACCACCACTATTTTCTCAATTTCATGACACATCCCCTGAGCCAACAAAATATTATCCACAATATGTCATCCTTCAATGAATCCAGTTTGGCATGGTGAAATCACACTATTCATGACCTTCGACAAACGATTTGCCATAATCTTTGTAATCATGACTTTATTACTCATTTTACAAAGACTTATAGGCCGGTATTCTTTCCATGACTTTGGCGAATCAATCTTTGGAATAAGAGAGATAGTTGTAGCTGTATATCCCCTAGTCAAAGGTGATCCGACAAAAATCCATCACAGCCTCTTAAATTCCAACACTTTTGATAAAACAATGATGTAAATAATATATATATATAGGTATAATTACACTGGACATACCTGAAGTATTGCGAAATTATAAAAAATATCTCATAGTTCAATAAATTACATCTAACATCCCCAGTTTTCATGTATAGATGTAAAAATGGATGAGAAGTGTAAAACGACTAAAATGTCCTTACGGAATATTTAAAAAAAGAAAAAAGAAAAATATTAAAAAAATTTAAAATGCTGAATTACCATATTACCCCTTTACATCTCTAAATTTACTTCTAATACCAATTTTAAAATAAAAAATTAAATATAAAAAAATGCTTATATATATGTATATGTATATATTGTGTGTGAATGTGTGTGCGCGACTCTATGTGTGTGTGTTTTCGTGTGTGTGTGCTATACTCTGTTTGTGTGTGTGACTCTGTGTGTGTGTGTGTGTGTGTCTATGTGCGTGCGTGTGTGTGTGTAATTGTGTGTGTGTGTGTATTGTTGTGTGTGCGTGAGGGTGGGGTGGGGGATGGGGGGTTGGGGAAGACGACACTGTTCCCCAACCCCCTTTTTTTTAAATTTATAAAGTAATATATTAATAAGTAATTATTTTAGAAATTAAATTTATTGAAATACAATTTTTAAATTATATAATCTAAACTATTATATACTAATTTAATTAAAGGATTAAAATGATATTTTACACATAATTTTTTTATTTTATAATTTTAATAATTTAGAATTTTTTTTTGTTGATAATATTTTTTAATTATAAATAATTATTTATATATTTTACATACACAATATTACATATAACACTTATACTTTTATAAAATATTACAAATAACACCAAAAGGGTATAATTGTCCGAGAAAAATTTGGTCTTTTGGTCCAGAAAAAGTCAGGGGTATTTTTGGAAGTTCACCTGAAAATTTAACGGAACCCTAACGGAAGGTGCTCAATGTTAGACGGCGGAAACAGAATGGATGTTAGATGTAATTTATTGAACTAGGGGATATTTTTTGTAATTTCACAATACCTCAGGTATATCCAGTGTAATTATCCCTATATATATATATATATATATATCAAGTTTTGCAAATACTAATATAATTGTTAATGACACTCACTGCGTTCTTCGACTGAAAATTGTTGATTCAAGTTCGACTCGATCCCTAAAAGATCATTTGTTGAAAGATAAATATATATTATATTATTTCTCAATATAATCTAATATAAATTTAAAAGATAATAAATAATATAGGCCTAAGAAATTTTTTTAATCCACCAAGTGACCCTTTCTTGTTTCTTCCTTTTCTTGTTGGCCTTTAACGTTTCTTAGTGCTTCTCATCCTCCACATGTAATCTTCAAACTAGTCTTTCAGATTTTTCTTTTTATAATACACGCATTACTAAAACTTCCCAAAGCATCTATGCAGATGTGGCTAAATGAGGATGTGTTAGGATGGCTTGGATGGAAATGCATTGATAAATTGTAACTACTTCTGGCACGCTGTCCTTCATCCGGTATCCCAAGAAGACATTCGAGTACTCCGATTAGATTAGACGTGGGTTAAGGGAATAATAGTAGAGAAGGTGACAACGAAGTTATATTTTGAGTTTTCGGTGGTGGGAGTTATATTGTCGCCTACCATTTCAGAATTTCTTAATCTTTCTAAATCAAAATCCTCATCTTTAAAGTCTTAACTATAATAGGACGTAAAGGGTGCAACTCATTTTCTTTTACATTTGATTGAAATTGGCTTACAAAAGAGAGGGAATATTAGCAGAAACTTTCTTGCAATATTTCCTGGTGTATGGTATCTAAAGAAGACTTAAGGTTTTTGTAAGGGATAATTACACTTACAACCCCTGGGATAATTAAACAAACCTTCCTTCACTAATTGATAATTACAAACACACTCCTCATGTTAAAGATTTCTTACAATTGCACCCGCTGTGTGTAACAATTTTTACAATTACGCCCCCTGAGGGGGTGTGTTTGTAATTATCAATTAGTGAAGAGAGATTTGTGTAATTACCCATCATTGGGGGGACGAGTGTAATTATCCCTTTTTGTAATTCATGCAGCCTAAAGAAATCTATTTATAGGGATAAAAGGGGCTGATAAGGTTCACAGTAAAATGCCAAGTGCATGTGATGACTAAATAAAAAATCTGACAGATATTTCTCACGCAAGTAGGAGCTATCGGCCTTTGTGTAAAATTGAGGCTACTATGTATCTCTTTCTTGGATGAGTCAACTTCAGATATTTTAGTGGTAAGATTAATCCATGTAGCTTCCTTTCACGGGTGGATTTATTCCAAACAAAAATCACCAGTGTTTCTGGCAAGTTGGTTTTATCTACTTATGTCATTTCGAATTTATCTCATTGAATGTGATCATCTTAGAATATTAGCCTACGAGATTAATATGAATAATAAAGTACCAAGACTCGTAAAATCTATCAAATTCTTTTTAGGGCGTCACAATAATTTTTGATGAAATATTCCATTTTTTTTAACCCAAAATAAGAATTTTCAAGTGAATTGCACGATCAGTGGTTAAATGCACATCTCTTTGAGATTTAGGCAAAATGCATTACGCGCCTCAATGCATCTAAAGAAACTCTGGGTGGACAATCGTAGATATTCCAACAGAAATGAAATCAATGAAAAATTCATTATAATTTTCAAAGATTGACGTATCGAGTCCGCAAATCTATAGAATAGGGAGGGGAAGTGATAATTCCTATAGCTTGGTGTCTCTTCCATTTAATATATACTGGTAAACAACACGGGCGTCGCACGTGAATTATATGTCCTCTTTGAAACAATTCAAATATACAGATTTTATTCAACTTGAAAATGCTTCTTATTGAAACTTTAAATAATATTGATTTAACTAAGTGAGATTATTACTCAATAAACTATAAGTATTTGAAAAACTAAATATTGATTGACATAAAAAAACTCAATCAATATATAAAATAATTACGTATGAAAATTGAAACCTTGATAATAATGTAATAAGTAAATTCTTATATAAATTTTTCTTCTTTTTATGGACAGAACATTCTCATTTTTTTTCTCCTTGAGTTCGTTGTGTATTTATAACCATCTCTTCATTACGACTAAAAGATTTGATATCATGTAATCTTCTTGTTTCCTTTTTTTTTCCTTTTTTTTTTAACTTTTTCTATTTTCTAAAGCAACCGTAGCATGTGTCTTCTCGAGAACATTTAATGTATCCGGCCCCATTTTAATCTCAATTATATTTTTGGCAAAATATCTATAGATTGACGTAGATAATGCTTTACGTTTTGTTTACCTCGCTACTATTGAATGTATCTCATTCATTTATAAAATTCATTTTCATTAGTAAAAATATAGGAAAAGTAAAAGAATATGTATGTCCCACATAAAAGCTAATATGTAGTAGAAAAAATAATAACAACATAATGAGGATTTTTTTTTTTTTCATTCTTTAAGGTGATTCTTGTTCTTATAGTATTTTGGATTCCATTACTCACAATTTTTCCCTAAACAATGTCCTAAAATCTTTCAAATAAACATTCTTCTACTAATACTGATGACTTAATGTCACAAATATAATTAATAAAATATACAAGCTTTATGAGGCAAAACTATAATTGATTGAATAAATATTTAAAATATTTGAAGGCAATAGAATGAGAAAACATCGATCAATACAAATTTTGAATATTTAAAAATTAAATCATAATTTAACTAAATAAATTCTTAATCAATAAAGTATAAGAATTTTAATCTTGTATAAAAACTTTGTTTGACCTTGATGACTCACGGTGTTGCATTTTAATTTATTTTTTGCTTTATTTCTCTATTTCTTTTGCTTTATTTCTCTATTTCTTTTGCTTTATATATATATATATATATATATTGTTTCGAGAAATCCAAGCCTTTTTCTTCAATCATGAATTTTTATTTCTAGACCCGAGTTTCACAAAACTGATTATAGTTGTGATAATTATTTATGCTAAAAGTACTGTTTTTATTTTTTTGCTAAAAAATATTTTCTCGTTCATGCATACACTATTAATATAATATTTAAATTGCGGTAAAGTGCTTAATTAATTTGTATTCTGTCACAAGCATCAGATGTTGAGAAATTGCAGCAAAAGCACTATTTAAATATCAAAGTATGCTACATTCAGTGCCTGAAAAGATGACCATATTTCATCTATTTTCAATTTCGAAAATATTTATATATTTTCAGATTTTTGAGAGCAAGAAAGTGAATTTTGGCCCTATGCAATTGTGAAATATAATCCATGCTCTGGCAAAAATAGAATCACATCTTTTTTGTATTGTCTAACTTGGACATGAACAGTAAACACACAGTCTTTAAATTAATTGCATATGTGAATTAATATGAAGATGTTCAAAGAAAGACAAATGATTCACCTGTAGATGAAAGAAAAATCGTTGCCTAATCCTTGAAATCCTTAATTTCATGGTTAGTTGGAGGTGAAAGAACAAAAATTAACAAAAGTTGTTGTAATTTGTATTTTTGTTTTCTTTTATCTTCTCTTATTATGATGAATAAACAGTTGTAGTAATATTATAGAATTCTAATATGCTTTAACTTAAATAAATACATCTTATTTAGATGGGCCAATAATTTTGATGTCAGCCCATATATGTGTATAATTAGGTAAATTATAGCTCATATGGCCCATAATAATTTGATTAGAAGTTATTGGAATAAAAGTGATTCTTTATACGTGGGATTGCCAATTGGAGCCTCTAAACGTATCAAGGAATTTATTTATTTTTTGTTTATACCAAGAGTTTCCCCCAGCCGAAAGCAGGAGACTAATCCGTTCGAGACATAGAGATCACCGAAGTGGGTTTTGCCTCTCCCAACAAAGTATTTTCCATACACACTGTCAGGAATCGAACCCTGGACAACATGCTTAAAGAACCCAGCTTTCTACCAACTGTGCTGGACCTTGTTGGTGTCAAGGAATTATGAGTACATGCATTATACTCTTAGTCTATTTAGAATAAAAAATTTTAAAAAAAGAGTGACCTAATGCAATTTAACATCTATTTATTTCCATTGTAAAGTCCTAATAAAATAATAAATCTAATTATTTTTTATATATTATTATTATTTATTATTTGACTCTTTTGTCATTAGAAAAGTAAATTATATGAGGAAATATTTGGTACATCAAAAGTTCCAAAAAATCACTCATACTTTTATAATAGTAGAAATAGAGATACATGAAAAAGTGTGTTATTGGTTGTTTTGTTAAATGATTTGTGTGTCACGGATAATCAATAAATAGGGGAAAATTATTTTTTTAGTCCATTAATTTGGCTTCTCTTGCGTTTTAGTCCTTTAAGTTGGCGCATTACAAAATTGATCCGTTATCTTCGAATTTTTTGTAATTTTAGTCCTTTTGTGTTTATAAAATTAGGAAACTTAGTCCGTGACATAGTCCCCACAAATAAATCAGGCCCAATATGCTTCAGAAATAAAATTCGACTTTCATAAATTCATACCTTTGCTTGATCGCAGTATCACTGGGTATTCTAAATCCTCGTTTTTACGGGTTAGATCGTCTTCCAGATACCATTTTGAGGGGGACTATGTCAAGGACTAAATTTACCAATTTTATAAGCACAAAAGGACTAAAATTACAAAAAATACGAAGATAACGGACCAATTTTGCAATGCGTTAAGATAAAGGACTAAAACACAAGAGAAGCCAAATTAGCGGATTTAAAAAATAATTTTTCCCAATAAATAGACATGTAAGATCGTATACTAATATCTCCACTAATCTTATAATGGAACACAATGAGAATCGAAAATGAACTCAAAATTTGTGTTTCATTTACGCCTGTAGAAACATGGTGAGCGCGAAAAGTGGCGTTTGCCATATAACTTTTTTATGTTATGCATTATGACATTATCAAAATTTTAAGGAAAAATTACAAAAGTACCCCTAAATTAATTTGTATATCCAAAAAATTCATGAAAATATTTTTTAATCTCAAAAAATTATTTTACAAACTTTTCATTCAAAACAACCAAAAGTTAAGATTAATAATTTTTTGGACTAAATTACCTTGTATTTCTTAAGTTAATAATTAATCAATATATTTTTAAATTAAAATCTTTTGTTTTGGATTTTTTTAAATTTATAAATTGCATTATGCAGTTTTTAGTTTTAATATTAAATATTTTAAATATTTTTATAATTAATTTTTTATAACATGATAATTATCTAAATAATACCCTTTTAAATTTTAAGAAAAATAAAAAATCTGAGAATTTAACATTAATATAATTTATCAATATAGAAGTTCTAAATAATTGAACTACTCTACAAAAGTACAATTGGTTAACTATGAAGGTAGAAAGCTAAGGACAATTAAGTCCACAAATTTATCAACTCTAAAACGTTGAATTTTTTGAGTGAACAGTTGGATTTTTTTGGATTGAAAACTATAATCATAGATTTTTTAGATATAACAGTTTATTTTTAATTGTTTTCTTTTTGTTTGTAAATATCCCAAATTTTAATATAGATAGATGCAATTTCTAATTTTAAAAATATTTGACGTGAGCGAATATACTTTTCTAATTCGTTACGTATTTATTGTATTATTTTCCATGTAGATTTTGAAGAAAATCATACGAAATAAATAAAGAATTCTGTAGAAAAAAATACTATAACTAAAAATAATTGCTCATCTAATTGACGGAAATGTCAACACTAACTTATATATTATCCAATATAATGATAGAACAACACAGTTCCACCAACAAAAACAAGTGAAACCAAAGACAAAAACATAAAAATGACAGTATATATGACACGAGAGATTAAAAAAACTTCATTTAGTAGTTTATTTATTTAGAGATAATTTTGACGTATTAACTTTTGTGCTATGTCAACATGAATATTTCCTCCACCAACGTTGCTGCTTAGAGTTATCTATTTGTTGTTATTACAAATAAGTTTCCTTGACCTGACTATATTCTGAAGGTAAAATTGCTTGCTATTATTTCATATATATATATAAGGTGTGTTAGTGTATATATATATATATACTATATATATATATATATATATACACTAACACACCTCATATATATATATATATAATATGCTAACACACCTTACCCTACGCATATTCGTTCTGTTAGTACTTTTATGAACAAAAAATCAATAATAAGATACGCAAATTAGAAGAAGTGTTACGTCTTCAGAAAAAATAAAAAGCTTCGAATCATCAATCATGTCAGATGCTCAAACAGAAATTACATTATGATATTCGAACTAGCGTCCATTAACCTTTAATTTAAGTCAAAATCTAATTAAATTTGAAAAAGATGTTTCCTTATCCGAATTTATTTGAATATGATTCTCTTACCACCACACACAGTCGTCAATTTTAGAACCAAGAAATCACGTATTGAAAATGATATAATACCTTCAAGACTTGTGCAATTGCTTTTTGTTTTTTCGTTTCTCAAATCTTCAAGGTATAATTAAGTTACTATATTATGTTTCATGTGGATTTCTTTTGCTTTTTCATCTCGTAAAAAAGATGAAAAGGCACTCGAACCCCACACAAAGAACAACCCAAGGGGACACACGCATGCACCTATCTAGGATTGTAAAAGAATTGAGTCAAATCGAACAATGTGCTATCGAGCATCAAAATTATATACGTTTAATTGAGTTGATTAGTACTTGAGTCGAACTTAAATACCTCAATTTTTCTCATATTTTATTTAACTTTTTAGTAATCAGGTCGTGGTTCAAAACTTATCAAACAGAAAAAAAAGTTTTCAAACTTGGTATTAATTGATCAAACCCAAACAAACTTTTTTTTATTTAACTCAAACCGAGTATCGAGTAACTTATTTCGTTTCTCAGCCCTAAACCCACCTCCCTCCACCCCACATGTGAATAATAGTCTTAGTATATATCTTATAAATGAGAGTAGATTTTATAATAAATAAATGTAATTAGTGAACACAAAGCAATCTAGCTTTGGTTCATATACAAACCTAGCAAACTAAAGATGCAGAGAAGTAGAAGAAATGAAAGAGAGAGGGATGTTGATTCAGAAGTAATTGAAGAAGAGTTCATTAGTAATTATACCAATAGCAGAAGTGGAAGTGGGAGGGACTTCACCAACAACAACAATGGATACATTATTCATCCTGAAAACTGGTATGTTTTGTACAATTAATTCCTTTTAAGTTACAAGACGACGCAAAGGAGGTTGGACGTGACAGTCACTCCTCAGGTACGTAAATTAAAATGAAAATAAATTTTTCCCTCTTTCACATCATCAAATTACGTTAATATGTCTATTTTATTCCGGCAATTGGTAAGAATTCTAGCTCCACAATGTTGCTACCGCAGAGATTGTTTGGGTGGGCTTATAATAAGCTCCATAAAAATGTTTCAATAATTTTTGGGAGAGCGTACAAGCTTTAAAAATTAGATGTTAATGATTTTACAAGCTCCTTAAAAATAAGTTATGAACCCAAGGCTTGTTAGCCCAATGGTATCAGCTTCCACTTTCATGTGGAAGGTTCTGAGTTCAATTTCAGATTGTCACAAATTGTGACTTTTCTCTCTTTATTTGGAGTTTTATAAGGTTGTGTGACCCATGATTAAAAACTATTGAGCCCAGTTTATGGTATCAGGGTATCCCCTTCGTCTACAATAAAATTAAGGGAAAATTACTAAAAAAACCCTTAAAATGAACTTTTATAACCAAAAAACTCATGATAATATTTGTCAATCCAAAAAATCCACTCCATCAACTTTTCATTCCAAAAAAATCCAAAATTTAGGGTTTACAAATTTATGGACTTAATTGCCCTTAGTCTTCTAGATTAAAAATTAATCAATTGTAGTCGTACAATGAAATTTATTTATTTAAAAATTTCACATTGATAATTAATACTAATTATGATTTTAGTTTTAAATTTTCAGATTTTTTAATCTTTTTAAAGAATTTAAAACATATATTTATAGGTAATTACCATATTAAAATAAAAAATAAATTATATACAAATATTTAAAAAATTTAATATTACAAAATAAAATTTCTATTTTATGATTCTTCAATTTGAAATAGTTAAAACAAAACAATACAATAAGAGAAACTAATTGATCAATTATTAACTTAATAAATGAAGGGGCAGTTTAGTCCAAAAAATTGTTAATTCTCACTTTTGGGGTTTTTGGAATGAAAAGTTTGTATAATGGGTTTTTGAGATTGAAAAATATTTTCATGGGTTTTTTGGATATGAAAAATTATTTTAGGGGTTTTTAGTAATTTTCTCTAAAATTAAATATTATCAATTTCTAACATATTTTTGTGTATTTTAACAAATGTTTTTAGTTTAGTCATCTTAATTAAGCAGTTGCCATTACTTACACCAAATAAGCTTCATGATCTTATCTTATCCATGACACCTTAAATAGGAGTTACATATTGTTTAAATAAGATCTATTATTTATAAGTTTCAAAAACTTCTTATAATTTAAGAATTTGTAAGATAATCTCAACAAGCTTAGCCATACACCCTCTTAGTGCATCTCCACTATAAAATATTCGAGTAGTGATGGTCAACCTATTTTTTGTAGTGGTAAAGGACTTGGTGATTTTAGGAAAAAACTCGCGTTCAAGTTACATGTATGTATAACGTGTGTATCTATGTATTCTTGTTGATGGGAAGTGGAGCCTAATTGAAAGGACCATGACTTATGAATCCAACTCGAGTTGAATAGGTGGGGCTGCGGGGGGCAGTGTCCACAGCCCCGAAGGTTGGAGAATGAGATTCAGGGCCCTTCAAGTCTCCGAGTCAAATTTTCTAGAAGGGTCGGTCATTATGTTAACAGTTGTTAAACCAGTTACAAACAATTGACATATCTCTTTGTATTACATAACCCTGAAATTAATAAGAATATCTATCGTAGCCATTTGCACGTACCAACTTTCACCAAATTTGTACGTGATTTTACTTTTAATATTGTTCGATTTTGTAATGCAGGTGGTACGTTGCATGGACACATTTCATTCTGATATGGGCAGTCTACTCCTCCTTCTTCACCCCACTCGAATTCGCATTCTTCAGAGGCCTGCCCGAGAATCTTTTCCTTCTCGACATCATTGGCCAGATAGCTTTCCTCCTCGACATTATCCTCCAATTCTTCGTTGCATATCGCGATCCCCACACTTACTGCTTGGTTTATAATCACAACCTCATTGCCATCAGGTCACCATTTTATTGATCATTTTTTTTAAGGAAATATATTGTTACTTTTGCTTGAAATATTGATGAGATATCACCTATTGGCCTTAGATACCTGAAATCTAGGTTTCTTGTTGATCTTCTGGGATGCTTTCCATGGGATGCCATATTCAAGGTACACAAGCAAACCAGAATTCCAACTGAATCTCTTAAAAAATCGAGCACAAAAACAACTATACAGAAAACCACACTGGATCCTTAATTGCAGAATGACGTTTCATCTCGTATTCCATTTCTTATACACACGATACGTGTACATAATCTACATGACTTTAGAAAAAAAATTATACATTTGACTCGCATATGTATAATGGAATACAAGATGAAACATTGTTCTGAAATAGAGGATCCAAACTTAGAAAATAACAGAGACAAGAAATCACTAAAAACAGGAAAAATAGGCGGATGGACACAAATGGTGGAATTTCAAACCGGCTGCGCCTCACGGCGATAGCAGTGAAGAATTAGGTCCGTCTTGGAAAGAAGACTGCTATCATGCATAAAACATTTCATTACTTATCCTGAATCAAAAGTTACTACCATTTCAAATTTTGGCAGTAAATTATCTCTAATCTTCGCTTTTATGTACAAAACATCTCATAACTCATACTGAATCAAAAGTTACTACCATTTCAAATTCTGATAGTAAATTATCTCTGATCTTCGCTTTCATGCATAAAACATCTCATAATTGATTCTCAAAAGTTACAATCATTTGGAGTTCTGACGGTAATTTTTCTCCAATTCACGTCCTTTTCCATGTATGATTATCCAAATGTGTGCTTATAACATTTTCGTAACCGAACCAGGTTTGTGGCAAAAAGGAACCGGTTAGGTATATGCTATGGATTCGGCTATGCCGGGCGCTTAGAGTGACAGAATTCTTCGAGAAGCTAGAGAAAGACATACGTATCAATTACCTCTTTTCGAGAATTATAAAGCTTTTTGTCGTTGAATTATACTGCACACACGCGGCTGCTTGCTTATTTTACTATCTGGCCACTACTCTGCCTCCATCAAAGGAAGGTTATACGTGGATAGGAAGTTTACGAATGGGCGATTACAGTTACGCAAATTTCAGAGAGATTGATCTTTGGACACGTTATATAACATCGTTATATTTTGCTGTCGTTACTATGGCAACTGTCGGTAAGCTCGTCTCTTCTAGTTCGTCACTTGAAGATCAAATTAAGCACAATCCCTCAATTATTCTTCTAGTTCTTTTTAGAGATAATTACATACACAACCTCTCACTTATTGGGTATAACCACGAATCCTTTGAGATTTTACAAATTACTAGATCCTGACAACTAGAGGAACAGGGACGGATTTATAATTTGCTTCTATCAATATAGGGGTGAAATCTTAATATGCTTTTATTCACAAGGACATTATGATAATTTCTCAAATATCAAGATATTTTTCATAATTAAAGCCTCACATAGTATGTTATTACGCAGGTTATGGTGAAATTCATGCCGTCAATACAAGAGAAATGATATTTGTTATGATGTATGTGTCGTTCGACATGATTCTCGGGGCTTATTTACTTGGTAACATGACGGCTTTGATCGTTAAAGGATCAAAAACAGAGAGATTCAGGGATAAAATGGCAGAACTCATGAAATACATGAACAGAAACAAGCTAGGGAAGGCCTTAAGTAAAGAGATCAAAGGCCATGTTCGATTACAGTACGAAAGCACTTACACTGATGGCACTGTTCTTCAAGATCTTCCTCTTGCGTTACGAGCTAAGGTCTGAGAAACATTAATAATTTACCCGTCGTACTATAAAAGTTCTAACAAAAATTACCTTTTTGCTTACGTTTTTTCAGATATCAAACAAGCTATATGAACCTTATGTTAGAGAAGTTCCTCTTTTCAAAGGTTGTTCAAATGGATTCATCAAGAAAGTAGTAAGACTTTAACCACTTCCATTTACATTGCATAGACAACCCCGGAATATTTTAAGAACATCTCGAGACTATGAGTCAAGTAATGCTTATAACTGTTTGTGCAATAAGACTCACGTGTCACGATTTTTGTGATTATTCTGATACCCAGAGTCCAGGACTTCTTTATGCATCGCTTAGGTTTTTGCACACTTCTTCATTTTCTTGATACGTAGGCACCCCGAGTAAACGAAGAATTTTTCCTTCCTGGAGAAGTGATAGTAGAAGAGGGAAGCACCAGCAATCAATTGTATTTTCTTTCTGATGGGAAACTCGTAAGCTATTTTTCATTACCTCAAACTTATTCAAGTTATTGTTAGAAGTTTCGAGATCATTTTCTGGCGGAGTAACTAACCTATTATATTCCTAAAACACATCTTTCTAAGAGTTATGTGCAGGATGAAGTGAGAAATCCTGAAGACACTCAATCTGAAGAATCTCCTCCTAGAATACAGACTTATAGTTCAATCGGTGATATTTCCGTCCTTTGTAACATACCCGAACCCCATACCATCTGTGCTGCTGAACTGTCGAGGCTACTGCGCATAGACAAGCAAGCTCTAACAGAAGTTATCGAGATATACCTTTCCGACGGGTGTACCATCATTAACAATATGCTTGAGGTGAGTTGATCTCGAGCTCATCTTCATACTTAACTAGGGATAACTAGATTGTACCATATATATAGGGATGATTACGTGCCTAGTGCATATCCCTTCAATTACTACATAATTGCCAAGAGCTCTCTGAGGTTTTGCGAATTATCAAGACACACCCTATTGGTAGATCCAGACAACCTGAAAAATAGACCGTGAAATTGTAATCTACTTTTATTGAGAGGAGTGAGATTTTAATATGCTTTTATTGACATGGGAAGTTATGACAATTTCTCAAATTTTGGAGCTTTTTCGTAATTAGGATATCACGTAAGGGATATCTATGTAATTTATCCATTTATATAAGATTCACTGGAATTCTTTTTACAGGGAAAAGAATTTAACGTTCGAAACAAGATACTGGAGTCTGATATCGCAATGCTGGTTGAGAAACATGAATCAGAGTTGGCTTTGAGATTGAATTTTGCTGCTAATGATGGAGATCTGCATCAGCTAAGACATTTAGTCGATGCAGGAGCAAATCTTAATAAGATGGATTATCATGGACAATCAGCTTTGGTATATAAGCTTCTGACTATATTATTGTGTATTACAATTTTTAATGAGCCTAAGTCAGCTTGAAAGTCATAACTCGGCTTAATAATTTTCAAATGGGGCTTTACACGATCCAAGTCTGAGTCGAGGTTGGGCATAATGTTAAGGCTCCAATTTGGATTCAAGTCAAGCCGGAGCAGAGGTAGTTAAATATAAGATAAAAGTAAATAAATATAATACTTATATTTAACGAAATTCATATTTTCACGGACAATATAAAAAAATGAATTAGGAAAAAAATTATGTCAATGTTCCTATGGTTTTAAAGATTTTCCAAAATAACGATCAAAAAGGGAAAAACTATAATTAAAAAAAAAAAAAAACCTTTTAAATGATTGGAACACTAACAAGTTGGCGATTCATTACGTTTTATTCTACTTATTATAAAGCTAATCGGTGTTTTAACTCAGACGATTTAAGTTCTATAATTTGTTATTCTAACATAGATGATGTTGAATATTTGGAAATTTTTGAGATGGTTAGTTTTTCTTTTTAGTTTATATTTATATTTAATTTATCACTTGCAATTTCTTAAAAAGAAACAAAAGTGGGTTGGCTCGGGCTCGATCGGAAGCTCGTATTAATTTTTCAAGTCAAGACCAAACTTTGAGCAAAAAAGCTCGATCGAATTCACGTATCAAGACAAAAGCTCGCATTATATAAGTGGAGTGTGAGCCTGACGAAGCTGAACTTGTTCGGTTTGATTGACTGTCAGGGGTGTTTATTAAATTATCCTAAAATTTATTGTTACCTTCCGTTAATTAGTGACGAAGTTATTTCCATCACAGCATCGAGCTGCATCCAAGGGATATGAAGATATTACTCACTTCCTTATCCAGAAAAGAGTGAAGGTCAATCTTAGAGGTAAATTTGTTACTTCCCAATCACCATCTTTTCGCTAACTATTCCACAAACCAGACGTAATAGCACGATAAAGAACTTATCGCGATATTAATATTCTTGTAGATAATTTTGGAAATACTCCATTACACGAAGCAATCAAGAATGGCCACGACCATGTTGCTTCTCTGTTATTACAGGCAGGTGCTTCGCTAACTATTGACAATGCTGGAAATTTCCTGTGTGAGACAGTCGCGAAAAAGAACTTGGATTTCTTAAAACGGCTTTTGACCAATGGCATCAATCCTAACTCCAAAAATTATGATCTTCGGACACCTCTACACTTAGCTGCATCGGAAGGCTTGTATGAAGAGTCTGTTTTACTGTTAGAAACAGGGGCGAGTGTCTTTGCAACGGACAGGTTTTCAACGAAAAATTCATATTTACTATGAATAAGTTGTTGGGATAGAAACATGCACACACCCTTATTTATTGGGTAATTACCACAAGCTCCCCTGAGATTTTATAAATTACTAAGACACCCCCTTGTCAGATCAGATCCTGACAGCTCAAAAAACAGGGGTGACAATGTAATTTCACAGATCCTGACATTGTACTCTTTCATTGCTGATAGAGTGTGAAATTGTAATAGGCTTCTACCGGTGGTAGAAGCTATGGTAATTTCTCAAACCACTTAGTGTTTTTAGTAATTAGGTCTTCCCAGGGGTTGCTGTGTAATTTACCCTAATTTGTTTAAGCAGCTTAAACAAAGTTACAAGCTCAGTGATGAGATTATTTAGCTCAAGATTATATAACCATGATTACTGACTTTTGTGTTTTTTGCAGATGGGGTAAAACTCCAATAGACGAAGCTCGTATAGGTGGAGACCGGAATCTGCTTAAGCTACTGGAAGATGCAAAGCTTACTCAAATAACAGAATCTTCTTACTGCTATGAAAGAAGTGAAGGTACAATCTATCAGCTTAAATCTTAAGATCAAGTAACAGAATGAGAATCAAGGAATAAATGCCAAAATTTCAAGAATATCATGTTAAATCTTGAATTATTGATGCCGGAGAAAGTGAGCATGCATATTGGGATGTACAGAAAAGGCTTAAAACCAATTTATAAGATATATAGTGTTTGGATAGTAGATTTTATTTTATAAATAAGTTGGATAAAATATGTTCACAAGGCAAATTTGTATTCATATGGTTAGATTGAAAGGAAAAAGTTGTTATAAAATATCTTTACCTTTTTTTGAAAAATTTATAACATTTTTAACGAAGAAAAAAAATTACAACATTTCAACATCTTATTTTGAAGTTTATAGTCTCCAGTACAATAAAATTACATGGCTATTTTTTGAGTTAGGTTGCGTTTGGACCGGAAGATTTGGGAGTTAAAGATTTCAAATCCGTAAACAACAAACCCACACCACTTCAATAATTTTCAAATTCTTCAATCAACCATTTAAAGTTGTTTTTTAAATCATTATGACAACTTTGAAATTCACCTGATATATAAGTCATTCAAAATCCTAAACTCCAATGACATTTGATATGTCAACATTAGCTTATTGTGGTGTTTGTTTGACAAGATAAAACGCTGAGACGGAAATGCACAGTTTTCCCTGGATTTCCATGGGATCACAGAGATGAAAGAAGCTTCGGAGTTGTTTTATGGGTTCCGGAGACAATTGAAGAGCTCACTAAGACAGCAAAAGAGAAGCTAGGTTTTCGTGGCGGTTCCGATATATTATCAGAAAATGGGGGAAGGATTCTTGATGTTAGCATAATCTCCAATGATCAAAAGCTGTTTTTAGCAAGTGATGAAGTGCAGAAGAAAGAAGAGTGAAAATTAATCTGCCTATCAAGTCCGTTCACAAATTCTTCTGTGGTTATTTAACAAGTTTAGTTTAAGATTGTAAGTATGATAGATACCGGTTATAGGTTAGTTTTAGACCGTCAAGGGAAAATTAGTGTTCAAGCCGGTAATATCTCATGAGTTGTCGTTCGAATATGTGAGTATCTAATTGAAGAATAAGATAAAAACAAAACTAAATTATCCAAGTCTAAGATAATTGAATTGTCTTTCAACTCCCTCATATGTAAACCAATCTTGACTGCTTTTTAGGTCGAGTTTTAAGATTTTGAATTCAATCACAATAATTGAATGGAATTCATATAAAATCCATCATACATGAATAGTTGTAATTACTCGAGAGCCTATAAAAATAACTAGTAGTTTTCACCTAGTAGCTAAACATAAAGAGCCTACTAATCTAAGCCCTATTTAACTATCCAATTAATAAAATTTTACTTATATTGTAACTGATCACGATTTTTATAATATAAAACAAACAAATTAAATTATCTTGTGATGAACTAGGTTCATCTATACTATAATACCCTCATGATACCAAGAGATCAGAACTCGAGTTTGACCAACTCGAACGTCTTATTCCAAGTAATTCCAACTTATATATATTCAATAAATGTAGTCACTAGTCAATCAATTTAAACATAAATAACGACTTAGTTCAGAAATAGGGTGAATTGCATCTACATCGCTGATGTTAAGTCTAATCACACAAAACCTCCATGTTTACATAATCACACACAACCTACGTGAGGCATGTTAAATTTATCAACTAACCCTTCGATTAATTCGATCGTTATTCCCAAAATGCCCTTTCACAAGTGGGATTATTTTCGACCAAGATGATAATGCCCTTGAGCTTAAATATAAGCATCTTTCAGAACACGGGGGTTGTTTGTAGGTTTGCCAAAGGTAACGTTTTTTGGACGGTTCTTGATCAAACCTAATTTTATATTGAGCCCAACAATCACGTCATATTTGCAATTACTTTAGACTATTTTTTGAAATAACAATTCAACATTGAAATGAAAATGGAAATAAAGTTTATTTACCTCAAAGAAAAATGGGTAAAATATCATTTACAATTTTGATTTTTAAAATCTTTTTTATGTTTTTACACTAATAACATTTAAAGTATGTATATAGATTAACATTCTCTATGGTTTCAAAACTTTGTTCTTTCTCATTGGTAGCCGTGGATAAATTCCATTTATTTTCATTAACATTAGTTTGAATTATGGGTACGGGACCTCGTCATTTTTGTCAGAGTGGCAACATATTGAATTTTTTTATCTGTCTTAAAAAGTGAACTCTGTTTCTTTTCTTTATATTAGTCTTTCACTAATAGCATGTTTCTTTCTTTATTATTATTTATAAATTAATAAATCATTAAAAAGTGTCCATCTAATAAAAGGATTTTAGATTTTAAGTAAGGGCATCAAAGTCTTTTCACAATGGAACAAACACATAGATTTGTTAACTAGCATCATTAAGAGTAAAATCCTCTACTCCTCGTAATTCTCACAAACATCATACAGGTTGTGTTCAATTATGTAAACAAGGAGAATCGCAATTAGATCAGGGAGGGGTGTGGATCTAATTCACCCTTTAAAATTACTAGAACCAAAATTATCTTGCGCACACCATGTTGCTAATTAGGATAAACAAAAGAAAACATATGAAATATGACATTATGCAAGCCTCATAATTCATCACACAACAAAATCCATAAAACGCCATGATTCTATCAGCTGAAAAGCACCTATATCTAGTCAGAAATAGTAGGACATTATACATGGCAAAGATGGTAATAATACTCTTAGCACTGATACAAATACTGCGACACAAAAGAAGCATAAGAAAACAACAGTAAATTCAGTTTAGCAAGCACACCATGGTACAAAGGCTAATGAAAGCTGGTCTAGTCACGATCTGCTTCTTCTATTTCTTCGTCCTCAGGTACCCCCCGAAGATAAAGAACGTTATTGCATCTGCGAAGGCAACATACCAGATGATATTGTTACAAAAAACTTAAGAAAATGAATAATATAAAAATTCTGATAACTTGCAGTGGCTAACAATGATCCTTGTCATGAGAGTTACTGGAAGCAACTATTTAAGTATCAGAAACTGAAGCGATTCCTATAGTATTCTAGTCCATATGATAGTATCAGGACGTCAAATATTCCCTTTAGCTCTATACTCTATGAAAAAACGACATTATAATTTTAATATTAAAAAAGAAACACATTTCCAGTAACTGGCAATTCATTTAACATACAATCCCAATGTTGTTAGACTTGGTCATATAGTATTTGAAAGTCTTATTAAAATCTTGTATGGAATTTAGGTCTATGCCGATTACGGTAACCTACAATAAGCATGTACAATGAGAATAATGATTCTTCATTGTAAGAGAAACAATTAATGGAATGAGGTAGTTAAGCACCTGATTAAGATTTCTCCAAGACTTCCAGTGCACTGCCCATCTATATATTCTTCAGCATTTGCAAGCTGCCACAAAATACACATCAACAACGGAGAGAAAACAGTGTTACTAGTTTAATGTCTGTCCAAGGTCTAACACTGCCACCCCCCCTCTTGATTTAGTTCAGAGTAGTCAAACAACTTTAGCTTTCTTATTTAAATTTTTTTGTATAATATTACCATTACTTTCTGAGGGGTAAATAATTTTCTTTTGAATACTCATCAGCTCACCTAATTCCCCGTTTCTGGAAATACTAATGACCAAGATAATGTAATAATTGAAAGATCGTGAATATACAATATTTGATGGATAATTGTGTTCAAGGGTTCAATTGTTGGTATGTTTTGTAGCAAAATTAAGTCAAACGCCTAGTAGATTGGAAATTATAAGTTTATACCATAACAAATTGAACACATTTATTCAATTGTCCATCATTAAAGGATTAATATCCATAACATTGGCAAACCAGTAAAGCGAAGGCCCAATACAGACACCTGTAACTCAGATGGGGGGCAAAGAATATGTATATTAATCATCAACAACCTTATATCGAGGTTATTCAGATTGCAAACATAGCATGTTAGCGAAAACAAAAGACATAATACAAATGTCAATCAATTAAATTAAAAAGATCAAGTAAAATCGCAGCACTCTGGCATAAAAATGACAGTAATAAAAAACCGATAGGTACCTGCAAGTTCATGTAAGAATCCACGGATACAAGATAACCTGAATGTGAAGCCCAAAAGGAGATGGGAAGAAGTGAAAATAAAGCAATAAAAACTTAGACTTTGCAAGGATTGGCTTAAGACGCTAAAAAGCTGAATACCTTTATATTCCATTCCCCATTTGAGTTTTACCATTACAGGTTTCCCAGTCAAATTGTTCAAGAAGGGTTTCGGATTAACTGGTACGGTCTGCAAACACAATGATATAAGTATCAGACCACGTAAAATGATAATTTTTCCCAAACTAAAACCATATCCAAATAATTAAGTACATTATTGTTAACATGAACATGGAAAATATCCAGAAAATAGCTCTGATTTCCACATAACAAACTGCAAATTCACTAGACATGAAAAACGATAATGGTAAAGAAGAGCATCCATCCAAAGAAATCAGCTTTTTTTTCCTCGGAACATATTAAGGAATTATCAAATTAATTTGACACAATAATTCTTTAGCTTGATTTCGAACATTGTGAAAGAGAAGAGACGTAATTGAGTATAAAACTCTACTTCAAAACAAAGGTCATTCTTAGGAACTCCAAGGGATCGGTGTCCCGTCACAATCACAATCGTTCATTATTGTGGGACCCATGTGTGGTTCATCACAACACTTGCGATTAAACCGGGATTCCTTAAGAATCAATATCGAGAATATATCACAAAAACTAGATAAACAATATCAAAAAGTAGCCATGTGAGCAGAGAACCTTGCAACCAAAACAAGAGAACAGCAAGGCTTCTAGTTCTATGTAATTGTTTATGCATATCTGTCTAACTACATCATACATTTACATAGTTATCACAGGAACTTTCAAGCATTTACAATAATAAATAATCCTAACATAGCAAAATTGTAATGTTTAATAACACATCGCTCCTGAAAGTACAATCATAATGTTGAGTATAAATAAGCATAACAATTTAAAACAACACCAGAAACAAAATCATGAGAAATAAAGAGAAGTGGTTACAGCCATTGCAGTAATTCTTTGAAGGAGAAAAGTTTAGACTGGAGAGCTTCGAATCGAATCGAGCGGTTTAGGGCTTTGAAATTTGGACACTTTGAAGCCTCAAGTAGAAGATGGGCAAATGTAGGGTTTATATATACGGGTCGCACGGTAAATCGGGTTGAAGTTCTATAGACATTATAATCTTCAATTTTTAAGCCCAAAGCTAAATACGGGTTCGCCCAATTGGTTGGCTACAAGGGAAGGGAAGGCTCCGCCGTATGATTGTGTTTTCGAAAATGAATTTTGAGTTTTTTTTGAGAAATGTGTATTACAAAAATTCGTATGAAAATGTTGACTTAATTTGCTTGTTTGGATGTATTTTTAGAATTTGATTGAAAGTAGTGTAGATGTGATATAAAGTTGATTTTTATTAGGATTTGATATATGAAATGATTGAGTTGGTTATGAATGTGATGATGATGGGGGAAAAGATATTAAAATAATATTTTTTTTAATAATGTTATGAGTTAGTAATAAAGGAATATGTATATATGTGTGTGTATATATACATATACACACACATAATATAATATATAGAGCTATTAACGCTAATCATCCCTCATGTCACGCAAAAGTGTCACTTTAGTCCCTTTTATGAAAAAATTATCACTTTCATCTCTCATGTCCATAATTTGTACCCAGATGGTCCTTTTTTCGACATTCCGACCAGATTTTTCGGCTTGCCACACGAAAATAGGGCTATCCACGCATATATCATGCGCGTCTTCACGAGAAAATTCATAACTCATTGTAAAAAGCTCGGATTCATGAACCGTTTTCTTCCCATGAAACTAGACACATAGGGCTACCCACGCATATATGGCACATAATCAGGAGACGTCTAGAACAAAGCAGTTTTGTATTAAAAAATTAGCTAAAAATCTGTCGGCTGTGCAGACAACTGTGCGCGTCTTCACGAGAAAATTCATAACTCATTGTAGAAAGCTTGGATTCATGAACCGTTTTCTTCCAATGAAACTAGACACATAGGGCTATCCATGCATAGATCGCACATAATCAGGAGACGTCTATAACAAAACAGTTTTGTATTAAAAATTTAGCTAAAAATCTGTCGGCTGTGCAGACAGCTGTGTGCGTCTTCACGAGAAAATTCATAACTCATTGTAGAAAGCTCGGATTCATGAACCGTTTTCTTCCTATGAAATTAGACACATAGGGCTATCCACGCATATATTGTACATAATCAGGAGATGTCTAGAATAAAGCAGATTTGTATTAAAAAATTAGCTAAAAATCTGTCTGAAATGATGCTTAGCTAATTTTTTAATACAAAACTGCTTTATTCTAGATGTCTCCTGATTATGTGCGATATATACGTGGATAGACCTATGTGTCTAGTTTCATGGAAAGAAAACGGTTCATGAATCCGAGCTTTCTACAATGAGTTATGAATTTTCTCGTGAAAACACGCATGATATATACGTGGATAGCCCTATTTTCGCGTGGGAAGCCGGAAAATCTGGTCGGAATTTCAAAAAAATGACCATCTATGTACAAATTATGGACATGAGGGATGAAAGTGATAATTTTTCACAAGAGGGACTAAAGTGACACTTTTACGTGACATGGTGGATGATTAGCGTTAATAGCTCTAATATATATTATACAAATAGAATGAAAAGACAAAAAAAAAAAAGAGGCAGCCAGACAGTGGGGGGCGTTCATGGGTTGGGGTGGGGGGCCCTTCATTTTTAGGTTTTTTTTTTTTTTTTTGTCGCCTGTTCATTTCTTTTTAGCTTTAGATTTTTATCCTTTTTCCATTTCGTGTTTTCTTTTCAATTTTATATTTTAAAAGTTCAAGAAAATTGAATCTTGCTCGTCTATATTTATAATAGTTAGTGTAATTATACGGTTCGCATTGGACAAATATAAAAATAGGATGTGGTCCATATATGCAATATTTTATGAAATGTGTAAATATGATTGGAGCATAAGTAGTTCTATATTTCTTTTTTCATTTACATATAATATTTTATTTCCAATTTGATTGAGTTTTCATCTTCTTATAATGAGATAATATGTTGTTACAAAAAATCTTTGCTCGAGCTCGAGCCGAGAAATTTGGCGAGACTCGGCTCGTGGGCAACCCTATTAAATACCACATTAGTACCAAAACGAAATAATCAAGATTCAGTCGGTATTTATTTGAATATTGAGAAGCTAAAAAAGTATAATTTAAAATCCAATAAACAACAAACGAAATTATTAAAATGAAATTATAAATCACACAATATTGTATATACTTTTGGTAAAAGTATGGCCAATTAATTCTCAATTCAAGTACACATATTATTAAATATATATGAAATATTAAATATTAAATCACACAATATTTTTTTTCAAATTATATATTTTTAAATATTATTTAATAATAATAATTGGAATATTTGAAAAATTGAATAAGAATTTTTATTATATAAAATATGAAAAAGTAAAAAAGATAATTAGTTGGATAGTGGGATAGTGTAATTAATGATAAAATATTGTGGAAAGATTGAAATGATTGGTTGTTATATAGGGGACTATGTAGTGTATTTAAAATTTGATCATTTTCTGTTGAATTTGGCTTGGACTGTGTATTTTCATTTTTTGGTGATCCAAAAAATGAAAATATTTCCAGAATTCACAACCATACATAGCCGAAGTGTTTGCAAACTCAACTGCTTCTAAGTGAAAAATAAGCAGAATTAATTGAGAAGCAGAAGAAGTGAGTAGTATTTGCGAACAGAAGCTGAAAGTGGAAAAAAGTTGCAGGGAGTGTTTGCAAATAAAAGTGATTATCAATTAGCTATTTTTGCAGAAAGTACAATATTGCCCCTAAAATAATATAAAAATTATATTTTTTTCACATTTATGTTCCTAATCTTCTTTTTAACAAAGTACTCTTAAAAACATATGTTTATGAAATAATATTGATTACTTGGAACAAGTAGATTACAGAACGATAATAGCAAAACAATTAAACGAGTAATATCCCAAGTAGTAAGATATAATTAACAATATCCCAACTAGTAAGATATCCAAAAGGGATGGATTTTACGTTTCTTTCAGGTGTCTACTCCCATGAAATTTAATCGCAAGTTTTTTTTAAAAAAAATTAATGGGGTTAATTTGGGAATATAGAAATATTGTCAAGGATAGAATTGTCACTAAAAAATTATTTTAATTACAGGAATTTAAAAGCACCAAAAAGCACCCCCTACCCAGTTTGAAGCTTTTAGCTTTTAGGAGCTTAATTTTAGAGAATCAAAAGCAAAAGTTGAATTTGCAAACACTTCAAAATTGCTTATTTTTAGCTAAAAGCTTAAAAACACTTTTATTTAAAGTTTGCAAACACTCCCAATATTTGAGTTGGCCTATTGAGATATCACACAAGTGATTGAAATGATTTTCACCACACTATGGCAATTGTCACATGCGTATTTTTCAACCCTTAATTTTCACCGAATTTACGTCAAAGTGCGGCCTGATTTTGCTCACCAAAACCAATCAACCTTGTTCTTCACAAATCATTCGTGTTATGAGGGAGGTTGAAAGAATAAAAGCACACGAAATCCGCATGATTCGCACACTATGCATAAATGAAAAGGCAACACACAATTTACAGCCAAAAATGGCCAACCTTATATTAATTTACAAATCTTTAATACAAGGAATCCCACATTTGCACATCTCTACTCTAATTTTCATACAAAACAAATCAAATACTTAAACTATAATTCTGGAGTTGGGGTGGACATCCTCCACTACTAGGAGTTCAGCCAATCACACGGGGACAAGTGTTGGGCAATTTTCTACCATCATAACTGCCCACAACCGTTTTCCCTCCATTTTCAGCATTCAAATCCCTTCCATTTACTGGCAGCTTTCTTGGATAATGCTTCATAACTGCCGCACGTGTTTCTCGCATGATCCGGTGCACACTCCCAAGTCTCCAGCCTCCACCAAGTTCCAAAATCCACACGCTGTCGAGTTTTCTCGACACGCTGCTAAGGGCACATGCAAGCTATCGAGTTTTTTTTGCTACCATTCGAGTCTTGCCCAACATGGGCGCATCCCATGTATACTGAGTGCCCAACTTTCCACAAACTTGCATTTCTGCGGCCAAACCCAGTTTGTCTCGAGTCACTGCCCACTATTGCCAGCAACTTGCTCAACTTGTGCCCACTTGTGTCAAGTAACGCCTTAAACAGTCTGTGTCCAACATCCACATACAGCCTTAACCATCATGTCAGCCTACGTGCCAAGCCACCCGACATCTCAGGGATGTAACGCACTTTTCCCACTATAAGAACTCGATGTCCTCATTGAGCCGTTCCTCTCCCTTTTCGACTTAGACCCCGTAGCATCTTCACCATCAAGAACTTGCATTGCATGGGTTTATGGACTGCACTTGAACTAAGTCAAGTTGCCTACGTACCTAGTCAACTAAGATCAAGTCTAATCATAGTTCAAAATAAATTAGGTATTTCTATCGTAATAGTAGCTTCTGCTTCTACTATGATACAAGGTGAATATTTAGAAGTAAAAATGAGGTGCATCAGTAGAGTATATTATGCAATAGATGCATGTCCCTTGATAAATAAGCCATTGGGGTATTTGTAGAGGGAAACATGTATTATTCATGATGTGACAATTGGATCATTTCGATTGTGCCACACGTCTCATAATTGTCGGTTCGGGTCAACCAGGTCGTAAGGTTGACCCGACTCAACTTTTTTGAAAAATGCGGATCCTTGTTCACTTTTGATCTTTTTGATATTTTCTTCACTTTTTAAGGGTATTTTGGTCTTTATTTGATTACGGTTGAATTTTGACCAATCAAAATTTATTACTCTTTTAATGTAATAAGCTTAAGGAAACTATGGGGCAAATCTCATTTTTCGTCCCGTAAGTGGACACAAGTACACATTTAGTCTCTCACTTTATGAAAGTATCACATTGCGTCTCATAACTTAAAATATCTCACTTTTGGTCCCAACCTAATATTCCGTCCAAAACTTAACGGTCAACTCCGTTAGTCAATACTTTGACCGATTTTTTGGGGAGATTTTGTGCTTGTATGACACGTGATATTAAATGAAAATATTGTGATATTGAATATAATTCATGTGAGTGCATTTACACGTAAATTCTTCCAAAAAAAAAGGGTCAAAATGTTGACTAACGAAGTTGACCTTAAATTTTGGATGGAATATTCGGTTGGGACTAAAAGTGAGATTTTTTAGAACGTATGAGACTCAATGTGGGATTTTCATAAAGCGAAGACTAAATGTGTACTTGTGCCCACTTACGAGATCAAAAATGATATTAGCCCTGAAACTGTGCTTTGAATTATTATGTTGTAATTTCATTTGTGTAAAAAAGAAAGAATTTGGGTTTTTCTTTATTGAAAACTTGGTAAAATTATTTTGGAAAATTATTGTTAAGGGAGTAGGAAGTTTTCAAATTAATAAAAAACACAATAATTTTTAACTAATTAGGGGAAAGAGATCCTAAGCTTTACAAACTAATAAAATGTGAAACTCAATGTAAAATCATGTTTGTGTTACCTATTCTATAATTTTCTGAAAAATGACTTATTCTCCACCCACCAATCTTTCATTCATCATTAGTTGACGTTTATTTTCTTATTCTATACAAAGCTACATATTAGATTGATTAAAAATCTTTTTATATATATATATATATATATATTGAAACAAATTTATAACAATTAAAAATACTTTATATAACTGAAAATTAAATTGGATAACTTTTATTTTTATTTTTACAATAAACGACTTCAGATCAAGTTGGAGTCATGCAACACGATGAAGAGATTAACAATAGATAATATATTAAACATAGCAATTAAGTACATTTTAAATTCCTTCAGCAAAGAGAGCTCGATAAACTATATGATACATTATATCATGGGAAAATAAATTTAAATAATTAACCCTATGATTAATCAAATCATCATAAGTTATTGTTTTTTCCTGCTTTTAATACTCTCTTAATTGGAGGAACCACCTACATGGGTATATTTTAGATAGTGGGGTTAAAGATGCTAAAAGAAGAAAATATGAGAATATTTTCTAAAAAATTCTTTATGCTTAATGTAGAAATTTACATATCTTCCTATAATATTTATCTTAGAATATCATTTGTACGTATATGGTTGTAATTATAACTTTTCTTGCATGAAAAAATTATTCAAATCGGGGTAGTTAATCAAAAAATATTATTCAAATCAAGGTTGGGAGTTTTTAATTGAAATGGTTCAAGAGATACAATTAAAAGCCTTAAATTGCAAGATCAAAACGATACAGTTTTCAAAAAAATGATTTCGGCTTGTTCCACATAAAATCATTATTTATAAAGAAACAAAATTATATAATGTGGTTTTTCAGTTATTTTAAAAATATTATAGACATTAATGTGAGAAAATATTCCAACTAATATTGAATTTCTTATTTAATGTGATGAATAGATTTGTTAAGAAATTAGTGCTAAAGGAAATTATTCAAAGGAAAACTTGTCATTTGTTAGAAAAGAAAAGAAAAATGAAAGGAGTAACATGGAGATTTGCATTACAATTAGCCTTCTAATAATTTACAAAACGTAGTCAATCCCATCTCCCTAATTAGTTAAAAGTTATTTTGTCTTTATTAAGTTGAAAACTTCGTACTCCCCAATTAATCATAATTTTCCCAATTGTTTTTTGTTTTGTCTTCCTTTTCCTTTTCTTTTTCGTGTGTGCTTTACCAATATAAAATATAGTGGGGGCGAAAGAAGAAATAAGAGAACTTGAGGGGAGGTTCTTGACATTTGCATAACTCCTGAACCGACTGAAAGTACAAAGTTAAGAGGAACCTTGTGAAACCTTGCCCATTAAGCAAAATCAATAAAGTACAGAGAGAGAGAGAAATCAAAGACGATAATAAGGGTATTTTGATCTTTATTTGATTATGGTTGAATTTTGACCAATCACAATTTATTACTCTTTTAATGTAATAAGCTTAAGGAGACTATGGGGCAAATTTCATTTTTCGTTCCGTAAGTAGGCACAAGTACACATTTAATCCTCCGCTTTATGAAAATCTTACATTGCGTCTCATAACTTTAAAAATATCTCACTTTTGGTCCCAACCTAATATTCCGTCCAAAACTTAATGGTCAACTCCGTTAGTCAATACTTTGACCGACTTTTTGAGGAGATTTTGTGCTTATATGACACGTGATATTAAATAAAAATATCTTGATATTGAATATAATTCATGTGAGTGCATTTACACGTGAATTCTCCAAAAAAAAAAAAAGGGTCAAAATGTTGACTAACGGAGTTGACCGTTAAGTTTTGGATGAAATATTCGGTTGTGACTAAAAATGAGATTTTTTAGAACGTATGAGACTCAATGTGAGATTTTTATAAAGCGGGGACTAAATGTGTACTTGTGTCCACTTACGAGACCAAAAATGAGATTAGCCCTGGAACTGTGTTTTGAATTATTATGTCGTAATTTCGTTTGTGTAAAAAAGAAAGAATTTGGGTTTTTCTTTATTGAGAACTTGGTAAAATTATTCTGGAAAATTATTGTTAAGGGAGTAGGAAGTTTTCAAATTAATAAAAAACACAATAATTTTTAACTAATTAGGGAAAAAGGATCCTAAGCTTTACAAACTAATAAAATGTGAAATTCAATGTAAAATCATGTTTGTGTTACCTATTCTATAATTTTCTGAAAAATGACTTATTCTCCACCCACCAATCTTTCGTTCATCATTAGTTAACGTTTATTTTCTTATTCTATACAAAGCTACGTATTAGATTGATTAAAAATCTTTTAATATATATATATATATTGAAACAAATTTATAACACTTAAAAATACTTTATATAACTGAAAATTAAATTGGATAACTTTTTTTTTTATTTTTACAAATAACGACTTCAGATCAAGTTGGAGTCATGCAACACGATGAAGAGATTAACAATAAATAATATATTAAACATAGCAATTAAGTACATTTTAAATTCCTTCGGCAAAGAATGCTCGATAAACTATATGATACTTTATATCATGAAAAAAATAAATTTAAATAATTAACCCTATGATTAATCAAATCATCATAAGTTATTGTTTTTTCCTGCTTTTAATACTCTCTTAATTGGAGGAACCACCTACATGGATATGTTTTAGATAGTGGGGAAGAAAATATGAGAATATTTTCTAAACAATTCTTTATGCTTAATGTAGAAATTTACATATCTTCCTATAATATTTATCTTAGAATATCATTTGTACGTATATGGTTGTAATTATATATTTTCTTGCATGACAAAATTATTCAAATCGGGATAGTTAATAAAAAAATATTATTCAAATCAAGGTTGGGAATTTTTAATTAAAATGGTTCAAGAGATACAATTAAAAGTCTTAAATTGCAAGATCAAAACGATACAGTTGTCAAAAAATGATTTCGGCTTGTTCCACATAAAATCATGATTTATAAAGAAACAAAATTATATAATGTTGTTTTTCAGTTATTTTAAAAATATTATAGACATTAATGTGAGAAAATATTCCAACTAATATTGAATTTTTTATTTAATGTGATGAATAGATTTGTTAAGAAATTAGTGCTAAAAGAAATTATTCAAAGGAAAATTTGCCATTTGTTAGAAAAGAAAAGAAAAATGAAATGAGTAACGTGGAGATTTGCATTACAATTAACCTTCTAATAATTTACAAAGAGTAGCCAATCCCTTCTCCCTAATTAGTTAAAAGTTATTTTGTCTTTAAAAACCTCATACTCCCTTAATTAAACATAATTTTCCCAATTGTTTTTTGTTTTGTCTTCCTTTTCCTTTTCTTTTTCCTTTTCGTGTGTGCTTTACCAATATAAAATATAGTGGGGGCGAAAGAAGAAATAAGAGAACTTGAGGGGAGGTTCTTGACATTTGCATAGCTCCTGAACCGACTGAAAGTACAAAGTTAAGAGGAACCTTGTGAAACCTTGCCCATTAAGCAAAATCGAGAGAGAGAGAGAGAGAGAGAGAGAGAGAGAAATCAAAGACGAAAATGGCGTTGCAATGGATGATACTAGCGTACGTGGTGGCGGCAGAGGCGGCGGTCGCAATCGTCCTGACATTGCCATCGCCAAGGGCAATTAAATCTCGTATCGTATCACTCATCTCCCTTATTCTTCAGCCCTCGCTCTTCATCATACCCTTCGCCGGTTTTCAGCTTCTAGGTATGCTATTTCCTTTTCATTTCCGGCTTTGATTTCGTTTGGTTCAATTTGAAGTGTGAATTCATTCTTTGTTTAAATCGGATTGATATCAGATATCTATTGGAAGAATGAGCATCGTTTGATGTGTACTGGGGAGATCTGCACTGCTGCTGAGAGGGATCGCTATGAGAAATCGGTATATTTTGTTTTTTTTTTCCATTTTCTTTATTATTAATTCTTTTGGGATTTTTGTTGGTTTCTTTCTTCATGAGAATCATAAATGGGGTTGTTTGTTAATATAAGCGGAAACTTAAGGTCATGCACCAATGTTTTTTTGCTTCCAATTGTTGCTTATCTTTGAAATTACAAACTGAGCAGTGGTGGTCAGTGGGGGTGTAAACAAACCGTCGACCCGGACAAAGTAATATTATTGAAGCTTGTTTGAACTATTGTCGAGCTTGAAACATTGTTCCGAGAGTGGTTTCATTATTAATGGAGTCTTATCTCGAGTAGCTTGACGTATTTCCACATATTTCATCATTCTTTTACAAATTGTTAACGATCTGAGCTCAAATGAGCTTTTAGCGATTGATCTCGAAATGGGTAAAAGTACTTTGATATGTTTTCCAGCCCCACTGAGCATGATCTTTTCATTTTTAATTTTTTAGATTGTTGCTGGTTTTTGTATATCATTTGTGTAAATCCAATTAATGGGAAGCTCTACTGTGACCAAGCTTGGATGGATGTTCTATTATATTTCAAATATCTTCCTTTTAATTTTGTTTGAAGGTATAATCAATTCTAGTCCAACTATACATGGTAACGTCTTGAATGGTTATGAAAGATTTCATTTCCCCGTTTGAGTCGATTCAACGATTGTCTATTTCACTGGTCGTGTTGTAGGTGCAAAACTATGGTACAAATAAGATCTAAATAACACACACGTATATAAATATACATAAATCCAGGACTAAATTTATTAAATGGGATTATATTTAAAATAGGAGAATAACGAACGTAGATTTTTGAGGACCAAGCTTGGATGGATGTTCTATTATATTTCAAATATCTTCCTTTTAATTTTGTTTGAAGGTATAATCAATTCTAGTCCAACTATACATGGTAACGTCTTGAATGGTTATGAAAGATTTCATTTCCCCTTTTGAGTCGATTCAACGATTGTCTATTTCACTGGTCGTGTTGTAGGTGCAAAACTATGGTACAAATAAGATCTAAATAACACACATGTATATAAATATACATAAATCCAGGACTAAATTTATTAAATGGGATTATATTTAAAATAGGAGAATAACGAACGTAGATTTTTGAGGAATGGGCCTTTTCTAGCCTTCCTTTGCCGAATATACTTGTATTGCGATAGCAATGAAGTAATTATAGCCGGGATTGTTCTTGGGGCTCCGGGGACTGGGATATGGGTTTGGTGATGTGCAACTATTTCCTTATGCATTGCAAAGTTTCCTTGTAGTGGCTCGTTTCCTAATAAGCTTGAATCCTAAATCAATCTTTTTTCTGGAGTAGACGCTGTATGTTGTCGTCAGGCAATCCCAGGCGTCAATATTTTTGTGCCTTGCCTGTATTATTACTGTGATCAACTTCTTATCTTTCATATGTGTCTTAATGATCCTATTACTTATGTGCTAGCCCTACTTATCCTTAAAAGTAAAGAACCTTACATGTGTAATCGGATTGCAAAGGACCTAAAAGATTAATGAACACTGGTATACTACTACATCGTTGTACCTCCCTCTATCTATTCCTTTTGATTGTACCTGTGTGAGTGAATCTCATCTATTTTTCTTTTCTTGTTCCCTTTCAAGTTTTTAATTTTCCATCGTCTTTTGAAACTTTTGAATTTATAACGTATTTCTATTGGTGTGTGCTAATCTTTTAATTATAACTCTTACATCTGGAATGTCTCGTGTTGTTGGATATATTTATTAAAAACATGCTATTTATCCAGAAAACCATTTGAGAGAAAAAGTTATCTATGTGTGGCTTAGAGTTGGTCCTTGAAATTACACTTATTATGTAATACCTTGCTCACTAACTTCCATCATTTTGGCTTTGCATGAAGAGTTCCTTCACATGTTATTGGTTTAATCCATAAACAATGTTTGTAAGCACGTTCATATCATTAGAAGGAACGCTCGTTAGTTTCGATTCGTGCTATGCGCTCTTTTTGGTATACCATTTTACTCAATTTTTCGGTGGCACAAGGCCATCAATGCAAACACACCTCCTTAATCTCTGTTTTTGGCGTCGAGATGCAGATATACAAGGCTCAGAGGAACGCCGTCTTATGTATTGGTGCATGCCTTCTATATTGGTAAACAATTCATCAATTTACGACTTCATTTTTGGCCTTAAATAAAAAAAAGGAAGAAAAACAAAGGAATTTTTCACTTTTCTTAAGGCCTGTTGTCTACTTTTGATTGCCGGTGTAGGTGCATCTACCGAATCTGCAAGTATCACAGGGACATTCAAAGCATGGAGGTAGTGGAGAAGAGGTACAAGGACGAGTAGTTTTCTTATATGTCCTCTTCCTTCAAATACTACTACAGTGGATGTAAAGCTAGTTTAGCTACTAGCTCTGTGGAAGAGTAGACTAATGGTAGTTTTCCTGATACAGAGTTCTATGTATTTGTGATTGTTGCGTTTATGGTATTTTGTAATTTGTTTAGCTCTTCGACTTCGATTCTGAAAGATGAGTATGTTGTTGTTACTGGTTGTTAGCATTGAACTCATTTTTATTTAGGCCGTTGTTGGGGGCGAAGTAAAATGGTTACGCTAATGAAATACTAAGTGGCTATCACACTAAAGAATATTAACTGCGGGCATACATGAGCTGAGCTTGACCAAATTGCTCGGTTGAGGTTGTGTTCGATATGTATATGTTATCTTGTTTTGTAAATTTTAAGTATATTATTAAATATTTATCATGATAAATAGTATTAAATAAATTATTATATAGAATATGTATTATGAACTATATTTTGCTATATATGACGGGAAAAAACTAGATTACTATATATATATATATATCTAATTTTTTTTTTTTTTTAATTTATCGGCTCTATGTATAATTAGGTTTGAGCTTGGCTCATTATGTTAAGAGTTCTAATTAATTGACTCATTATATATATATATATATGCCATTTTTTTTGGATGCAACACTATTCTTTTATATGTGTGGTATATTTATTTTAATTTCAATATTCAAGACTCGATGTCCTATTCAAACTTTTTTTGAAATTCTTGGCCTGCAGAGAGGCAGGAAAATCGTTTAGTTGGAGTTAAACTCATTTCGCTTGGATCACGTTAGACCTCATTATTTTTTTTGACAATTTATTTTTATTCTAGAAAAATAAAAGGGAGTGTAAACTTTATAAAACGTTACGTTATGTATCTGAAAAGCATACCGACGCTTTGTTAGTTAAAACTTGTATTATACTCGTATAATATGCCTGCAAACGTAGGAAATACATAAAAGATAAAAAGCACAAATTTTAAGAGTTTTTCTTGAAAATTTAATGACTTTTTCTTTGATTCGGCTCATTTTTCTCCCTATTATGTGCATTTTTGGGCTTCGACTTTCACACATAAAGTGTTTATTGAAAAATACTTTCGTTTTTCCGTATGCATTCTGGACACAACAAATAATATTCGTACTTTTGATTTAAACCGTTTAGTACAATTACGTATCCCGTATTAAACTTGACGAATAGTGCTCTAATTTTGGCAAAAATATATTTTTAAAATTTAAAACTTGAAAATTATAATTAATTTTTATAAGTACTAATTGAGTATTAAACAATTAAAAACCAAGAAACATCAATAATTTATCCAAATACTAATTATTGTCAATTAGAGACTCATATAAATTATTATTTTATAAAATAAAAGTGAATACAAACAATATATCATTCAAATTTATATGAAAATAAGCCATATTTTTACTCCCAAATAATTCATTTGCATCCGTATTATTTCTGTAAGTCTACGAATTTGTTATTTCCTGTTTTCGTATTTTTTAACCTATTTTTTGGTCGTAACTTCGAAGAAAATTTCGGAATATACTCATACATATTAAATGATGAATTTTTCATGTCCCGTATTTAACTAACTAGGTACTGACATAACAAATGTAAAGCAATCTAATGACTTACAATTCTACTTTTACAAAGTTTCGATTTTATACTTAATTTGATCTTTAATGTGGCACTACACATTATGTATATAAAATACTTTTTTAAATAAATATTAAACGATGTTCATGTACACTTGGTACTAGTCTTGATATGCCCAAAATTGGGCCTATCCCATTTTAAAGCCCAACGACCATATAAGTCCAAAGCCCAAGAAATGCAGTCCACGTCCAGAGAGGGAGTTGGATCCGCGCTCTATATGATGGGTCACCCGACCCAACAACTTAAAATCATAACATGTGTCGTTATCCGAGAAATGCACATGTCAGACGCTTGTCCGTACATGGTATCACCTATAAGTACTCCATTCTCCATCAGTTGAAGGACACGCTAACATTACTAATATTCTCCCCACCATTTTGAGCTATACTGACGAACCATAACATCGATCTAGACTTTGAGTAAGACCCAAATATAAATACGAGGTATATTAAACGGACACACCTCATGTGCGGTTCGTACTCGACTGATAAGGCTCATGACCATCTGAAAAATGACCCATATCAGTCGACACTATCTGTGGGAACCTCTTACTCAGATCCGCTGTACGATCAACAAACATGGCAGAACCAAGCGCTCGCCGAGACAAGGGGATTTTATGAGATGAAACGGACGCTACATCAGACCCCGAGGTAAACATACCTCCCGACTACGAGAGGGATGACGAACCGTTGATAACAATGACATGCGAGCAATTCCAGCAAGAAATGCAGGAATATGCACACAAAGCTCTACAAGAGCACTTGACCAATGCTCCGGCTACGCCACACATCTAAATCAATCCCAATCCTGTCAAACCTCGAAGGCTTTATCAAAAGTCCATTCTGCAAAAGGATAAGGCAGAGAAAACCTGGGAAAGTGTGTCACAAAGGGATGGATGGGCACAACACTCCGAAGAGGAGGCTGAAAGTTACACGAACTCACTTCGTGACACAGCAAAAGGAAAACAAACCGTAAATGAAGAAGTACAGGATGCACAAACTCCAAAGAAAAAAACTTTTCGACCTGTCTCTGGCCTAGAAAATCTCCCTTCTGTGAAGATATATTGTCAGAATCCTTGGGCACTTTCAGAATCCTTGAATTGCCAAAGTATGATGGATCTACCGATCCAAAACAACATGTCATCGCTTACGAGAATTTAATGACGATGCACAACTTGTCAGATGCTTTAAACAGTAGAATCTTCCTAAACTACTTTAACGGGCCGTGCCCAGGAATGGTTCACGCATGTATCCACTGGATACATTGTGGATCATATCCAATTCATGCGAAAATTTGAATATCACTTCACCAGCAAGTGCAAATACGTGAAATCCATGTCCCATTTATTCAGCAGAAAAAAGAGGAAAGCTTGCGATCCTTTGTAGACCGCTTCAATGATGAAGCCTTAGATGTACAAGGGTTAACAAACGAAATTGAAAGCAATCTGATAATTAATGCACTAAAGATGGGGTCATTTGCCGATGCATTGATAAGAGATCGACCTGTTGCTATGGAAGAACTCATGATAATGGCGCAAAAATACATCTATGCTGAAGAGATGAACGAACTAAAAAGAGAAGAATGAAGGCTCTAAAAGCAGTTGATAAAGGATAAGAATCCAGAGAGAGCCCAAAATTTGGGAAATGATCGACTTGATAAACATGGGAGACCTCAATATACGAGGTATGATAGCTACACTCCTTTGAACACATCAAGAGGCCAAGCGCTATTAACCATAGAAAACAAGGAAATGCTAATCTGGCCTAGATCAATGAAGGAAGGTTCAAGGAAAAGGAATCCGAATAAATTTTGCAGATTTCATAAGGATACAGGGCATGATACTAAAGAATGTTTCCAACTGAAAGATGAAACTGAAAGGTTGATCAAACGAGGGTATCTGCTACAGTTCATCGATCGAAAAGCTCAGGAACTGCAAGAGAGATCGAAGTTGGAAGAGGGACAACAATAAAGATCCCGAAGCAAAACTCCAGAAAGAAATCAAGGTCGAAGGGATGATCGCAAAGAGGATCATCGAAGAGACCACCAGCAAGACGATCAAGATCATCATCGAGATCAGAACAGAGGATGTTTCCCACGTAGAGGGAAAGAAGTAGATAACAATCTTCCACTCCATGGAGAAATCATAACAATAGATGGAGGACCCGCAAATGGTGATTCACGAAATGCGCGCAAGAAATATGTCAGAGAATTGAAAACTCATGCATACCGAACCATGCCCGTATAGGTGATGAATGTGCATCACAAACACGAGGTGATAAGCTTTAGAAATGATGATTTTGATGGGATGATGGGACCCTAAGATGACCCAATGGTGATCACAATAGATATAGCAAACTTCAAGGTGCATAAGGTTCTTGTAGATAATGGAAGCTCAGCGGATGTAATATTTCTACGTGTACTTCAAAAAATGAATTGATATCTATAGGCTACAGCCCATAACAATGCCACTCGTGGGATTTGGAGGATCAAAAATCATACCACTCAGAACCATCGACCTTCACACGTCGTTGGCTGACGAACCAATGTGAAAAACTATAATGATAAAATATCTTGTGGTAGACGCACCTTTCGCTTATAAAGTAATCCTGGGATGACCAGGATTGAACTAGTTCGGAGCAATCGTATCTACCCCTCATTTAAAAATGAAGTTTCTGACTAAGGCTGGGGACGCACAGGTACGATGCAACCAAGAAATGGCACGCAAATGTTACGTCACCTCTCAAAAACGAAGTGTGGCACAGAAAATAAAAGAAGAACCTAAAGAACAAATAGTGAATATGGAAATCCCAATTTTTGATCTGGAATCCAGCAAGAAACAAAAACTGGAGGAGAATTGAATTGAACCGTTGGAACATAAAGTGATTGAGCTTATACCGGAAGACCCGATAAAAACCACTCGTATTGGCTCACAACTAGATCTAGATCTCGAGGTGATAGAGAAACCACAAAGATATTTTTGCTTGGACCGCTGCAGATTTCCATGGATCGACCCAAAAGTCATTGTCCATAGGCTCAATGTTGACCCAGAGGCCAAACCAGTAAAGCAAAGGAAAAACAATCTTGGTCCTGATCGAAATATGATTATTGATGCTGAAGTGAACAAGCTTCTCAAGGTTGGTTACATCAATGAAGTGCACTTCACAGAATGGCTACCCAACATTGTGCTTGTGCCAAAGACGCAAGGGAAGTGGTGCATGTGCACAGACTTCACCGATCTCAATAAAGCTTGCCCACGAGATCATTATCCTTTACCTCGAATCAATCTTCTAGTTGATTCCACCACAGGATGCGCACTCCTAAGCATGATGGATGCTTATCAAGGATTCAATCAAATCATGATGGCAGAAGAAGACAGAGAAAAAACATCCTTTATCACGTCAAAAGGAGTGTATTATTACAAAGTCATGCCATTCAGACTCAGAAATTCAGGAGCCACATATCAAAGACTTGTCAACATGATGTTCAAAGAGGAAATAGGGAAATCAATGGAAGTGTATGTCGATGACATGCTCGTAAAAAGCGTCAAGGAATTCGTGTTAGGATCGGTATGCCCCCACAAGCGATGTCGGCGCAACGGAAGAATTAAAGTCTCAAGCTAGGGGGTCGAAGTAATGCACAACAAAAACTAAAATACGAGTAAAGGGGTTTTAAACCGATTACAAGATTTGGTGTTTTATTAAAGTGAGGGTGTATAACCACAACATAAGGAAAATCACACAAAAAACTTTGGCTCTCATTTTCGAACCTCACCTCAACATGGAGGGATTCGAATCAAACCACCATTAGCTCCTAAAGAAAGAAGCCTGTACAAGGACACACCACAATCAAGTTCATACCTTGAGCAAAAGATTGGCTAGATATATGCTTTAAGGAAACGGAGTCTATGTAGTGAAAGGTGGAAGACAAGAAGAGTTACCAGAAGAAATATCTATGGAAGATAATCTTTTATAACTAATCTTCAAGAAGAAGTTCTATGGAAGAAAGTCTTCAAGAAGCACAAGAGAAGCTAGAAGAAAACTCTAGATAGGAAGTACTAAGCTCAAAGCTTTCTTTCCTTTAAGTTTTCATCAATAATGAAAGATGAGCAAGAGACCCACTTATAATGGTGCCAAATTTCGGCCTTATAGTGTTAGAGAGAGGAGAAGACTTGCTTCTCCTCATTTTGGCAACTCCCATCTAACACACCATGTGTAAGAAAAGTAGTTTCCATTTTCTTCTTCTTTCCAAAAACATCACTATTAACTTTGACTAGCTTTGAATTTGAATCTTGTGACCTCATTTAATCAAGTCCAACTTAATTAAAATGGCTCCCAAGTCTTCCAAGACTGGTTAATTAAATAATCCTCATGATTAATTAATAGTACAATTGGTAGCTTAAATAAATTCCCGGATAATAATAATTTTCATTAATGATTAAGCTCCAAGATTAATTAATAGAACAATTATTTTCCCGAGCCTACTAATTAAAATGTCTTCCACTTAATCAATTAATCTCATTAATCAATTTCACATTAATCCTAAACTGGATTAATATTCACATAGCAATTGAACTTTCTTGAGTAAGTGTGTAACCCTATTGTAGGTTTGTTCATGTACTAGTAGTAGGAACACAACCCCGTCGTGCCGCTGTAATTTTCATTGCTAGATTTAATTGCTCCAAGTATTTTAATCCGACAAAGAATTAATTACCGATTAATTCATGGATTTTACAAATCAAGGTTAGTACTGGCCACGCGCCAAGAAGACCTAGCCATGAACGATTATTAGGTGACCCTTCCGCATTACAATTTTTGCAAAAGTAAAATCCTTCCATCAAATATCCCGATCGAATCTAGGACTTGGATGTCAGTTGAAATCCCAGTAACTCGATTCTATGTATATCGATCTAAGTGACATTGACCAAGTTATCAATCAAGGGAGGAAACATTACGTCTCCTTATTGATACAACTCCGGATAGAAGTTCCCATGGTCAATACACTATGAAGTACATAGGATATGCGCCGATGCTAATGATCAGTGACAAATTCTCTCTTGGCACTCACGCGCCTCTGTACATAACCAGCCTGGACCCAATATGCCCCATTTTATGACTTGCCTGGAATCGTGTGACAAATCTAAGTACAGTGGGCGATGCACGAGATGACCAATGGTGACTCAAGTCATGAGGACTAATCTTAAGCCTACGTAACCGAGGAGATTCCAAATTCGACATTAACTCCAATATGGAATCTCGGCGGGGTTGTTCAGTTTACTCGATCCCAACGAGAACCCACGTACATGCATTGATGTACACCGTATCAGTATCCATGGAATAGGATACACTCTCCAAGAGTGTGCATTGTATGTGTAAGTTTTTACGAGTCATTGATATCCCTATCTCAATGATTCTATGACTTGGAACATCTTTAAGACCATAACCTTAGAGACGTATTCCATGATTGGCATCCCCGATACCAAACACATCTCATAGCTTAAGAGTGATCCAGGGGACTTTATCTAATTGCATAGAATGACAAGATAAAGAAGAATATGCCTTTCATTAAATGACTTGACAAGACACATTATAAGACTGTTTAAAGAGTCGGCTACTACGCCTTACAAATGGCGCGCCGGGCACCTAACTCTTTCAATCTCCCACTTGCCCTAGAGACAATTGCCCATGCAATTTAGGCCCATCTTCTTAAGATGTCCCTCGAATACTCTTTGGCCTAAAGGTTTGGTAAAGGGATCTGCTATGTTGTTTACCGAGTCCACACGTTCCACTTGAACGTCGCCTCTATGAATGATCTCTCTGACTAGATGGTAGTGCCTTTCTATTTGTTTGGAACTCTGATGAGACGTTGGCTCTTTTGACTGTGCAATAGCCCCATTGTTATCACAGTACAATCGTACGAGATCAACAATAGATGGAACAACACCCAACTCTTAGATGAAGTTCCTCATCCAAACAGCTTCTCTATGGTGGAGTCAGCAATAGTTTCCTATTTGGAACACTTCTAGCTGACCGTTCCACCATTGAGTACAAAAACAAATCCCGAGACAGATTTGAAATCATCCACATCAGATTGGAATCTAGAATCTGGATAGCCTTCCAATTTCAATTCTCCTCCACCTTAGACTAGGAAGGCATCCTTAGTTCTTCTCATGTACTTAAGGACTACCTTTACGATTTTTCAGTGCTCTTCGTCTGGATTGGCTTGATATTGGCTTGTTGCACAACATAAGCCACATCAGGCCGTGTACATAGCATAGCATAGCATACATAATGCTCCCTATAGCGGAGGCATATGGTATGTGAGATATTTTTTTCTTTTCCTCCGTTGTCTGAGGGGACATAGACTTGGAAAGAGAAATACCATGTCTCATAGGCACCAGTCCTCTCTTGGACTAATCCATTTTGAATCTCTTCAAAACTCTATCTATGTATGCAAATTGGGAGAGTCCAGCATTCTACTCTATCTATCTCGATGAATCTTCATCCTGAGAACGTAGGATGCCTCTACCAAATCCTTCATGGAGAATTGTGTGGATAACCACGCTTTAGTTTCTTGTAACATTCCTATGTTGTTTCCAAACAATAGAATGTCATCAACGTAAAGCACCAAAAATGTTATTGCGCTCTCACTAGCCTTTTTGTACACACAAGCTTCATCAGCATTTTGAACAAAATCATATGTTTGTACAGTATCATCAAAACACTTGTTCCAGCTTTGAGAAGCCTGTTTAAGTCCATAAATGGATCTCTGAACTTTGCACACCTTGTGCTCACTTCCTATGGATGAGAAGCCCTCAGGCTACTCCATGTAAAGCTCTTCCTCAATTTCACCATTGAGGAAAGCAGTCTTCACATCGATCTGTCATATCTCATAGTCTAAATATGCAGTTATGGCTAGAAGTATTTGGATTTGACCATTGCCACTGGTGAATAGGTTTCATCATAGTCAATTCTTTGCCTCTAAGCCACGAGATGTGCTTTGTAGGTGACTACCCCTCCATCAGCTCCAAGCTTTCGCTTATAGATCCATTTGCAACCTATGAGTTTAAACCTGTCTGGTGGATCCACCAAGGTCTAAACCTTGTTGGAGTGCATGGAGTCCATCTCGAATTGCATGGCTTCTAACCATTTTCCAGAATCGACGTCCAACGTTGATTCTCCATATATACTTGGATCAAGGGAATTACCATCCTCGTTGTTGTCAAGCAAGAAACCACACCTCTCAGGTTGTTTTGGGATCCTTTCAGATCTCCGAGGACGTTGTGTATTTGCTACTACTTCTAGTTGTGCCTCTGTGGTATCAGGTGAACTTTTTTGTGGTTTTCGAGTTTTCTCAAGTTCTGCAACCTCGCCATTTCTATCAAATAGAAATTTCTTCTCTAAGAAGATAACATTCCTTGAAACAAACACATTATGTTCCGAAGGGTTGTAGAAATAATATCCATAGGATTCCTTTGGATATCCCACAAACTTACATAAGGAGGATCTTGCATCCAACTTATCTCCCACTAGTTGTTTAACATAAGCCGAGCAACCCCACACCCTTAGGTATTTGTAAGTGGGTGGTTTACCAAACCACATTTCATATCTTACTTTGGAGACACTCTATTTAATAGACGCGTCGCAGATTCTAGGGCATAGCCCCAGAAGGAAAGAGGAAGTCCTATGAAACTCATCATGGACTGAACCATGTCCATCAAAGTCTGGTTCCTTAGCTCGCTTACCCTATTAAGTTGGGGAGTACCGGGCGGAGTCCACTGAGAGACAATCCCATTGTCTTTTAGATAATCAAGGAATTCACGGGATAAGTATTCTCCCCCTTGATCCGATTGAAGAGCTTTGATACTTCGTCCCGTTTGCTTCTCTACTTCATGTCTAAACTCCTTGAACCTCTCAAAGGTTTCAAACTTGTATCTCATAAGATACACGTAATCGTATCTCGAAAAGTCATCGGTGAAGGTTATGAAGTAATGACTCCCTTTAGCACTTACATTAAGCAGACCACAAATATTCATATGGACCAAGTCCAAAAGGTTAGTAGCTCTCTCCATTTGCCCGAAAAATGTGACTTGGTCATCTTACCCTTTAGACAAGATTCACAAGTTGGCATATCTAGCATTTCCCAAAGGTCAAGCTTATCCGCCATCTTATGAATTCTATCCTTAGAGATATGGCCTAGTCTAGCATGCCACAAGTATGTATCATTTTGATTATCCAACTTTCTCTTATTAGTATGTTCCTCATGTTGAGATAATAAGATTGGAGTATCGAGGAGAACCGTGTATAAGGCATGAGACAACTTTAATTTCAATATTAAAAAAGAACCATAAAACCTGGAGCAAGCTCCATTTTTTATAACAAAACTATAGTCTTCCTTGTCCAACAAGGGTACAGAAATAATGTTCTGAATTAATTGCAGAATGTAAAATACATTGTTCAAAATAACTGGATTTTTGTTGGGAAAAGATAAGTAGATAGTTCCTACGGCCGTGGCAGCAACTCGTGTTCCATTCCCAAACCACATGGTCATCTCCCCTCTACTTATCTGTTTGCTTCTTGCCATCACCTGTAAATCATTGCAAAGGTGAACTCCACATCCGATGTCCAACACCCAAGAAGCATCATTAACTGATAAGTTAAATTCAACATAAAACATACCATTCACTGCTTCAGTGCAGTTACGCTTTCAATGTCCCTTTTTACCACATTTGAAGCACGTACCCTGATCGGTACCGTTAGCCTTTTTCACACCACCTTTGCTTGCTTTTTCTTGTTGTTGTTCTTCTTCCCCTTATCCTTATTGGCCTTGTGGTTCTTGGAAGGGGATGAGGAACCAACAAGCATCACCGGCTTATCTTTCTTGATGGTGGCATCTGCACTCTTCAGTATGTTCAACAACTTAGGTAATGAAGCCTCAAGTTGATTCATGTTGTAGTTGCTGACAAACTGGTCAAATGACTTTGGAAGGGACTGAAGCACGAGGTCAATGGAAAGCTCAGTCTCAAGTTTCAAGCCAAGGTCGAAAAGCTTATTAATAATACCGATCATACGTAGAATGTGATCATCGATCGAAGATCTCTCATGCAAGCGAGCGCAGAACAACTCTTTAGAGATTGCGAATCTCTCCCTCCTAGTTCGAGTGCCATAGAGCTCCTCGATGTTAGAGTGTATGCCCTCAAATTCCATAAAGATGATAGATTTATAGAGCATTGACTTGTAACTAAACAATATCTTTTTATTATATATAAGACATTATCTTGTTGTTTTCTTATAGGCATTTGTAAGGTGTTAATAAACAACGTAAAGTCCTTGAGAATAAGGCGAACCTTCTACTTCCTATGGGATAGGAAGAATGGCACTAGAAGGGTTTGATCCTTATTCTCTAAATAGGGTTCGCAAGTTTAAGAAAGTATTTAACTGGACATCAATACAGAACAAGGACTTGCATGATATAAGTTTCGACAAGAGAAAGTGCCAGTCGAACACTATGGGAATGATAGTGGGAACTTATGATGGACGTATAAGTTGGACTAATATGTTCGAACACGGCTCGCATCAGTTTCATCACATGGGTATTCACTCACTGATAGTCAATGATGAAACTAATAAGTTGTGATATGTACGCGTGAACCTTAGACCTGATGAATCGAGTTGAAGATGTACTTGTGACATCAAGTCTGTCATTAGAGTAGTTAGATCCAAATCAACCTTTGGTGGGATCGACCTTGAAGTGCGACTTGATGGGCAAATAGCATTGTTAACTAATTAGCAAAATGAGATTTATTCTCTCAAAAGTGAATGAACTAAATATCCTATGCAATTATGAATGAGTGAGGTTAAAAATCTTTGGCCAAAGCATAAAATGACCTCGACTCATTATGAGCTAAGCATATGGTTAAGTCATGTGAGTTTGACTAAAACCATGACTCTCACTTGACTGAGATATAAGAATAAAAGGTTTACACTCGTACGATATTCACAGTGTATATGGTTTGGAATGATCCTATTCATTCGTTCTCAATTGGGATACAATGTGAGTCATGTAACTGACTAGGTGTTACTCACATCCTTTTGGTTTCCTCTCAATCGCCTTTTGAGATGAACCTAAAGAGTCGCGCTTAAAGGAAGTGCAAAAGGAAAATTATGGAAAAGACTTGAGAGAATTTTCGGTATTGGATATCGAGATTAATTAATTAATCATTAGATGATTTTATTAATTAATTAAGTCAATGAATGAATGAATTAATTAATTACTTAGAGGAATGTAATTATAATATTAACATGAATTTAATTGATTATTTAATTAATTTATTTATTGAATAAATAATATTAATTATTTAATTAATTAAAAACCAAAATAGGACTAAAGCCCGAAGACTTAAAAGCCTTGAAGTGGGCTTCCACAATAAGGCTTTGGAGACCTAGGTTATTGTTTTCTATTGTAGTATAAATATACTACTTAGTGAAAAAATAACTAAGTGAATTAACACAAACTTTCTCTCCTAGTAAAAACACTCCATCCTTTCTCTCTCTCTCTAGCCGTCTCCCTCAAGAGAAGAAGAAGATTTTCGTTTTTGACTCCGGCGTGACAATTTAAAGACAACGACGGATTTGCTGTTCAAGAAGGGATTGCAAAGCTGGTTCAGAATTCAACATACGCGAGAACGGTAATTGAATTCGAAACCCAATTTAAATACGAGAAATAGAGATGAGCCACTGGGATTTAAATATATTCTTCTGCTGCGTTATTTGATTTTATGCATTTTTTCCCAACACTCGAGACTCTTGATAATATCCTTAGATATGGCCACGTGCTCAAATTGCTTTTGAAGCTCATTAGTCATTGAAGCCATCATATCATGACGCATCTCACTTGGACATTATCATCAGTCCACTTATCAAAAGTGGCACGTTCATCATCAATGCTTGTGCAAGTGACGCAAGGCAAAGGCGTATCCAATACGCTATCCTTGCTCTCATTTTGAAGCACAATCTTAAGGTTTCGGTACCAATCGGCATAGTTGGGACCCACAAGTCTATTGGAATCTAGGATTGTTGAAAGTGGATTTTTGGCCATTTTGTTAACTACAAAATAAATAGTGAGGCAAAATAATTAGCATTCAATATGTAATCTTGTCCACGTATAATTTGGTCATTAATCATACGTGTCTCCCACTATTTTATCGAATTTCATAACCCTCTTATATGGATATTCGAGGAGATATGCGAGTCTCCCTAGTGGGCTTGAGATCCATAAGCGACTCTTCATATGCCCCGAGAACATGAGCCCATATGATAAATCCGTATGGTGGGCTTACCGCCCTTCTATATCGACATATAGTTCTCAAGATATTTTGCCTCGTCTTTCCCATATACCACGAGAACACGAGCCCATACGGTAGTAAATGTTAAGTCAAGCCCATCAAATATTCATGGTCAATCAACCGGACTAGTATGCTCCACGACTCATGAGCATCTCTATGCTTCGTAGTGGTCACAGCCTAATCCACTAGACGCCACCCCACGTGCAAAGCATTAATTAATCATAAGCCCATCACGTAGTTGAAACAATCATAACTTTGGGATTTATACGGTTTGAGGAAAAACCGAGTTTTTCTAATTTAAAAAATTTCAAACTTTTAAAGAACTCAAAAATGCGTGGAAGTTGATTCCCAAATCAAGAAATGGGTCAAAGGTGGGAGTCCTTGAAGACCCGGGTCGTGTGTACCACACCACATCGAGATGGTCCAACCATCAAGCACGTGGTGTGCACGCTGCTCGGCAACGTACCATGCGCCGTCGAGCAGCGCACACACTGTCCAGCCACTGTTGGACAGTTTCTCGATCATGGTCGAGACCACCAAGGGGTGGAATCGGCCATGGTCAGCCCCATCTTGACCCCCACCAAGTTTCATTTGACGGTTGGCAACGATTCACGATATTAAGCCCTCCCTACTAAAGGAGCCCGCCCTTATGCGCACAAAGCCTTCGGCCGGGTGCGCACAAAGTCTCGTAGCATGGGTTCAATATCAATGGTCCTCGCCCGGGTTTCGGCCTTCCCTTTTAGTGTCTCATAATTTTCAATCATTTCAAAAAATAAAAATCTCTAAGATTATAAGAAAAACGATGACAAATCCCAAGCTATTATTAAATCAACAAACGTAACATATAGATTTAAGCAACCGGTTAAAATACTACATGAAACCGAAAGCAAAAAACATGCAAAGATTTTGTGGTGCATAACCCGGTCTCTGATACCTCTGTTAGGATCGGTATGCCCCCACAAGCGATGTCGGCGCAACAGAAGAATTAAAGTATATAAAAAATACATATATAAGGCATCCCAAGCTAGGGGGTCGAAGTAATGCACAACAAAAACTAAAATACGAGTAAAGGGGTTTTAAACCAATTACAAGATTTGGGGCTTTATTAAAGTGAGGGGTATAACCACAACACAAGGAAAACCACACCAAAAATTTTAGCTATGTTTGGTTATGTTTTGGGATGACATTTTGGTGAGAATTATTGATGAGAAATTTATGGGGACACATGCGTGTTTGATGAGATTGTGTTTGGTTTTATTTTGGGAGTTGGTTTTTGGGTGCTTTTTTTTGTGAGATAATGTTTGGTTTTGTTTCCAAAGGGAACAAAAGTTACTGTAGCAGTCAAATTATGAAGCTTTTGTCTGTTAGAGAGGAAAGAGAAGAGAGAAGAAAGATGGAAAATAATTATTATGTTTTTTTTTTTACCAAAAAAGTAGTGTATTTTTGACCAAATATTTTGTTAACCAAACATGATTTGGGGAGAATTTTGGACCAAACATGATATGGAAACATAACCAAACATTGCCTTTGGCTCTCATTTTCAAACCTCACCTCAACATGGAAGGATTTGAATCAAACCACCATAAGCTCCTAAAGAAAGAAGCCTCTACAAGGACACACCTCAAGCAAGTTCATACCTTGAGCAAAAGATTGGCTAGATATATACTTTAAGAAAATGGAGTCTATGTAGTGAAAGATGGAAGACAAGAAGAGATACTAGAAGAAATATCTATGGAAGATAATCTTCTATAACTAATCTTCAAGAAGAAGTTCTATGGAAGAAAGTCTTCAAGAAGTACAAGAGAAGCTAGAAGAAAACTTTAGAGAGGAAGTACTAAGCTCAAAACTTTCTTTCCTTTAAGTTTTCATCAATAATGAAAGAAGAGTAAGAGACCCATTATAATGGCCCTAAATTTTGGCCATATAGTGTTAGAGAGAGGAGAAGAGTTGCTTCTCCTCATTTTGGCAACTCCCATCTACCACACCACGTGTAAGAAAAGTAGTATCCATTTTCTACTTCTTTCCAAAAACATCACTATCAACTTTGACTAGCTTTGAATTTGAATCTTGTGACTTCATTTAATTAAGTTCAACTTAATTAAAATAGCTCTAAAGTCTTCTAAGACTTGTTAATTAAATAATCCTCATGATAAATTAATAGTACAATTAGTAGCTTAAATAAATTTCTGGATAATAATAATTTGCGTTTATGATTAATCTCCAAGATTAATTAATAGAACAATTATTTTCCCAAGCCTACTAATTATAATATCTTCCGCTTAATCAATTAATCTCATTAATCAATTTCACTTTAATCCTAAACCGGATTAATATTCACATAGCAATTGAACTTTCCTGAGTAAGTGTGTAGCCCCATTGTAGGTCCGTTCATGTACTAGTAGTAGGAACATAACCCCGTTGTGCCTTTGCAATTTTCATTGCTAGATTTAATTACTCCAAATATTTTAATCCGATCAAGAATTAATTACCGATTAATTCATGCCGCCTACAAATCAAGGTTAGTACTAGCCACGCGCTAAGAAGACCTAGCCATGAACGATTATTAGGTGACCCTTCCGCTTTACGCTTTTCGCATAAGTAAAATTCTTCCATCTAATATCCCGATCAAATCTAGGACTTGGAAGTTAGTCAAAATTCTAGTAACTCGATTCTATGTATATCGATCTAAGTGATATTGACCAATTTATCAATCAAGGGAGGAAACACTGCGCCTCCTTATTGATATGACTCCGGCCTGAGGTTCCCATGGTCAATACACTGTGAAGTACATAGGATATGCGCCGATGCTAATGATCAGTGACATATTCTCTCTTGGCACTCACGTGCCTCCGTACATAACCAAATTGGACTCAATATGCCCTACTTTATGACTAGCCTGGAATCGTGTGACAAATCTAAGTACAATGGGCGATGCACGAGACGACCAATGGTGACTCAAGTCATGAGGACTAATCTTACGCCTACGTAACCGAGGAGAGTCCAAAGTCGACATTGACTCCAATATGGAATCTGGGCTGGGTTGTTCAGTTTACTCGATCCCAACGAGAACCCACGTACATGCACTGATGTACACTGTATCAGTATCCATGGAATAGGATACACTCTCCAAGAGTGTGCATTGTACGTGCAAGACTTAACGAGTCATTGATATCCCTATCTCAATGATTCTATGACTTGGAACATCTTTAAGAGCACAACCTTAGAGACATATGCCATGATTAGCATCCCTGATACCAAACACATCTCATAGCTTAAGAGTTATCTAGGGGACTTTATCTAATTCCATAGAATGATAAGATAAAGAAGAATATGTCTTTTATTAAATAACTTGACAAGATAGAATATAAGACTGTTGAAAGAGTTAGCTACTACACTCTGCAAATGGCGCGTTAGGCACCTAACTCTTTCAATCCGATCATTTAGAACATTTGATACGCTCTTTCGAGACCATGAATAAATAAGGGATGAAATTAAACCCACATAAATGTACATTTAGAGTAAGAGGTGGTAAATTCTTGGGATTTATGGTAATAGAACGAGGAATAGAGGCTAACCTAGAAAAGATTCTAACTATTCTGGACATGCACTCACCTCGTACAATAAAAGATGTTCAAAGATTGGCAGGTTGCATGGCAAGTTTAAATAGATTCATCTCATGAAGTGCAGATAAAGGACTACCATTCTTTAAAACACTTCGAAACATCAAAACTTTCCAATGGACCGAAGAATGCAAAAAGCTCTCAAAGAACTAAAGAATTATCTATCTTGACTGTCTTTATTGACGAAGCCGATTTTGGGAGAGGACCTAATTGTATCTGGCAATTTTAGAGCATGCGATAAGTGATGTGTTGGCAAGAGAAACAAAAGTGGAGCATCAACCGGAGTACTACGTAAGTAAAATGCTTTAAGGCGCGGTGAAGAACTACATCCTCATCAAAAAGTGGGCAATCACACTTATTACAGCAGAAGAGAAATTGCACCCATACTTCCAATCACATCACATTGTGGTCCTAACAAACCAACCTCTGAAGCAAATTCTAGCCAAACTATAGACTTGTCAAATGGGCCATTGAACTTGGTGAGCTTTCAATAGAATATCGTCCGCGCACTTCGATAAAGGCACAAATCATGGCCGATTTCCTAGTCGAAATGTCATCATTGTCTGAAAACGATGTAAACACTTCTCAGATTGATCTATGGCTTTTACATATAGATGGATCATCGATGACGCAAAGAGGTGGAATAGGAGTGTGGTTACAAGACCCACACGGTAATGATCATGAGTTCGCGATCAAACTCAACTTCGACATCACCAACAACGAAGCGGAGTATGAAGCTCTCATAGTGGGACTAACTATGGCATAAAACTTAGCAGTCGAATGTTTGGTCGCATTTACCGACTCCCAACTCATCGCTAATTATATCAATGGAACTTACGAAGCTAAAGAAATGATGATGGTGAAATACCTCAACAAAGTACAGGGATTGATAGCCAATTTCAATAGTCTGACCTTAAATTAGGTTTTTCATATATTCTTAAATTTAACAAGCACGAATTGAGACAACACGCGATCCAATACGAGATATAAAATCTCCATTTTTGAAACCAGGTTCCAAGAGATGAAATGAGCGAGCCGATGCATTATCAAAGTTTACAAATTTAAATACAGGGGTAAAAAGTAGGCAAGTCACTCTCTTGAGAGCCGATCATCCAGAGATCATGGAAAACACTGTGAAGCCTGTAATGGTTCTAGAAGAAGAGAAATGCTGGAAGGACGACATAAAGACATATCTTAAGATGGGAACGCTCCCTGAGGACAGAAACGAAGCAAGAAGGCTCGCATATCGGGCTACACGCTTTACAATCATGGATGACGAACTCTACAAATGATCTTCATCTAGACCTTTGTTACGATGTCTCGATCCAGCTCAAGCGGAATATATAATGAAAGAATTTCATGAGGGCAGCTGCGGCAACCATTCTGGAGGACGAGCTCAGGCTCATAAAGTATTAAGGTAATGTTTTTATTGGTGCATTCTGTCACGTGACACTTTCATATTTTCAAGAAAATGTAAAGCATGCCAGCTACACTCCAACTTATCTTACCAACATGCCACACCGATGGAACCAATCAAAATCGCTTATATTTTTAACCAATAGGGGATCGATGTTTTAGGACCATTTCCACTGGCAAGCGGACAGAGAAAGTTCGTCATTGTTGCAGTAGAACACTTCACTAAATGGATTGAAGCAGAAGCAGTGGCCAAAATCACCGAGTCAGAAGTTATGAATTTTTTATGGAAAAACATCACATGTCGATTTGGCATACCAAGAGTCCTTATCTCGGATAACGGAACTCAATTCAATGGTAAACATGTCACAAACTGGTGCAAAGAAATGAAAATCCAACAATACTTCACAGCAGTAGAAAATCCGCAAGCTAACGGACAAACATAAGTATCGAATAGAATAATACTACAAGGATTGAAAGCGAGACTTGATGGAGAAAAGGGCAACTGGGACGAAACACTTCATGGATTTTTATGGTCCTACCGAACTACACCTTGCACTTTGACAAGAGAATCTCCATTTTGTATGGTGTATGGATCAGAAGCCGTCGTTTCTGCCGAGGTACAATGATAACGCATCGTGTCTCTGTTGGGATCGGTACAACCCCTGGGGATACCGGAGCAGCGCAAAACATATAATTTAAAAAATCAAAACAGAATCCTCGAAATTAGGGCTAGGTCCACATGATACCATCGGATTCAAAACTATCCTAGGAGAAAGTTCACTCGTGTTTACCTCTTATAGACCTTAAAGCAGCAACGTCTTTTTAAGCTACTCCATGCTACAGTCTTCGAATTGATTTACCATAGCGGCCCAAGCATTGCGCTTTTGAGATATATCCACACCCTAGCTCGTACCCTCAATTATCTCCACTAGTGCTAGTAAGGAGAATATTGAATCTTGGCTTTTTAGGAAAAAGAGTTTGGAATTATTTAAGTGTTCTTCGCACTCAACACATGAGTTTGAAGAAAATAGTATGAAAGAAAATTTTGGGAGAGAATAATAAAAAAAGTATTTCTTTAAAAACTTAGGCTTTGTACGGTTAGGTATTTTGAGTGTATTTTCATTTTTTGGATCACCGGAAAATGAAAATACACACTCCAAAGTAAATTCTATAGAAAATACTCAAATTTTAAATCCTACTACACATTCCCCTATATAACTACTCATCATTTCATCATTTCAATCACGTCATTCTCTCTCTTCATTAATTAGATAATTCAAGTGAACAACAAATTCTCTTTCTTACTTTATCATAAATAAATTATTATTCTAATTTTCTCTCCTATCATCATTACATATATAACTAAATCAATCAACTTTATATCACATCTACACAATTTTCAAACATTTCTCAAAAACACATCCAAACAAACAAAAAAAATTAATATTTTCACACGAATCTCTATAATACACATTTTTCAATAAAAACTCAAAATTCATTTTCGAAAACACAACCATACAGAGCCTTATTTTCTCATGTATTCAAAACCAAAAATCCATTCATCATTTTAAAAGAGGTGGAACACACACACACACACACACACACATATATATAGTCCATCTAGGGTTAAAAAACCCTACACCATACACACCTCTCTCTCCCTAAAGAATAGGGAGGAGGCGTGTACTTATATATATATATATATATATATATTCTTTTTCTTTTATTCTCTCTCCTTGATTAGTTGGACTCTTTCCAACTAACTAGATATTACCATATCTAATAATATCCTAACATATATCAAATAGAATCCTTCCATATCCATTAATTAGTTACTTTAATTAATTAAGAATTCTACCAAATATATTTATAGGATATTAATTAATATATATATATTACAAACTTGGTGAGCAAGATAAATCTTTCCACCGAATTCACATACACAATTACACACGCCACATGTGCAAATGTGTATGTATATATATATTATTTTATTTTCTTTCTTCTCATTAATTAATTAGTCCTTCCCAATTTAATATTAAATTATAGGACCATTAATTAACTAGTTAAATTAATTCCTTTTCATTGATTAATTAAATCTTAATCCCACCATTAATTCACAAAGAAGTAATTAGCCAAAAGGTACTACACTAAGTTATGTGTGTGACCCCACAGGCTCGTTGTCAAGCTAGCAATAAGTCCCCGTAGGCTAGATTAATCATTCTAAATAATTAACTAGACCTTGAATTAATTTCACCAAATTAATCCAAGACATGTATTGGTCATGGTTCGATGTCTAGCAACATCGCCACAACTTCCTAGATGTCAACGATGAAAAGCAAAAACCTATCTAAGTTACGATCATCGTGTGAGTAGAATCCCTTCATCATTTTTCTGTCCATGATCTAGGGTATGGCGACGGTCGAACCCTAATAACCTTAGAAACTATAACTGTATTGTGACATCTAATGATCCAGTCTTCTAATCCGAGATCACCAATTCCTCTCAGAAGACAATCGCTTTGATCAAAGGCTTTTAACGATCATTTAGATTCTCGCAACAGCACAGGAAATACCGAGTTCTCATGACCCTGGATGAACCCTTCTCCGACTGCCATTTGTTCCGCTGCACTACTAGACTATATACCCAACATACAAGCCGTATGACTCTCCTGGAGTGCACATGCATATCAAAGTAGAGTGGGTAACACCCTCTCTAAATGACATCTTAGGTCTAAGGATTAATCTCACACTACGAAACCTAAGGACTCCATGTTCGACAGCACCAAATAGGAGTCCTTTGGTGGGGCCGTTCAATTCCATAATCCAATATGAATCTTCATACATGTATTGTTATACAAGACATCAACAATGGAATTTGTCGACCTCTTGGATGAGTTACATGCATGAACAAGTCTTGACGAGGCCAATGATATCTCATATCTCACAGCCTCTATGACTTGGAACAATGTTTAGGATTACGGTCTTTGAGAGCATTTTATATGTATCCCGACCGCTCCCCTAACCATATGTAATCCATTGGATCTTTATCTATGCTAACACTAGTTATAACAATAAAGAAGCATACCATAAATAAAAGTTCAATATATTTAAAACAAGATTGTCATAGTGTTTTACATTTAATATGGCAGAGCCTAAGATAATTGGCTTGCCGAGCACCTAACACTATCAGTCTCAACATATGATGCCGAAGACACAGAAAGCAACGAAACACAATGCTTATATGAATTGGACGTCATCGAAGAACGAAGGGAGAAGTCTTATGCTCAGATACTACTGCAAAAAAGTGCAATGACTTGGTCCTATAACAAGCACATAAAACTCAAAAACTTCCAAGTCGGAGATTTGGTGCTGAAAAAGGTTGAAGTTTCCAAACATGTGGGAAAACTAGACCCAAACTGGGAAGGACCCTTTAATGTCATAGAAGTAACAAAACGAGGAACATATCATTTACAAGTTATGGAAGGAAAAGCCTTACTTCGCCCCTGGAACATTCACAACCTTTGTAAATTTTATGCTTAGATATTTCTACATCGTTCTGATATCCGAGATGTTGTATCTTGGATAACAATGTTTGTTCTATTATTACCTATGTAAGAAGCACTGAGCTCCATGGTTGTTTTGATGAAATGAAACTTACGCGGCTATTTAAATCACTTAGTGTGTATTGAAGCAAAAACGTCCCGAAACAAAAGATGTTACTAAAATAAACGAACTAACACTTGAGAATAAAAACAAGAAAGAAGTACATTTCAAATCGATAAATGAACCATATGATAATATTAAATATTCATTGAAATCAATATGATGACTTACAAATCTCAAACATCAGACCAATCGTCATCCATCAAAACAACATAAAATAACAAAAGAAGATTAAAAAAGATACACAAAGGATGCACAGTGACTAAGATTTAACAAATTTGTCCATAGACGGTCACTTTGACAAAAGAGTAATAACATCCGAGACATCGAATCATACATTCGATCTCCCTTCTCCATTGTTCACGTTGTCATTCACCTCACGAGCACCAGTCTCTTCTTGAACCCCTTCCTCACGTTGCTCATTTTCTTGCTCATTTTCCTCTTCATCATCCTCACTTTCTGCCAAGTACAAGAATCTGGGATAATTAATGAATTACTGATGAGCTGGAGCATCAGAGACAAAAGGACGAATCATAGGCTGGAAGGTGAAACACTTGAATGCTTCGACATCAAAGTTCCTTGGTAGATATTCCTCACGAATAAAATAATCTACAGCCTTATTAAAGTTGTCTACCATGTCGTCAGCTGCCTTGGAAATCATCAATTTCCTAAAAGCAGTGGAAGCTCGGAAGTCACGATCTCCACTAAATCTTTGTTCTCTCATAAGCTTGTAGTACTCAGGTGAAATGACGAACTCCTGCTTGCCAGCTTCTCGACCATCATTGAATGTAGATTGCAGATTAGTCTCAGATTTCTTCAATTTTTCCTCGAGCTCCAAAATTTGAGCTAAGCTTTTTTCCTTCTCGGATTTGAGAGTAGAGATAGCATTGTCTCGTTCAGCGCAAACCTTCATCACTGTCTTCCTGGTGTCGTTAATATCGGCCTCAACTTTGCCTTTGTACTTTGTAAATCTCTCCTGTAACTTTTGCTTCTCATATTTCCAATACGAGCTCGACAGAGCGAGCTGATGCATATGTAGGGAAGCCTAACAACAATCACAATAAAATCAGCTTACGTTTACATCTAACATGAAAGAAACAATTTTTTTTAAATAATACACAAATAACCAACATTCATCAAGCAGTAGCCACCAACATCTTCTACTTCGGGATGAGGCACATTGACCAACGAGGCCTTGTCACGAGGTAGAATAATGCTGTGATATAATTCCAAAGCGGTATGCCCTTTAAGGTGATCTGTTAGACTCAAATCAGTATAGATCCTCTAATCGGGTTTCAGAAGTGTGCGAGTGGTATCAACTTCACCTCAACCGACTGAACTTCCCTTTTCCACGCATTCAAGGCAATCACGAAGCAATAAAGCCTCTTGATGATCTAGCAGTTGGTAACATTCATTTAGGATTGCAGAAGGCCAATCTGATAAGTTGTCCCTCCTAGGCTCATCCACAGCACATCTCTTGGAGCCCGTTCTAGTAACAACCACATCTACCTTCATTACATCATCCGTGACATCTAAACTCTCAATCCCCGCAAGATCCCCTCAAAGTGTAAGAGGAGCGTTAGTTCGAGGAGTATGTGCCCTAGCACTTGATTCAACACCAGTAACCATTGGAGCGGGAGCACAAAGAGGTAACACACTATCAATTTGAGGTGTACCACCACATGTGCTTGCCCGTGCTGCGCCTTTACCCTTTGTAGCTTTTCCCTTAGACTTGGCACCTTTCTTTATTTTAGTAGTTCGAGTAACCTCAAGCATTGCAACTTCACGATCATCATCTATAAAAAACTATCACACGAACAAAAAAGGAAATAAATACTTTAATTATCAACAACTGAACACTTACCAATAGACCCCGAGACGGGTGGTATAGGGGCCTGGCTCAATCCACAACGAACCAACACAGACTCTTGTATTATATCAACTGTCTTGAACCAAGTATGAAAATTATCTTGAATGAATGTTGACCCCCACATTAAATTACCCACACCTGAAGGTCTTGGCATTGCAAGAAACCATCGACGAGGTACCCCCCATGGCTCGAGATTGGGTTTCACTATGAAAAATAACTTATCTTTCCAATCCCCGCATGACGAGGTCGTTACATCTAAGATCCTATGATTTCTACGAGGTGAAACATAGTAAAACCCCTCACCATCATTTTTAGACCTGCGACAAATGCGATAAAGACTCCAGAAATGAGCGAAACTGATAGCTTGATCAAGCTCGAGCATTACTATGACAAATGTAATATGAGTTGGGCAGTAACTTAGTAGGACTTAATCTAAGATGATTCAAGATTTCGACATAAGTAGGATGTAAGGGAAACCTTAGGCCCTCCATCAAATGTGCAACATGAAAACACCTAAAATGAGGGGGAGGACAATATAATCCATCATTAGGCCAGGAATCACAATTTTATAATCTTTGGGTATATGATACTTCTCTCTAAGACTTTCTACCGTATTTTTAGAAAGAAAAGAACTCTTAAAGACCCAAGAAGCTATGTTGGTTCTATTCGCGAAGATGCCAATATTCAAAATTGCATCATTTTTATCAACAAATTGTACATCGTTATTCAACTGAATATTTACACTATCCACGGTGACATCGTTCTCAGATACCTCCTCATTATTATCTTCGTTATGATCACTAGAACTATGGGCACCAGAATCAAGCGCACGAGAAGATTCTGACGTATCCTCTGACGAAGACTTTTCAAGATCAAAACCTAAGGAATTCTCAGAGTCTGCTACCGATATAAAATTCTCGATCTCTTGGAAAATATTCATCACATCAGGAGTCGAAATAACGTCTGAGGCTTCATTATTAATAGATAAAGAATTCCTATCACTATGATGATCCACGAAATAAGACGAAATATAAAAGAATTAACAAAAGAAAAAATACCTATGAGGACGATTAAGACGATGTAAAAGTAGAAATCTCGGACACATAATTATCTTCGATAACAGGTCGGAGTAGCTGTAAAAAAAATTCTCTCTAAAGTGATGAGTGCAGAAACGTAAAAAATGAATTCACTCTTGCATATTTATAAGCGTTAAAGATCATAAATTGTACTACTGAGATTTGATCTTAGAGACGAGATCGAACGACAAATGGACAGGTGCCGTTTGGGTTGACTGAAGATCCAATGGTTAGAAAATTCAATCATGATGGCAATCTCAAAAGTCGTGAGGTGTCAGAGAGCCGTCACAATGTATTAATTACAATCCTTGGAATTGACAAAAAGGAGATGTGTGACGCATTAATGAAGAGACGCCTATACGTGGAATGGTTGCACAGGAGCAACTTTAGAGCACAATTTCTCATCACAAACTACTTTGTAGTACACAGTCAGACTTCAATAAATCTACTATGCACTATGAAGTAGTGGACTAGTTGATATGCCCAAAATTGGGCCTATCCCATATTAATAAAGCCCAACGACCATATAAGTCCAAAGCCCAAGAAATGCAGTCCACGCCCAAAGAGGGAGTTGGATCCGCGCTCTATACAACGGGTCACCCGACCCAACAACTTAAAATCATAACACGTGTCGCAATCCGAGAAATGCACATGTCAGACGCTCGCCCGTACACGATATAGCCTATAAATACTCCATTCTCCATCAGTTGAAGGACACGCTAACATTACTAATATTCTCCCCACCATTCTGAGCTATACTGACGAACCATAACATCGATCTAGATTTTAAGTAAGACCCAAATATAAATACGAGGTATATCAAAAGGACACACCTCAGGTGCGGTTCGTACCTCGACTGATAAGGCTCGTGACCATCTAAAAAATGACCCAGATCAAGTCGATAATACGAATATAAGATTAAAAACTTTGATTAGAGAATTATAAGATTAAGATAGTAAATTCGATTAGAATAGTATGATAGTAGAAAAAAGAAAGAAGAAGAAAAGAGAATAATACGATACTATGAGCCTTTTGATAAGTATCTATATATCTATTCTATTTATTTATATATATATATATATATAGGTATCTATATATCTGTTTCTTTTCCATAATGGTTTAAAATTGATAAGTATCATAATAATCTTTTATAGAATTACAATCTCCCCCTTTCTTCCCCCCAATATTCTCCCTCAACCAGTCCCCTCTCCGATCGCCCCCTTCCCCGGCGCATTATTCCTTTCCGCTCGATAGTGAAGAAGATGGAACACGGCGACGATATTGTCGGCGAACATCAGGAGAAACATGATGATGAAGGAAGACACGATGACGAGGTCACAATTTTTTTTTTCTTTTATTGTATTTTTGTACCTTTTTTATGTTTGAATTACTCGCAGTAGATGCTCTAGTTGCATCCGTTGTCTGTTTAACTTCATCCTTACTTTCATTTTGATGCCTGAGTGACAGCGTACTTGACCTAATAGCTGTGTTCTTAATTTCAAGTTATGAAGCTTAATATGGTTTTCTTTTCCTTCGTAATCTTGGTTGTTTTATGGAGACAGACTGAATTTTTGTAAAAAAAAAAAGTGTATTGTATAATATATTTTCCGATTCTGGGGGTCTAGAGACTCTTGTAAATAATTTCTGTCACAAATATTTGGTGCAGGAAGCTGTTGCTCGTCTAGAGGAATTTAAGAAATCTATTGAAGCAAAGATGGCGCTGCGTCAGATTAATTTGAATCCTGACAGGCCAGGTTGGATAATTGTTTATTTGAGAGAAAATTATGTGAATTGCACCGCTGCAACAGTTACAAATTTGACTTTTGATCTTCTCTTTAAATGGTCAAAAAGCAATTTCAGATGCCAAATCATCTATTTACATTTCGATACCGGTCGAGATTTTGCATAAAGTATCTAAAGGCTAGCTTGTTCTAATATTTGTCGATGTAGAATGCTATGTATTGAATATTTCATGGAGATGAATGTAGCATGATGTTGTTTTGAATTGGTACTAGAAGTTATAATTGAGGGAAGATATGAATTTGATTTCATATTCTTCACAGATAAAAAAAAAACGTTATGGGTGATGGCATTTGTTTTGTTCCCATATCTATACTCTCTCCCTCTTGTCACTCTCTTGCTATGTCCATCTTTTTTTCTCCCCCCGACCAAACAAACACAACACGAAAAAAGCTATGATGATCAAGGAATATATAAAATGTTTTAAATCTTGTTTGATAATAGGGGGACTCGTACAAAACTATTTCCTTGAGTAGCCAAAATCTTAAAGTTGTTTATAATCCTCGGATCCTGTTTTAAACAGTTAAGAACTGGAAAACTCTCAACAATACTCCTTTCCTTCTATAAATTTGAGAGGGCTGGAACTTCCGTTTCTTCATCTATAATTCAACCATGCCACTCGCCGGTCTTATACTTAATGAGTCCTTAGAATTTGTAGAAAATCTATCGTAAACTGAAATTGTAGTTTTAACTTTGACATGTTTTATGTCTCTTTGGGATGTGAAAATCTTTTGGAATAAGTGTTGATTTAGCTACTTGTCCATGCCAGACTCAGGTTTCCTCAGGACATTAGATTCTAGCATCAAGCGCAACACAGCTGTCATTAAAAAGTTAAAGCAGATCAACGAAGAGCAGCGAGAAGGTTTAATGGATGAATTGCGAAGTGTCAATCTAAGCAAATTTGTCAGTGAAGCAGTAACTGCCATCTGCGATGCAAAGCTTAAAGCTGCCGACATACAACCCGCTGTTCAGGTAGCTATCGATTTTATTTGATTTGCTTTCAACTGTACTGTTGATGGAGTTACAATCATTGTTATCGTGCCTCCCAAATACAGATGGACAAAGTGTATATGCTATGATACCAAGGAAAATGATTTACATTTTTATATACATGAGTTGTGTTGTGCCCATAATCTCATAGCAGCTCCGTATGGTCATAGTAATTACTAACTGGCTAAGTAAACTTGTGAGTATATGCTCATATAGACATCTTGATTGCTTTATGATGACATACTATTTAGTTTCTCCCTTAGGAATCAAAGCTGAAATGTTAATTTCAATTATGATATAGTCTCCTGGTTTTGATGCATTGTGAGATTGAATCAAATACTCATCTATTCAGCATAACTCTATTTCACCTTTTAGATAAGGAAACGCAAAGCATCTGATTCTATTGCACATCTTGCATCCAATTGACAATATAGCTCCTCCCTTTTTTATCTAGCCATGTTGTCTTTACTGCCTTCTAAAAAATTTAATATCTGACACCCCCTCCCCCCCAACACACAGACACCAACAAAAAATAAATAAATAGAAAATTGCAAATTTTTTAGTTGCATGATTTGCACCCATCATGCAGCTGTGTTTCGAGCCCACAGTTCCTTTTTGTTTATCTTCTTTTTTATATCAATGTTTTGGTTTTTAGTTAACGACTGATCTACGGTTGATATATCATTTCAACTGTCTATTATGAGTATTATGTGAGGATTTGGAATTAATCACGTTGATAAAAGAATAGCTAAAAGCTGGCTTAAGTGCTTGTACGGAAAACTTTGCTGTAAGTGACTCCTTCATGATCAGACATCATAGGCTCTATTAGCTCATTACTACTTTTATGTTTGTTTTATTGGACTTCTCTGATCCCTACGGCATTCTTGCTAATAAGATACTCTTCTGGCATCAGATTTGTTCTTTACTTCATCAAAGGTACACAGACTTCTCACCTAGTCTCGTTCAAGGTCTCTTAAAAGTTTTTGTGCCGGGAAAATCTGCAGAGGATTTAGATGCAGACAAAAACTCAAAGGCCATGAAGAAGCGCAGTACTTTGAAGCTTCTTTTGGAACTTTACTTTGTTGGGGTTATAGAAGATAGTGGCATCTATGTAAACATTATTAAGGATCTAACTAGTGCCGAACATCTGAAGGATCGTGATGCAACCCAGACAAATTTGTCTCTTCTTGCTAGTTTTGCTCGACAGGGGAGATTTCTTCTTGGACTTCCTCTAACTGGGCAAGATATTCTTGAAGAGGTATGACATATATAATTTGTCTATCTCATGCTATATTAGTTACCATTTCGGGTATTGCTTCTGCTGTTGTGCTGAGGTCTCTGATTAACTATATTTCTTTTTTGTTTTGGCTATGGGCCTCATTACTATTCATAACCGAACTTGTTTAAGTCACCTTTTTATTTTGGCTATGAGCTTGATAATATTCATTAACGCATCTTGTTTAAATCTTGGACTGAAACGTACTGCAGTATTCAAAATATCAACATGTTATCTGAAGATTGACATTTTCCTTGTGCTTACATTAGACAAAGCTAAAAGCTAAACACTGTTTGGCTTTGCCTTGAGATAAATGGTGTGTATAGGCAGGTCTAGGCTAAGGCACATCTTCTTTTCCCGCTGAAAATATTTTCGTTTGTAGTGGCCGCTCTTTGTTGCCCGTTTTTAAGTAGTGACGCGAGATGAACAGTAACCTCACAACTAATTGTTGTTGTTTTTTTTTTAACAATGAAGTCGGCGAAGCCGAACACATAACTACGATTGATCACGTATGATTGGATAATGGTTTGAATTTCATTGACTATCATTCGTTAATGTGGTTACCTCTATTACCAGAAAGATTACTAGTGACTGGCAGACAGCATATTCTTGCTGGAAATTTGAACACACAAATTTATTTTCATATTTTGGAGATTAAGTGTATATAGTTCGTAATTATTTTCAGTTTATTGACCTAGCTTGTGCTGCTGTATGTATTTCTCACAGTTTCTCAAGCGCCTTAACGTAACGGCAGAACAGAAAAAATTCTTTCGGAAGGCATTTCTTACTTACTATGAAGCTGCAGTGGAACTTCTTCAGGCTGAACATGCTGTAAGGAATTAGGTTCCTTTATTGGAGTTAACTTTTGGTGTTAGATTCCTTCTTATTTATTTTTTCTTAGTAAAATGTATCTTTTATGGATGCCATTATTATTTATAAGTCCTTTGTCTTTTGAATTCCTAAATGGTAGTCACTTCGCCAAATGGAGCACGAAAATGCAAAGATTTTGAATGCCAAAGGTGAATTGAGCGAGGAAAATGCCTCCTCGTATGAAAAGCTCCGGAAATCATATGACCATCTAAGTCGTGGCATCTCATCGTAAGTTACTTTTGAACCTGCCCTTCTAGTCTTGTTAGTTAAATATGTAGTATTTTTAATGATTCTCAGTTGTTTGCATCTGTCATAATTTCTTTGTGTCCTGTATCTGTCCATTTCTGCACTCATATAGGGTTTTACTTTTCCATTTGCCCAGATTCTGCTGAACTGAATTCATCTTTTTTCTTTCCTGTAGTTTAGCCGAAGCACTTGATATGCAACCTCCTGTGATGCCGGAGGATGGCCATACAACCAGAGTCACATCAGGGGAGGATGTTTTATTGCCTGTGGCTGGCAAAGATTCTTCTGCTCTTGAAGCCCTGTGGGATGATGAAGATACTAGAGCTTTCTACGAATGCCTTCCAGATCTTAGGTGGTTGATTTACGGATGACTTCTTTGTTATATTCCTAATGTGATTTGAAGTGGACTAAAATTGTTGATTGGTCCTGTTTAGAGCATTTGTTCCTGCTGTGTTGCTGGGAGAGGCAGAACCGAAGTCGAATGAGCAATCTTCAAAGACACAAGAACTATCTACTGTAGGAATCTAGCTTCCTTCTATTTCTCCACTAGTAGTTGTTTTCTAATGTTTCAAGTCACTTCCTGTAACTTCCTCTTGGCATTTTCTGTGCAAAGAAACTTTTGAAAGTTATCTCGACGACGAGCATTAACCAGTACTTATTATCTGGTGCTGGTTCCTAGCTCCTTTGCAAGAAAGCTTCACCATGAATGTGCTGAGGAATGTCATTTTTGGGCTGGTCCCATAAATTTCTTTCCTCTTTTTTTTGGGGGGGGTGGTGGGGTGGGGGAATAAAGCATTGATCAAAGGGCTTACACAAAACTCAACAGCAAGTTCAATCTTTAAACAAATAAGTCTGATTTTTATTCTTTTCTGAAGACACACCCATCAATTCTGGACTGGTTTTGGCACCATTACAAGGTGCTTAAATGTAATCTGGTTAGTATGGTGTGTGTGTGTGTGTGTATATGGGGTAGGGTGGGGGGTTAAAGTTGTATACTTTCCCATGTTATGATTACCTGAGCAATATAAAAATAAAAAAAATCATGCCAATGTGGCATTTCTGTCTAAGATGCATAAGATGCCTCTTGAATTCGTGTGGAAGGGTTTGCTCACGTTGAGTTCTCATCGCTTTGTCACGTCATATTCAATATAATGTAATGTTGTCACTAACACATGGATATTTCATTTGAAGGATTTGGCTCTTGAGACAGATAAAGGTCAGATAGCTACACAAGAAAATGCTGAGCTTCCTGCTGATTCTGGAGTTGTTCCTGAGAATAAAGATGGCAAAGATAAGGATAAAGAAGAAAAGGACAAAGACCCTGAGAAGGAGAAGGGAAAAGAGAAGGATGCTGAAAAAAGAGGAGAAAATGAAAAGGATAAAGTTAAAGGTCTTGATGGAACAAGTCTTGAAGCTTTGCTGCACAGGCTACCGAGCTGTGTGAGCCGGGACCTGATTGACCAGCTTACTGTAATTTTCTCAATTAACTTTTATTTGTCATTTTTCAGCAAATAGATGTTAAATGAAGTTCTAAATTAGGCTTTACTTACTTTTCAGGTAGAATTTTGCTATTTGAATTCAAAGTCCACTCGAAAGAAGCTTGTGAGGGCGTTGTTCAATGTGCCAAGAACATCTCTGGAGCTGTTGCCATACTATTCGCGCATGGTTGCTACACTTTCAACTTGCATGAAAGATGTATCTTTGATGCTCTTACAGTTGTTGGAGGAAGAATTCAACTTTTTAACGAATAAGAAAGTCAGTATAGCACATTCACATGCTTTATGTTAGAACTATAATGTGTTTTTTTCATGTACATATTATTTGTTCTGTTGCATTGCAGGACCAAATGAATATTGAAACGAAAATTAGGAATATTCGATTTATTGGAGAACTTTGCAAGTTTAAAATCGCTCCAGCTGGCCTGGTTTTTAGCTGTCTAAAGGTATGTTGAAACAAGTAATTTGCAAATGTATGGAACTTTTAGGAGGTGCTCAAAAACACACTCTCTCTCTCACAAGTCACAACCACCACCCCTTCCCAAAGTTATGGTTTTTAGGATTATTATCCATCAGCCTGTATAGGGTGTGAATTCATGAGCTCGGAAGCTTATTTACTCCCAAGAGTACTATTTTATCTGTTAGCTGGCTACACTGATTCTTCTCTTCCATAATTAGGGACGAGATAGATTGTTGTATTTCAATTTTCGCTAGATTCCAAACCTTTAGTTATTTGCCTTTTCGGTTTGTCACAATTTACCTTTGCTCTATATTGTTGAAATTATGTCCTGGTTGCATCTGATTAATTTCACAAAGAAATCTTAACTAACATAGCATTTTTGTCCAGTTAGTATGTGAATTATGCTCAGACTGAGACCAATTTTTTCCTCTTTACTAGCTTACAGTTTTCTCTTATTTCAGGCTTGTTTAGATGATTTCACTCACCATAATATTGACGTCGCTTGCAATCTCCTTGAGACATGTGGTCGCTTTCTCTACCGGTCCCCTGAGACAACTGTACGGATGTCAAACATGTTAGAGATACTAATGCGCTTAAAAAATGTCAAAAACTTGGATCCCCGCCAGAGTACTTTAGTGGAAAATGCATATTATTTGTGTAAACCACCAGAAAGATCTGCACGAGTTTCAAAAGTTCGTCCTTCTCTGCATCAGGTAGGTTTTCCTCTGCAGAGACTGGTTTTGAATGTTACCAAAATATTGGTTAACCTAGTATATATTGTATTCTGCAGTATATTAGGAAGCTCCTTTTCTCAGATCTTGATAAGTCTTCCATTGAGCATGTGCTGCGACAGTTACGTAAGCTGCCTTGGAATGAATGTGAGCCATACCTTTTGAAGTGTTTTTTGAAGGTTCACAAGGGAAAATATGGCCAGATTCATTTGATTGCATCACTTACTGCTGGTCTCAGTCGCTATCATGACGATTTCGCAGTTGCTGTTGTTGATGAGGTTAGTTCTTCCATATCCGAATCAAAGTATCAATTGTTTGGCATTTATCTGTTCGTCTTTCGTGCGGACCCTACAAACTGATGATGTTTGTTTAGTTCTTTTATGAAATTGAGTTCTATTGACTTATGAGTCTAAATATGAGATATGTTGTCCATGTTTTCCAGTAAATAAAACTGTAATGTCCACAGTTCAGGTTCAGTAGATAAAGTTACCTAATGAATATTCCTTTCGTATATAAGCTTCCATCAATGGTGTTTATGTTCTTATTCTTTCTTATAAGGTGGACTGACAAGTTTGTTACCATTTTCAACAAAGCAAGACAACACCTGACATTGACAGGCCACAGGCATAATATGCAGTCTTTGTTTTATGATTCACAAGATATAAAATCCATATCTTACAATGCTGATGCAGTTACATTTCGTCGCCATTTCCATAATTTATATTTAGCTAGGTTCACTTTTTCTGAACAAGACCATACACTTCAATATTTACATTGCTCTATGTGAAAATTCAATCACTGTCAGTTTCGTGGGGGCTTATGCCTTGAAGTTTTTTATTGTCTGTGGATGAATTAAGTGGTTCTGAAAAAAGGAAAGAATCTATTACTGTATCTTCATCATGCGTCGACCTTCAAGTTAATTTGTCATATTCATCTGATGTTCCTGAAATCATAGGTTTGGTTACAGTTAAGAGTGCTACAATTCTGTATAATATTATTGAAGTATTTTGCTATTCTTATCGGTATGCATAAGTATCTGGCAAAAAAGGTAAAATATGGAAACAAAAAAATCCAGTACATCTAGTGGCCTGCCTGAAGCGCCTAGAAAATGCTTTGACAATTATGGTGCTTTTTGTCACTAAATAAAGCCGAAATAAATATATTTATATTCTATTTCTGACTTTAGGATATCAATAGAGTAGCACATGCCCCATGGTTTATTCTGTTATTTAAACATATCATTTTGATGAGATTTATAGTTGTTACTCACAAAAATATGTTTGCCGTGATTTTACATTCATCTAGGCAAGTTGTTAGTTGTGTAGTGTATTGGTACGGTTAAATTCACTTCTCATAGGTGAGTTTTGGAGAATTTAGGATAAATGTTATTGAGGACATTCTGGTTTGGTGGAATCATATTAAGATATGCTTTCTGTATTTCCTTTCAGGTCTTGGAAGAAATCAGACTGGGACTAGAGCTGAATGACTATGGAATGCAGCAACAACGCGTTGCATACATGCGCTTTTTGGGGGAACTCTACAATTATGAACTTGTAGATTCGTCTGTTATTTTTGATACACTCTATCTGATTCTTGCTTTTGGCCATGGGACAGCTGAGGTATGCATATATGGAATATTAGTTATCTTTAAAATTAGAAGATTCAACTTTTTTAATTCGTTGTAAATTTAGCATAGATAATTTCCATTCTGCATCTTTGACAAGTTTCAATTGGATCAGTTCTATGAGTTGCATTTTGAAAGAAGTGAGAAGCTCAAATGTGACTGAGAGTTGCTTATGCAAAATATTCATTTTTGCTTATTGCCTTTGAAAATGCGTGTTGTCCTACTAATGCTATTGATCATTTTTGTGTTTATTTGAGCAATACTGATGAAATGTTTTGTTAATGATGATACCAGCAAGATACATTGGATCCTCCTGAGGACTGTTTTCGCATCAGAATGGTTATCACACTTCTTGAGACCTGTGGGCATTATTTTGATAGAGGTTCTTCAAAGAGGAAGCTCGATCGGTTCTTGATTCATTTCCAAAGGTACATACTGAGCAAAGGTGTCCTTCCCCTGGATATTGAGTTTGATCTGCAGGTCAGTATTCCAACTTTGTATTATATTTCTGGTTTTACCTTAAAACATTTTTTCATCTAATTATTTTTTCGGATTCATTTTTTTGGTTGTACTCAAAACATGAATTATTTATTTCTCCTGCGTGAATGCATTTTCCAGATATATGCAATGAATTAAAATAGGGAAGTTAAATCATCTTCCATGAGGTTTGATCTAGTTATTGAAACTTCCCTTGTGGTTTCGAAAAGTACTTGTACCACACTGTTTTACAGATTTGTTCTCCTGCATGTGACCTTTACAATAAGAGTTGATGTCCAAAAAATAGTAAAGAAAGAAAAGAAATTCTAGTTTTCCTAGGTCTACTATTTTGGATCAAAATTGGTTTTTGGACATCCGTTTCCTGCACATGCACATGGACATGCACTTGAGTGGCCTGATCCGTTCAGTATATTTATTTTTAAAAAAGTTGTTACTTTTCAGAATTTTTAATTTTCACAAAATCACACCACTGCATACATATGGTATGGGGTAAATATGATTCTAGTGTGAGTCGTCTTCATTTTGACTGAAGTTTCTTATAATGTCTAAGCGAGTTAGGTTGATAGTTGCATATTCTGATCAATGATATATTATTGCTATAATTTTTCACTTCTTTTCCTCGTCTATTGTGCTATTTATCTAGATTAGAAATTTCCTCAAATCTTGCAAATTTGAAAAAAATTCAGGACTTATTTGTCGAATTACGGCCAAAAATGATCCGATATTCGTCATTCGAAGAGGTCAATGCTGCTCTAATTGAAGTTGAAGAGCTTGAGCACAGAGTATCAACAGAGAAGGCTCACAACGAGAAGTACTCGGACTCAGAAAAACCTCCTAGCAGGAAGAATTCCGGCACTCTGCCTGTGAATGGGCAGAGTCTTGTAAATGGCGTAGAGGAAAATGGTGAATTGCATGAAGAGGTTATTGGAGAGACAGATAGCGACTCTGGGAGTGGAACCATTGAGCACAGTGATCGTGATGACGAAGAATCAGATGGAGATAATCATAGCGGAAGCGAAAATGATTATGATGATGGAGGTGATCGTGCTTCTGATGAAGACGATGAGGTACATGTTAGGCAGAAGGTGGCCGAGGTGGACCCTCTGGAGGTGGCTGATTTCGACCGAGAACTACGGGCCCTAATGCAGGTAAGGTTATGGAATTACGTTGAATCTTATAAATTTGTGTGTTGGTGGCCAAATGATTACCAACATTTGGAAATATTAAGAAATGTAAGAAGAAAATCAATTAGTAATTTAGTGATTCTATTAAGGAATTTAGACAATCCAATAAACCATTAAAATCTTATCACAAGACAAAGTCTAAGTTGAAGGTAGTACATTTCTAAAGGAATAATTACACTCACACCCCCTCAATGATGGGATAATTACACAAACCTCCCCTCACTAATTGATAATTACAAACACACCCCCTCATAGTGTGTGTTTGTAATTATCAATTAGTGAGGGGAGGTTTGTGTAATTACCCCATCATTGAGGGGGTGTGAGTGTAATCCCTTTTCTAAATTCAAGATTTATCAAAATTAAAATTTACAATAGCGATAATGTTATTTACATAACTGCCCTTAAAATATACTACTATGGATATTTTAGTCGGATAAAAATTTCAAATGAATATAAAATAAAATCAAAACTACGTACTTTTCTAATAGTATAGAAAATTAGAAGTAGATATAGATGTACATAAAGCCACAGTTTTTTATTTGTTACCTCGCTCTAATTTCCCTGTTTGAGATGATAAAATTCACTTAGGTTGAAATTGGGTTGGAGGGTTTGGCACTAAGAATTTTGAAACGACTTGAATAATAGGTAAATTGGAAATCCATCTCCTATAAAAATAGTTCAAAATGAGAGTGGATTTTCAATCCATTGCAACTTGGAGTTATCCACACAAGCTCTATGGATTTATTATTCTTACATGCCGAATCCTTCAACTCGAAAATATCCTAAGGTAATGGCACAATGTTTAAGCTAAATGGAGTAACATAAATTAAATGAATGGGTGCAGGAAAGCTTGGACTCAAGAAAGTTAGAATTACGCTCACGCCCAACAATAAATATGATGATACCAATGAACGTATTCGAGGGCCCCACCAAGGAACACCATCACGGGCGAGGAATCGACGGTGAAAGTGGGGACGAAACTATAGACGAAGGCAGTGGAGGAACAAAGGAAATCCGAGTGAAGGTTCTTGTAAAACGTGGCAATAAGCAGCAGACGAAGCAAATGTATATCCCTCATGACTGCTCTTTGGTGCAGAGCACGAAACAGAAAGAAGCAGCTGAGCTTGAAGAAAAACAAGACATAAAAAGGCTCGTCTTGGAATACAATGATAGAGAAGAGGAGGAACTTAATGGAGGGACACAATCATTGAACTTGACTCAAAGTGGAGGTCGAGTTGTGAACCGAGGGCATACTTGGGATGGACATGGAAGGGGTGGTGGGCCCCGTCATCGGCACCTTTTTCATTCTGGTGCTGGGCTCTACTATGGAAGGAGAAGATAACTTTAGTAAAAAGATTCAGAGAAATAGTTGAAGCGGGGGTCATATAAGCTATATTCCTACAAAGATATATCTTTGAAAGATATATCTTTGAAAGATGAAGGATTATCATTCTTGAATAGCTTAAGAATTTCTACAAAGGCCGGTTTAGCTTTCAGGAGGATTAGATTCTGAAATGGAGGTGTGAATGTGATGATTGTACTGTGTACTGTGTAAGATATATTATATTTTTCTTCTTGGGTTGTTTGAAGGAATGTATGTATAGACGATAGATGGACGATAGTTATTGTACATGAAATGTATCGCAGAGGTGCTTGATTCTATCTGGTCACAATTCATGTTGTGGGATCCATCATGTGTGATTATATTGGATTTGAGCTTATGGTTTTGATTCCGATGAAGTGATAAATTAGTTATGTTTTAGAGCAAATTAACAATGCATTAATATATGTTTTAGAGCAAATTAACAATGCATTAATATATATTTAAGGGAAAATTACACTCGCTCACTGTTATGTTACGATAGGTAATTATACAAATTTATCATCTTATAATTGAAATTACAATATCTAATCCATTATAATTAAAAATTATATTTATCTTCTGAGATCAATTTTTTGATGATGTCATTATATGAACTTTCGAAGAAAATACTCCCGTCCAAATGTTCTTTAGGAAAAATTGCACTAATTGCCCCTCTTATTTTTGAAATTACACAAAACTCCCCTGATATAATGCACTTCTTATAATCACCCCTCTATGTGTTAAAAAGTTTTTACAATTTAGTTCCTAGAAACCTTACAATTAGCCCCCTATAGGGGGTGTTGATAATTTCAAAAATAGGGAGGGGGGGATGGGTTTGGTAATTACACATTAGAAGAGGTGGTACGGCTTTTACAAAAATATTATTCCAATTTTTTTTATTTTAAAAAAATTTAAGTGAAGGGCAAAAATGTCATTTAGTATTGTTTGACCTTTGATCGAGGGTTTCCAGGGCGTAAATGTAATTTTCAATTATAATGAGTTAGGTATTTGTAATTTCAATTATAAAAAGGTAAATTTGTGTAATTATCTATTATAGCAGTGAGTGTTGGTGTAATTTTTCCTATGTAAGGGCGAAAGATTTGGATTTGGATCAAGCACCTTTGAATTTCTTGTCTTCTTTTGTTTATATGGGAATCATGTGAACAAATATATTCCTTTCGGCTATAGACCAATCGCAATTCATCACCATCTTGCCCGCTTCCAATTGATGACTGGCTATTATATAAGTGATAGGTGCACGATCGACTTTGCACGACACATAAGAAAATTTTAAGGTGGATCGGGAGTGTTGCTCCCGGTGCATTTACACCACACATTTACAATAAGTGGGGTGGTTTCACACCCACCTAACCCTGTGTAAATCACTTCATCCCAAATGTTTATGTGGTGAAAAATGAGCCAAGAGCAACACTCCCGATCCATCATAGAATTACCCCATATATATATTACTAGAATAAATGAGTATAATGATGTTTTGTCATAACCGCATCTTATCGATCATATTGTACCTATTGAAATAGTGTTTTTTAAAACTAAATGCTATAGGTTTTGGTACGAGCATGTACCATAAAAACTATTTTGACATGCTTTTGTTTTTAAGAAACTTGTAATCATAAAAGATAGTATTGAACGATACACACACACACCCCGAAGGAATTTATAGGTATACATATATTAGAAATTAATTTATTATCAAAACTTGTCCATGAATATTTAAAGTTATTTTGAACTAAAAAAGTAAATTTATTTAATATTTATTATTTTCTTAACATACTTGCTCAATTGTAATTTACTTTCCAAATATTTAATAATTTTTAATAAAAATCTCTTTTTTCTCTTGACTTTATTTCAATATCAAATTATATCATTGAAAAATAATCTAGAATAAAATTGGCAACAAAATTACTGATAATATTTTTTACTACTTATTTTATTTATAAAATTTATTTAAGACTAATAAAAAAAGTCCAACAGTAAGTATCTCTAACAATTAAACTTTACAAACAAAAGATTCATATATAATATGATTTTATACTATTGACTTAATTTTGGTACTACTAATATTCCACTCTCCTATTACTGCGATGATCTCCTGAGAGTAATTCTTAGAAGATTTTTGGATGAAGAAAAAAGTTTCTCCCTACGAAAAATATATAAAAAGATTAAAGTATATTATTATTTTGATATAAATTTATTCGATCCTATCATTTGTAAGTAGGGACTTGGGTCAATGTTATTTGAAGATATCATTGAGCTCCTATTGTAATTAGTCTATTGTCTATCTATGTCTATGTTGTTTTAAAAGTACCAATTACTCAAAAAAATAATTTATCTTATGAAATAACTCCAAATATTATAAAGTAGAGAGATTAGAGAACTATGTAGAGAATTCTTTTATTGATTTTGTTGTGTCTCTACAATACAATGGCATAGCCTATTTATAGGCACAAAACAAGAACCTCAAAGGTTGATTACATAATGAGGAGAGTAAATTACATTGACTGATATTAATGATGAAAAGTGGAAGAACATGGAGATGAAGAGATTTTGGAGTTGTATGGATATCCACAAAATAATTATTCATAACACTCCCCCTTGGATGTCCATCACTTAAAAATATGCCTTGTTAAAACTTTACTAGGAAAAACCCAATGGGACAAAAACCTAGTGAAGGAAAAAGATTACATATCAATACGCAATCAGATGCTGCCTCATTAAAAACCTTACCAGGAAAATCCAGTGGGAAAATCTTTGGTTAAGGGAAAAAGAGTACAGTGTGTATTATCTCCCCCTTATGACAATATCAGTCAAGATCTTTAAGTCTACGCACGCCAATATTGTAGACTAATTTTTCAAATGTTGTTGTGGGAAGTGCCTTGGTGAACAAGTCAGTAAGATTATCACTGGAACGGATTTGTTGAACATTGATATCACCATTTTTTTGAAGATCATGAGTAAAAAAGAACTTTGGTGAAATATGCTTTGTTCTAGCTCCTTTGATGTACCCTTCTTTCAATTGTACAACACATGCAGAATTATCTTCATATAAAATTGTCGGGATCATTTTTCCGGAAGGTAAACCACAATTCCCTCGAATGTGTTGAATCATAGATCTTAACTAAACACATTCTCGACTTATCTCGTGAATAGCTAAGATTTCTGCATGATTAGATGATGTGACCGATATAGTTTGTTTCATAGATCGCCATCAAATGGCTGTGCCACCACATGTAAATAAATAGCCCGTTTGTGAATAACCATTATGAGGATCAAACATATATCCAGTATCAGTATATCCAATCAATGCGGACTTGGGTACATATGAATAAAACAATCCCATATCGATTGTTCCTCTAAGGTAGCGAAGTACCTGCTTAACCCCATTCCAATGCCTTCGTGTAGGAGAAGAACTATATCTTGCTAATAGATTAACAACGAATGCTATATCATGTCGAGTATGGCAAACAAGATACATTAGTGCACCAATTGCACTTAGATATGGTACTTCAGGACCAAGTAGTTCTTTATCACTTTCTCGAGGTCGAAAAGGATCTTTGTTCACATCTAGTGACCTTACGACCATCGGGGGTGCTCAATGGATGTGATTTATCCATATAGAATCGCTTTAGCACCTTTGATACATAAGCATCTTGACATACAAAAATTCCATTCTTTAAATATTCAATTTGCAACCCAAGGCAAAATTTTGTTCTTCCTAGATCTTTCATCTCAAATTCTTTCTTTAAGAAATTAACAACTTTTTGAATCTCTTCAGGAGTTCCAACGAAATTTAAATCGTCAACATAAACTGTAATTATAACAAACTCATTTTCAGATCTTTTCATGAAAATACAAGGACAAATTAGATCATTCGTATATCCTTCCTTCAACAAATATTCACTGAGACAATTATACCACATTCGTCCAGATTGTTGCAGTCCATACAAGGACTTATTTAATTTAATTGAATAATGTTCTTGAGAACTTGAATTATATGCTTCAGGCATATTAAATCCTTCAGGGATTTTCGTATATATATATATATATATATATATATCATTATCAAGCGAGCCATATAAACAGGCTGTAATAACATCCATTAGATGCAAATCAAGTTTCTCATGCATTGCCAGACTTATTATATAACGAAAAGTAGTTGCATCCACCACAGAAAAATAAGTCTCCTCATAATCTATGTCAGGTCGTTGCGAAAACCCTTGGGCAACAAAACATGCCTTATATCTTACAATTTCACCTTTCTCGTTTCGTTTTCGTACAAATACCCATTTGTATCCTACTAGCTTCACATCTTCAGGTGTACGGACTACAGGTCCAAAAACTTTTCATTTTGCATGCGAGTTTAACTCTGCCTCAATTGCGTCTTTCCATTTTGGCCAATCATTTCTTTGTCGACATTCAGTAACAGACTTTGGTTCTTGATCCTCATTATCATTCATCATATTTAGCGCAACATTATATGCAAATTATCGTTAATAATGACTTCATTTTGATTCCATCGTATCCTATTCATAACATAATCGATTGAGATCTCATTATTTTCACAATTTTCAAGTACCTGAGGTTCTTCTGGAACCGAAATACTAGTTATGACTGGGGACTTTTCCGGAGTTATTTTATCCTCGATTAGACCATCTTGATTATTAGCTCCTTTTCTTTTTTGAGGATGACTATCTTTGGAACTGATAGGTCTACCACGCTTCAGGCCTGCAGTAGACTCATTACTTTAACCGTCAGGGATAACAATTCATACTGGAGCATTAACAACTGGTACATGTGACTTAGTCTCTTTCTTTAGGTCAGTAAATGCGTCTGGCAGTTGGTTAGCTAAACCTTGCAAGTGAATTATCTTTTGAACTTCCAGTTCACTTTGTTTTGTTCGAGAATCAAGATGAGATAAAGATAATTCATTCCAACTAATTTTCTTTTCCAACTGTTGGGAAATCTGATTCATCAAAATGACAATCAGCAAATCGAGCCGTAAATAAATCTCCAGTCAATGGCTCTAGATACTTTATTATTGATGGAGACTCGAATCCAACATATATTCCCAACTTCCTTTGAGGACCCATCTTAGTGCGTTGTGGTGGAGCAATTGGAACATATATTGCACATCCAAAAATTCTTAGATGGGAAATATTTGGTTCCTGACCAAAAACCAAGTGTAATGGGGAGAACGTATGATAACTTGTTGGCCTTATGCGAATAAGTGCTGTTGCATGCAAAATAGCATGTCCCCAACAAGAAATAGGAAGTTTTGATCTCATAAGTAATGGTCTTGCAATTAACTGCAAACGCTTAATAAATGATTTTGCTAGACCCTTTTGTATATGAACATGAGCTACAGGATGTTCAACATCAATTCCAATAGACATACAATAGTCATTAAATGTTTTGGAAGTAAATTCACCAGCATTATCAAGGCGTATTTTCTTAATTGGATAATCAGAAAAATGTGTTTGTAGTCTAATCAATTAAGCAGCAATCTCGCAAACGCCAGGTTGCGAGTTGATAACAAAGATACATGTGACCATCTTGTTGATGCATCAATTAAAACCATAAAATATCTAAATGGTCCACACGATGGGTGTATTGGTCCACAAATATCGCCTTGAATACGTTCCAAAAACATAAGAGATTCACTTCCTACTTTTGTTGTTGATGGTTGAATAATCAACTTTCCTTGTGAACAAACAGCACATGAGAAATCATTTGATTGAAGAATCTGCTGGCTCTTCAATGGATGACCACATGAATTCTCCATTATCTTTCGCATCATAATTGATCCGGGATGGCCCAACCGGTCATGCCAAACAACAAACTTAGTTTGATTTGCAAACTTCTGGTTTACGATAACATGTGTTTCAAAAGTAGATATATGCGTGTAGTACAAACCAGAGGAAAATGCAGGCAATTTTTCCTATGCACATTTGTTACCAGATGTTGTCTTAGTGATGTAAAGATACTCAATATTGCCATCACTTGTTGTCTCAATATGATATCCATTTCGGCGGATATCTTTGAAGCTTAGTAAATTTCTTTGAGACTTAGTAGAATATAATGCTTCATCAATGTAAAATCGCGCTCCTCCGGGTAACAATATATTAGCTCTGCCAAAGCCTTCAATTAATTTTGCACTACCCGATATAGTACTAACATTGGCTTCTTGCATTACTAAATAAAAAAAGTACTTTTTATTCTTGAGGATGGTGTGAGTTGTTGCACTATCAGCGAGACATATATCTTCATTATTGATGTTGCTTCTGATCGAGTAAATACTCATTCTTTATTGAAACATAAAAAGAAATAAATCAATATTATTTAATATGAGAAAAGACAATCTTATGAATAAATTCATATATTGATCTTAAAAAGAAATCAACATGCTTAAATATTTATTTATAAATTACTAGAATTAAAACTTAACAAATTAGTTTTGAACACTTTCATCTCCAATCAAGTGATCAATTTTTCCATCAGGATCAACAAAGAAATCAACAACATCTAAATGAGTGTCATCAAAATGGCCATGATCAAAATTGCCATCTTCAAAAACAAAATTTGTTTCTATCTTCTTTCCTTTACCTTTCAGCGATTCTTGGTAAAGGTCAACAAAATGCTTTGGTGTACGATAGGTACGTGACCAATGACCTTTACCACCACAATGACAGCATAAATTTTCCACAAATTTGCTATTTTGGCCACCTTCATGTTTCTCTTCATTATTTTTCCATTTCTGGTGGAAAGATGTGTTCTTTGAATAACCACCTTGATTTTCATGACCATATGCATGTCCACAACCTCGATTTTTTTTCATGGTTATGTTGATTATGTGTTTCTAAATTCGCTTCAGGGAATGGAGCAGAACCAGTCAAACGAGCCTCATGGTTTTTGGTTTAATCTTTATTAGATGTTTTGTTTCCTTCTTTGAATTACCATTTGCATCTAAACGAAATTCAACATCTAATACAAAAGATAAATATTTCTTTCCCGTAATGTCAAGAGCAAAAAATACAAGTTTTGCAAGTTTCATCAATATAATACTATAAGAAAAATTAGATAACAACCAATTTCATAAAATATTTGCAACAATAAGTTATTCCATACAAGTAATGAACCGGGCCACTATAAAAGAACGACTTGAAGTAATATATTTACAGTATCTAATCATACAGTCATAGTTTCAATTTCAAAATGTATTAATAATGAAACAAAAATCATATATCTTGAAACTTGTAGCTACCGTGCATGTGACATAAAGATAGAAAACATATTTTATTTTCTAAACATCTAATGTACATGTCGTTAACTGTACAGTAATTGAACACATAATATTTACCTCAAAATTAAGAAAATTGATAGCCTCACGGCCCTCACCTTCGTTGTGTTGATTTCTGCTAAAAAATCCACTGACTAGTTATTTCAATTCCCCGGATTAAGGTGCTAACAACTTGAGACGGATCGTGCTGATAACGTATTATGAATAACTCCAAATATTATAAAGTAGAGAGATTAGAGAACTAAGTAGATAATTCTTTTATTGATTTTGTTGTGTCTCTACAATACAAAGGCATAGCCTATTTATAGGCACAAAACAAGAACCTCAAAGGTTGATTACATAATGAGGAGAGTAGATTACATTGACTCATATTAATGATGAAAAGTGGAAGGACATGGAGTTGAAGAGGTTTTAGAGTTGTATGGACATCCACAGAATAATTATTCATAACAATTTAATATTTTTGCGAAGCGTATTGTGAGACCCTAATGAGTATGTTTATTATATATTCATAAATGAATAAAATAAAGCTAATAGATTTCATTTAAGAGAGTGCAACATTTTAAAGTTTGAGGTAGTAATTTAGAATAATGTAAATTTTGTTAAAAAAATGGAGTTTAAGGTTGGGGTTTAACTTGAGCTCTTTCTTGAATATTAAGAAATGATGACATATAATCAAATAATTAATAAAGATTTATTAAAATTTAATATTTACAATGCATATGATTTTAATTGTTATGATAGATTAATCATGTAAAACAAAATATTCGCATGGTTATAATTGCTCAAAATATTTTAGATATCTTTTTTTGAAGAAAAATCGGTCTTATATATCATTCAATCGAAAGTTTACAACGCTTGGAACAATACAATTCATATTGACTCAAACGATGTAGTAAGAACATCTGAAACATTAACTATCAAGTTCTTGAAGATAACAAATCTTAAGAACTCACAACCGAACACAAGAAAATTCTTGTGCAACTCCTATTCAAGGAGAGATAAAACTCTCATTCGAGAGAGAAAGTAAAATACTAAGCAAAAGATCTAAAGCGCTATATAAAAACTTATGCATCACCCGTCTTCATCTCGTCAGATCTGTCTCTGTCTCGTTAGATCCATAGTCGTCTCGTCAGATTTAAAGATGTGATGTACAAGTTGAAGAAGGGTGTTCCAACCCAATTCGCCGACGATGGTGGTGGTAACAATGGTGAAGAAGACGACTGTTTCACCAAGCCATTGCCGGCGGAGGAATATAGAAGAAAAAGAAGACTAGGGTTTAGAGAGAGATGTGGAGAGAGAGTATAACAATCGTTAGTCAGGGAGGGGTAAATGTAGGTTTTATTCTAAATATTTTAGATATCAAAGTCATTGAAATTCGTTAAACACATTACCTTTATTATTTCAACTTTTTGTTTCATGAATCTTTGATACTGATTTCTAATATAACTTTCAATCTAAGCAATAGATGAGACTATGTAGAAGAAATTGATTTTCTTTTATTGATAACATCATTTAATTGTTTGCATTTTATTCGTTATAGATAAAAAGAAACATGACATCAACAACCAAATGTTGGACGAGTGGAAGAGACAGTTAAAATTTAAGAAGAAAAAAGCAAAAAATTCATTACAAGCAAAAAAGAGTACGATCATCAAAATGAAATGAAAGAAAAAAAGGAACTAATACTATATAATCTAGAAATAACTATAGTTTATTGTTTAATAGTTTATTTAGTTTGATAGTCCATAATTAAGTCTCTTTAATTATATTAGGGATAAAAACGGACAATTCCCAACCTATGGGAGTTGCATACTTTGTCCTCCAGCCTATTAAAATGTGCAACTGACACCCTCACCACCGGTAAATGTTGCACTTAATCCCCTGTGAGCGGATACATCGGAATCTTAGTGAATATTCGGGTGCATGTGACATGCACGTGACATTGGTAAGGGTAATATCATCACTCAGGAGGCAAAGTGCTATGCAACCCATAGGATAGCCAGTTATCTGATCCCAATAATTTTCCATTTTTTCAATTCAAATGTGCATAAATTTTCAAATAGAAAAAGGAAAGCAAAAAAGTTCAAAAAAAAAAGGAAAAATTCATAATAAAAAACCCGATTATAAAAAATTCAGAAAAAGTCAAAAGAAGAAATAAAAGAAAATAAAAAAAAAATAGGAGAAATAAAAAACTACAGAAAAATAAATACAAATTTAAAAATTACTGTAAATTTTTGAAAGATTCAAGAAAGAAAAATCAGAGAAAAAAAATAGTTTATTCAAAAAATCCAAAAAAATAAATTGAGACTCAATTGGAATCCAAAAGAAAATGAAAATTATTTTTTTGACCTTTTGAATTTAATTTTCTTTTGAATCTTTTTGTTTTTTAATAACTCAAAATTTTAGAGATTTACTGGATTTTTCTTATTTTTTCTAATTCTTTTTTAGTTTTCTAGACTTTTTGATTTCTTCTATTTTGTTTTTCTAGATTTTTATAAATTTTCTAACTCTTTTCCTTTGATTTTTTTCTGAATTTGTTTTGATGCTTTTCCCATTTTTTATTGCTTTGTTTTTTTTTAATTTGGAAAATTAAAAACATTTGAATTTTTAAAAATTAAGATTTAAAAACTAAAAGAAATTTGGTATTAAAGCGGAGCACCCCATATTCTATGGGGCGCGTGACACTTTGCTTCCTGAGTGACGATTTTATCCTTGCTAATATCATGTGCGTGTCACATGTGCCGGAATATTATAGAAGATTCCATCGAATCCAGACATGGAGTGTTATGTACAACATTCACCAAAGATGAGAGTGTTAATTGCACATTTTAATAGGTTGGGGCAAAGTGCACAACCCAATAGATTGGGGGTTTGGGGGGGGGGGGGGTGCTCTGTTTTTTTCCCATTATTTTATTCTATCATTTGTGATGATAATTTTTTCATATTTTATTGTATATTCGTATTCTAATATTCTAAGTCTTTATTAAACATAATTTTGTAATGATTTCTGAGAAAGTTTGTATGTTTTATCAACTTTATTTATGAAAGTATATCATGATTAGTATTAGAATTTAGAAGAATATTTAATTGGAGTATAGCAAAAATTTAAAATGCTAATAATTAAAATACGATGATAACAAGATTCAAGAGTTGAGAAACAAACCAAATCTCTCAATATATTCTTTTCTATTGCGTATTAATTTTACTACTCCTATATGTTTGTCAGTAAACACTTTATCTTACAAAAAGACATTTCATATAGATAATAGTTTTTGAAGTCTTACAAATGTTTATTCATCCATTATGGTCAAAATAATTGATGTGTGTATTTGTGAATGTTAATCTTACCATTTTATGTAAGCACTTCTTTTAAACTCAAAATAAAGATATTATCCATGCGCAACACGTGTACAGTTTACAAGTATATATAATTGAACGATATATATATATATATATATATATATATATTATACACACACACACACTGAAGGAAGTTTCAGAATTTATAGATATGAATATACTAGAAATTCAATTATTATCAAAACTTGTGTAGCAATGTGTGATATTTTCAGAATATAAAAAGTAACTCATTAAAATAGGGAATTAGTGAAAAGAGAGACTAAAGTAATTTTCTTGAATCATTTCAAAATCTAAATTCTAGAATTAGAATATGAATATAAAGAATTTGACTTTGACTATATTAATTTGAAAGGGTCTTATGTGTCACTTATCAAAAAAGAAAAAGAAAAAAGAGATAAATGCATGATTTGAAACTAACTAATTCTTATGCTGGTTAGGTTCAAAAGTCTCTCAAATACTTTGGCATAGAACCTGCACTTATTATTATCATGGTATGAGTATTTCATTAATTCTTTAAAATTAACCAGAAGCTCTATATTGATTTTTATCCTTTTTCTTGCAAAATTAGAGTTTAAATCTTTATGAGTTTTATATCTCAATATCGCAAAATCATACCTACCGAAATTGTATGATAATGGATACAATGATACCTGTTTGGAACAAATTAATTGTCACAAAATCGCAATTATTAGTATGATATAAGTTTCATAGTTTTCCATTTATCTTTTCTTTTTCTATTTTTTACTCTCTCCCACTACTTACGGATAATTTCTTTCCCAACTACTTATAAATATCTTATACAAATCCCTATAACATATATATATATATATATATCTATATATATATATATATATATCATAAATAAAGTACCAGTCATACACTCATACTATAATATCAATTGAGTAATTATTGTTACAGATTTTAAGATTTAAATCCCTAACCCACTATTCCATTCATGAATCAGTCCCCACCACTAATTGAGATGTCTGCACTCCCCACTTGTAAATGTATTTTAAGATTTACTCCCTACCCACCTAAAAAGAAAGAAATGCCCCTCAATAATTGCATTTCCTTCTTCTCCAGACTTCCCTTCCCTTCCCTTCCCAGCTGCCTGCTCCGACTTCAATTTCCCCATTTCCCCACCCCACTGCGTCTTCATTTCCCCAATTCCCCACCCCACTGCGTCTTCATTTCCCCAATTCCCCACCACTAATTCTAATCAGCCCCCACCACTAGTTCACTAGTTCATCTCCATCTCCCTAAAACCCTTTCGAACACCGAGCCCTAAACAACCATATGTTGAGCTCCCGCACTGCCGCATCACGTCCGAACCCATCCACGGTAGTCGGAGCAGTCATTGACGAAGACAACCACAAATTTCACAACGATTCTCATCCATCACCAGAGAGGAATGTCTTTTAAGGACTGTCAAATTGGACGATGAACTGCACGTCCTGTCCATCGGAGAGAGTATGACCTTGGATGGAATATACGATAATCTGGCAAGAAGATGGGTAGCGATTAATTGCGAATTGGTGGTTGTGTAGTACATCTCTCCCCGGTACAAGCTTTACGCAGTTGTGAATGACGAGGAGGACTTCAACAATATGTGTCGACTACACAAAGTCTTAAATGTGGATGTGGTGGATATGTTCATGTTTCATAAAAGATCACCGGGACTAAGGAGGCACTTCCATAAGGTAATTTACATACACATTTTGATGCCTTAACATACTGTATTTGTCCCCTTTTACACACATCATGCTCAAGTTGAATATACTTTATATTGACATTAGCAATACTTAGTGTACAAAATAAAATTACTTCATGTTCTTTTTACAAATACTTCAGTTTACACATACGTCATGATCTCTTTAAACATACTTCATTTTCTTATTAACAGTACTTCCTGTTCCTTTAAAATTACTAACTTCAGTTGTGCTTAAACATACTCCGTGGTTGCTGTAACAATACTACATTTGTGCTTTAAACATACTTCATTATCATTGTAACGATACTACGTTTGTGCTCATGATTGCTGTAACAGTACTTTCTAAATGCAGTTGTTCTCATGTGTTGATGGTAGTTAAAAGGTGACCTAAATGTAGTTGTTCTTCATGTAGGGACCTAGTGCGGTATAGAACTATTATGCTGACTTTTCCAATGGAGATTGCAAGTGCCGCTTTTGAATCTACTCTCCATTTGGAAAAGCCAATATAGTAATTTTATATCCCACAAGGCCCATACGTGAGGACCCGGGAAAAAACGTGATCTAGCATACATTTTATTTCCCTGTTATTGAAGTACGGACTTCACACACATTTTAAAAGGTGTTTTAAATGTAGTTGTTCTTCACGTAGGGGACCTAGTGCGGTATAGAACAATTTCACTGGCTTTTCCCGTGGAATCTGCAAGTGCTTATTTTGAATGCAGACTCCATGTGGAAGTGCCAGTATAGTGATTTTATATCCCACAAGGCCCCGACGTGTGGACACTTGTAGTGTGACACCTTTTAACTCATAAGACAGTGACACTAATGCTTTGATATTTTTTATCGTTTAGTGTTTTGTTTACTTGTATTTGACATTATTGATAATTCTATATTTATATAGAATTATCTAGCTTTTATTTGGTGGTTTGCATGCTCTTTCGTCATTTCGTGTTGGTGATTTCGAGTATTTAAGCGTTTTTTTGTTGTTTTTGTGTTAAGTTGTCTTTGACAGTTGTTTTAGTGTGTTTTTGTTATGGTTTGGGGTGTTTTTAGTAATCCTGGAGTCTTGGGTGTTGCTTTTGAATGAAATTATGTTTTATAGGTTCTCATTTGCATAAATTCACAATTGAGAGGAGCAAATCACAAAGAAAGAGGAGAAAATCACATAGGAGAAGGAAGAAAATCGCAAATTAAGGAAAGAGATAAGGAAGAATCAAAGAAAATCTGAGATTGTCACGTCATGCCGTGGCATGGCACGGCGCGTGAGTAGGCAGCCAGTTTCATGTACAAATTTGAACTAGACATGTCACGGCATGGAACTTCATGCCGTGGCACGAGACCTGCGAGACCTGTTCCTGATTTTTCGTCCAGCGACCAGGCTGCACTCTTTTGACCATATCTCCTCAACCAAATATCCAAATCTCTTGATTCTAGTGAATTTTTAAATCTAACAAACGAGGCTTCAACTTTCCTATTAGGGTCGGACTCATTGGAAGCCGTTAGATCAGATAAAATCGAGCTTAAAGTGGGCGGGTGGGATCCATTAAAAGCAAAAAAGGGAATTTTGGAGATATAAAAGGATTAGTGAGCTACATAATAAGAGGAGACATTTTTTGCTGAGAAAAGAGAGAGAAAAAACTAGAGAAAACACATGTTGAGCAAAAGAAGAGGATTTTACAAGAATACAATTGATTCAAGCGAAGATTGACATCACTAGAGAGAAGAATATTTCACCTTAAAGATTTATTTCTTTTCCTTATTGGTTAGATCTTTCTATGTTGAATTTGTGGATTGTAAACATGAATTCTCTTAATTTTTGTGGGTTTTTCTTAACTATCATCAGCTAAATTTGTAATAGGCGCACCCCGAAACTCTAGTTATTTGGATTTAATGTGAATTTATATTTAGTTTAATTCTTCATCTCGTTGCTTGTTTAATTTTGTGCTTTATGCCTCAAGTAGATTGGCCACCTATTTTGAGTATTTGTTTACTTAATTGAACTAGACATAGGAATATTAAGTATAGAACTTGGATTAAACAGAGAAGGATAATGAACTTAGGATAGGATAAGTTGCATTATTTGTCTTTGAGGATAGACATATACCCTTAGACCCTTCTTAGCTTGAAGATATCTTAATCTCAATGTGTCTAGTTTTAGTTTCTTCTTGCATAGATATGGAGAAGACTAGAGTTAGATAAGTTTTTTATGTATTCGATAGTTGCATAGAAGTATATTAGTGTTTAGAGTTAGTAATTGAGATGGTGATAGAACTAGAGATTAATTCATTGCTTTAATCCGGTAACTATAGGGAAGGAGGGAGCCTATATTTAATTAATTTGGTTAATTCTCACTTAATTCTTATTTTTAATTAGTTGTTAATTTTTGTTTTTCGTAGTAGGTTAATTACAAAATCATATTATTAATTTGATATAAAAGGCACTTAGATATATTTTCACTTTAATTCTTTATAAATTAGGTTAAGTCTTCATGGAAACGATATCCGTACTTTGATACACTTTATTACTTGTCGGCACATAACGACCAACAATTATTATCTTTTTTATCTCACTAATACCTTGTATTGTTTTTGTTTCCTTCAGCACGACGAAGAGGATGAATGATTGAAAAATTGTGTGACGGGTTGGGCGATTTGAGTAGATATCATAAAGGGTTGCTTGCTAAGCCCTAAATCTGCTCTTGTTTTTTGGAGACATTACTGGGGCAATTTGTTTTGAAACTCTTTTCAGATGTTAGTTTTGTCATTGTCTAATGATAATGATTTGTATATTTGTTATGAATATGTTGACACGTTTTGTCATATTTATTGATTTGGTTTTGTGGTATTTATGTTAATTCATGTTTTTTTCATATATATAGCACGTAAATATAGCACACAAATTTAATGCCATACGTCCATTAAAATGTATAAAAAGTCAATTTACATGTATACAAATACGTCATTTATAAGTCGCAATATGTCCAGTGGAATTGCATATGCATAATTTTACATGTAAACATACGTCATTTGAATGTAAACACACGTCATTTAAATATACTTATACGTCAATTGATATGTATCCTTACGTCAATTATTATGAATACATACGTCGATTGATATGTATGCATACGTCAATTATTATGAATACATATGTCAATTGATATGTATGCATACGTCAATTGATATGTATGCATACGTCAATTGATATGTATCCATAAGTCAATTGATCCGTAGTCATACGTCAATTGATGTGCATACATACCTCAATTGATATGTCCACATACGTTAATGGATACTATACATACGTCAATTGTTGGATACAAATACGTCAATTAATATGTATACATACGTCAATTTATATATATCCATACGTCAATTGACATGTATACATACGTCATTTTTACATATGCATACGTCAATTGATTTGTATCCATACGTCAATTATACATATGCATACGTCATTTGATACGTATACATACGTCAATTAATATTAAGCCATACATCAGTTTATACATATGCATACGTCAATTGATATGTATTCTTATGTCAATTATACATATGCATACGTCAATTCATATGTATTCATACGTCAATTTATAGAAATTCATACGTCGATTTATAGAAATTCATACGTCGATTGATGTCACGCTTACGTCAATTGATGTTATAATACGTCAATTTATACATATGAATACGTCAATTTATATATATAAATACGTCAATTTATACATATGCATACGTCAATTGATATGTATTCTTATGTCAATTATACATATGCATACGTCAATTCATATATTCATACGTCAATTTATACAAATTCATACGTCAATTGATGTCACACTTATGTCAATTGATATTATACATACGTCAATTTATACATATGAATAAGTCAATTCATACATATAAATACGTCAATTTATACATATGCATACGTTAATTGATTTGTAGCCATACGTCAACTATACATATGCATATGTCAATCGACAATGTACATACGTCAATTATACATATCCATACGTCAATTTATATGTATACATACGTCAATTGATATGTATACATACGTCAATTGGTATGTAGCCATATGTCAATTGATGATATTATACATACATTAATTGATACGTATGTATATGTCAATTGATGTGTATCCATACGTCAATTGGTCTGCAGTCATACGTCAATTGATGTGTATACATATGTCAATTGATATGTCCACATACGTCAATGAATATTATACATATGTCAATTGTCGGTACAAATACGTCGATTGATATGTATACATACGTCAATTTATACATATGCATACGTCATTTGATATGTATACATACGTCATTAACATTAAACCATACGTCAATTTATGCATATGCATACGTCAATTGATCTGTATTCTTATGTCAATTATACATATGCATACGTCAATTTATACAAATCAACATGTCAATTGATGTCATACTTACGTCAATTTATACATATGCATACGTTAATTGAATTGTAGCCATACGTCAATTATACATTCGCATACGTGGATTGATAGTGTGCATACTTCAATTATACATATCCATATGTCAATTTATATGTAGCCATACATCAATTGATGATATTATGCATACGTCAAATGATTTTCAAACATACCTCAATTGATATTATACATACGTCAATGTATACATGTGCATACGTCAATTGATATGTATACATACGTCAATTGATTTTACACATACGTCAATTGATATGTACCATACGTCATATGATATGTAGCCATACGTCATTGATGTGTACCTACACATCATTTCACTAGTCACTTATATGTAATAATACTTCAATTTATATGTAAAAATAAGTCGATTGTAACTATATATACTTCGTTCTAAAGGTAAACATACATCAGTTGAAGTAAGTCATGTTTCGCTGTATTTTACAATGTATTATATACAATATAAGTCAATTTACATGTAAACATACGTCAATTGATGTAAACCATGGACCTTAAACCATAAACCCTAAATCCTAAACCATAAACCATAAATCCTAAATCCGAAACTCTAAACGCATTATTTTTTTAAAAGAAATAATTGTATATATTTGTAATATTTTAAAGTTATATTATACAATTTATTGGAGAATGATAGGAGTTGAATCGATAAAGGTACATATCTTTCACAAACATAATATGTGTAAACACTACTACTAGTGATCACAAGTGTAAATTGCGTGAGTTTGTAGCTTTGAAATACTCATTCACATACTTATACTTGGGCATGTTATATATATATTTATAATGTCACGTAGGTTGCATTAAACAACATACTTGGAGCAAAATACGCAATATACGGATCAATTGATGTATGTATGTGTCAATTAACGTATGTATACACATCATTTGATGTAAGAATATATATCAATAGACGCAAGGATATATATATATATATATATATATATCAATTGACGTATGTCTACACATCAATTGACGTATGTCTACACATCATTTGACGTATGTATACAATCTATTGACGTATGGCTGCATAAAATTGACGTATGATTATATTTTAAGTGATGTATAGATTATATTAAATGACGTATAGATACAATAAAAATGACGTAATGTTCATATAATAAAAATATACCATACAAATCATCCAATACATCATTAATTGCGTCGTCAACTATGCCCTCTATCTCAAAATAACTGTGGCCATACGTGCCCTGAAAGAATCTAACCCAACGCTCTGGTGATACAACCAAAATGACTCAGAATCTACGGCAAAACACTTTGCCCACATGCACACAAAACCCCCACAATCCACCCCCCTCTTGTTGGTGGCAATCCTCATTTTTTTCCATGGTTCCCTCGCCAATATCATAACCCAACTTATGTTTCAGATAACTCGAGAAAGACTTAGCCTGCAAAAAGGAATTTAACATTTTTAATATTTTTTAAACACTCATTTAAAATGAAATGTAAACGAACTCACAATGAGTATTGCCGCTGCTGAATTCTTCGGGGTCCAGACAAAATTCATGTGTATGAACTTTTTCTCCTTCGTATCAATAACCAGGAATGTCCAATGAAATTCGTCGACAATTGGGATCATGATATACCGACACGTGTTCATGACATCCAGTGTCAGCTTCTGTATAGATTTGGCTGAATATGCAGTCAAGTTATTAGCAACACCTACATACTGATCTTGATGGACGGACATGCTTAGTTTGCGAAGTTTCAGAAGGACTTCAGTCTGTTAAGTGTTAATTTGTTAGTATTTACAATCTAACAAAATCCCAACACGTACGATTATTTTTTAAGATTGTTCTACATTGATACCTGAAAATAAGAGGGAGAGTAGAAGACGCCGTGGCCAACAGTCATTGAAATGACATTATTACACAGAATGTTCACGTAGCAATCCACTAAAGACGAGGATAGTGCCTCCTCGAACAATAGATCACAAAACTCTTTGTGACGAAGATCAAGTACAGGTACATCCCAAGCAGGCACACAACAAATTGAGATTTATCATTATTAGTAGACAGATCAATTAAAATAAAAAAAAGATATGTAATATATTTAGTATTTGTACTCCAACATGTCTCCACAAATATAAGCATCAATGATCCGCCGATCATTGTCACTTAGGTCGGCCCGCCCCTTATAGTCCATCCTCTCTTTCTAGTGCTCAAGGGTATTCTAATATTCTAAGAAGTAAGAATTAATATTTTGTAATGATTTCTGAGAAAGTTTGTGTTAGGAATTTCATGTTAGATGTTTTGATGATGACAATTAGGACTTTTTGCTAGACCCCAAAATATGTAAGTTTGTTTTTCAGCTTTGAAGCGTTAGATTTGTAATAGGCTTTGTTTTATTTTTATTCTAGATTGTTAGGTTAAGCTGTCTTAGACTAAGCGTCTGGTATGTTCTGAGTGAGTTTAGCAGAAGTAAAGTTTGAAGACTCAAACGCCTGAAGTCTAAATAAAGATGAAGATTCCAAGCGTCTAGAATGACCAGCTACACCAAGCGTCACCTTATAGGATAGAAGTGATTCAAGGTTGAATAAGCGTCTATCAATGACTCATTTCACCTGAATTTATTTCTAAGTCCAGAAGGAGTTTTAATGCAAATATTCTCAAAGCATTAAATGCCAACGGGCATTTAATTCAAATGCAATAAATGCTGATAAGAGTGTTAAATGTGATAAGCACTTTCATACGTACGAAGAAGCCACCCTATTGGACTGTCAACTATTCAAAGACTGCAGCACCAACTTTTGTGCAGCAGATTTTCAAGAAAAAGGACAAAACGTTGTTCACTCGCGAAAGTGAGAGACACGCGCTCTTGCATGTGTCAAACGGACACTTTTTCCAAGAATGCCTATAAATAGGACTTCAACAACAAGCCAAACACATAGAGAACAATTATCAAATCGAATTGCTGTTGCATTGAAGTCTCATTCCTTACAATCTCAGAAAAGCCAGAATTCTCAAGAAAATATTCTCTTTGCTTTTCTTCAAATCCTGAGACAGTCAACCAATATCTCAAACATTCTTTTCGGAGAACCCACATTACTACTGAGATATTTGTTTGAACTTTATCAAAATCAAACAAACCGTTTAGAAAAACCCCTATCCAAGCCTCGCGATCTGTGTGAAGTCGAAGTTGGATACTTGCCATATTTCTGGGTGAAAGAAGCAAGGGGATTGAAGTGATTTGGAGCAGAAATCTGTGTGATCAAGGAGCTCAAGTCATCGACATCCATCTCTCCCTAATTTGTAGAAGATTCTGTGTGATTCTTTGAGAATCATTTTAGTGGATTGCCTCCAAGTGTTCGAGGAGAAGAAGGACGTAGTTGGGATTACACCACCCAACGAACCTTACAAATATTGTTCTTTACTTTACTTTCAGCATTCATATTGTCATATCATAAACTGATAAAGTAAAACTTAATCAAACATTAAGCAACTAAATACACTTTCTGTGACGCTAAAGCTTTCAAAGAGAAGACTCCAAAAATCATTTCGCTGTGCTAACACTAATCAAAGAAGTGAACGCTCAAACCTATTTGGTTGCAGTATTCAAGTCTTGAAATCTAAGTTAACTTTCTAAAAACAGTCTTCGTTAGACGCTTCACCAAAGCGCCTATATTTTAAGTGAACGCTTAAGTCAAGTGTTAGACACTTCAAGCGTCTACTTTTGAAGCGTCCAAAATCGTTTTTATACGAATCTTTTGAAGTCGAAAAAGACTTCAGGGTCTATTCACCCCCCCTTCTAGACCCTTTCGTATGCTACTTGGGACTAACAAGTGGTATCAGAGCGGTTAAAGTTGAAATTTCAAAATTTCCAAGCATAACTGCTTGTTTAGGTCCTTTTTCAAACTTAGTTGCTTAAGATTTTAAACATGGCATTTGCTAAAGTTCCCAAACTGACTGAATCAAATTTTGACACATGGAAAGTCAAAGCATTTACATATCTCTGTTCATGTGATGATGACATGTGTGATATTATTTCAGATGGGCTAATCAAAATATATAAAGTTATCACAAGAGCGCCTGGAGCCATAGAAGACACTCACGATGGTTACGTTGAAAAACCGAAGAGCTAATTTGGATAATGTTGGTCGTAACACTCTGTATACGGCTATTGGTGATAATGACAACCTATTCAACAAGATCATGTCATGCAAAACCACTAAAGAAATATGGGATAAGTTGGCTACAATTTGTGGTGGTTCAGCTCAGATTAAAGAAAACAAACTTTCCATTGCCAAGGAAAAGTTTAACGGATTTAAGATTTACAGCTCTAGTTACAGAACTTACATCGTTGGGAATGGATTTGCAGAATCGAGAAATGGTGGTTAAGATCTTTAGAAGTTTACCAAGTAAATTCCTGATGAAGACAACTGCTATGAGAGAATCAAATATGCTGTATCTCCTAACTCCAGAAGACGCCTTTTCAGAGCTCAAAGCATTTGAGTTCGAGTTGAATTCTGCTAGTGATGTTGTGAATAGTCCCGTGATTGAATCTGGAGCGCTTATAGCATTAATCAAAGGCAAATTGGGCAATAAAGGAAAGAATTTAGATATCAATGAAGAAGAGGAATTGGCTTTGCTGAATAGATTCAGAAAGTTCTTAAGATATGAAAAGAAAGGAAAAGGTTTCAATAATCAAGGACAAAGTTCATATCAAGCGTCTTCTCCGATGCAACAACAGCTTCAAGCGCCTCAGTATTCTGTTCCTTCACCCCAATCGTCTGTTCAGTACCAAGCATCTACTCAAAATCTCTCAGCTCCAGTGGTCTCAAAATCACACATTGCAAGGTTAACAAATGAACAAAAGATAAAAACTAATCTTTGTTACAATTGCAGGAAACCAGGACACTACCATGTAAATTGCTCTTATCCAAACGTATCCAAGCCCTCAAGGCAGGATTACTTGGATATAAACCAATTCAGGAGCAACCTTCGTCAACAAGGTTTGCTAGCGGAATCAGAACCAGCATCCGCACCTGAAGAGTAGTGACGATGATGAGCCATTGGATGACTCAGCGCTCATATGTCTCATGGTCAGAGATGATGAAGCGTCTCTTGAGGTACCTAGAGCTAGAGCCGATACATTTGTGTGGTACTTCGATAGTGGATCGTCAAGGCACATGACTGGTTCCAAAGATCTTCTGATCAACTATCGAGCTGTCAATGGTCCTCAGGTTGTATTTGATGACAACTCCAAAGGTAAAACCAAAGGTATAGGTACTGTGCATAGGGTGAACATCATGATAAGTGATGTTTATTATGTTGAGGGTCTGAAGCACAATTTATTAAGCATAAGTCAATTTTGTGATAAAGGTTTTGAAGTCATATTCTCAAGTGACTGTTGCTATATAAATGACGCTAAGACTATGTCTACTAAATTAAAGGGTAAAAGAACTAACAACGTATATTTGGTAGATTGGGGTTCAACACTTGATAACAACCCAACATGTTTTGTTGCTAAAAATGAATCTAAAATGGGTTGGTTATGGCATAGAAAAATGAATCACCTCAACTTCAAAACAATCTCTCAGCTTATAAGTCAAAATCTTGTAGAGGGATTACCAAATGGACCATTTCACAAGGATCGCCTTTGTGACGCTTGTCAAATGGGTAAACAAGTTAAATCATCTTTCAAGAGAAAACCTCATCTATCTACCTCTAGAATACTTGAACTACTTCACATGGATTTGTTTGGACCTGTTCAAACGATCAGTGTAAGCGGTAAGAAGTATACTTTGGTGATAGTTGATGATTTCTCTCGATTTACTTGGGTGGAATTTCTTTCATCCAAAGATGAGACATGTGACAAGTTAACAACGCTTATTCGACAACTTCAAATATTAAAAAATCTTAAGGTTGTAAGAATAAGAAGCGATCACGGTACTGAGTTTACTAACAAGATTGTTGATTGTGCAGAGAATGGAATACATCATGCGTATTCAGCTCCCAGAACTCCCCAACAAAATGGTGTTGCTGAGCGCTGGAACCGAACGCTTAAGGAAGCCGCTAGGATAATGTTAGCAGAATCTAAGCTTGCTCCTAGGTTTTGGACCGAAGCGATCAACACTGCCTATTACACTCAAAATCGTTGCATGATCAACAAACAGCATGGGATCTCCATATGAACTATGGAAGGGACGTAAGCCAAATGTTTCATATTTTCACGTCTTTGGTTCAAATTGTTTTATCCATAATATTGGATCCCAAAGTCTAATGACATTTGATCATAAAGCGGATGAGGGAATCTTTCTAGGCTACACCAAGAATGGAAAGAATTTTCGCATCCTAAATAAGATCAAATCGAAGGTTGAGCAATCTATTCATGTTGTTTTTGATGATGCTAACCAAGAACCGAGTAAGGTTAATGTGAATGATGTAGGAGTTGAAGATTTATGTCATCAAGCGTCTAAGATTACTATTGATGAAAATACTGACGACGATGATGAGATCTCAGTGCCACCTCCTAAGATTACTCTTGAGGTTAATATGGACAATATTGTAAGAATTGCTGATGATCATGAAGAGAGTGATCATCAAGAGCAAACAAGAATCTGTGAACTTGAAGCGCCTACGCAAGAGGATAATCAAGCGTCTGATCGTCAAGCGTCTGTTCAACTTCTTAAACCTTTCCAACCAGATAGACTATGGCTGCGTGGTCATCCACCTGAGCAGATTATTGGAGATATTGAAGCGCCTGTTAGGACTAGAGCCGCTACGTTCAATGAGGCTATGTTCACAAGCTTTTTATCTCAAATGGAACCTATGAAAGTGGATGAAGCGCTAAGCGACCCAAGTTGGATTGAAGCCATGCAAGAAGAGCTTAATCAGTTTGAACGAAATAAGGTTTGGACGCTAGTACCAAGACCAACTCACCAAGGAGTTATTGGAACTAGATGGGTTTATAGAAACAAGATGGATGAGAACGACATTGTGATAAGGAACAAGGCCAGACTCGTAGCTCAAGGATATTGCCAAGAGGAGTGTATTGACTTTGATGAGACATACGCTCTTGTCGCTCGTCTTGAAGCAATCCGCATATTTCTAGCGTATCCAGCGTTCAACAAGTTCATGGTGTATCAGATGGACGTGAAGAGTGCTTTCTTGAATGGTAAACTCCAAGAAGAAGTATATGTGGAGCAACCACCAGAATTCATCAACAATCATGGTAAGGGTATGGTCTACAAGCTAGACAAAGCACTTTATGGGCTTAAGCAAGCACCCCGAGCATGTTATGACACTCTCTCTATCTTCCTCATTGGTAAAGGCTTTTCAAAAGGCAGCGTTGATACAACGTTATTCAAAATTACCAATAACGAAGATATTCTCTTAGTCCAAATTTACGTTGATGATATTATATTTGGTTCTACTAACAAGCGCCTGTGTGAGAAATTTTCGAAAATGATGCAAGAACAATTTGAAATGAGCATGATGGGTGAATTAACTTTCTTCTTAGGATTACAAGATAAACAACTTCATAATGGCATATTTATAAACCAAGCTAAATACACAAGAGATATGATTAAGAAATTTGGTATGGAAAATGCATCATATTCAAAAATTCCAATGAGCCAAACGCTTAAGTTAGATAAAGATGAAATTGTGGTGGTCCCAAGTGGCATATGAAAGGGTCTAGAAGGGGGGGGGGGTTGAATAGACCCTGAAGTCTTTTTCGACTTCACATATTTTCGTATCACTTTAGAAATTTGAACACTTGGAAAGCTGAGCGCTTGGGTCAGACGCTTCAGAGTAGTTAACTTAGACTTAGTGATTTCAGCAGTTTACCAAAGTAGGGCAATGGTTAGATCGCTTAATCAGGGTTAGCACAGCGGAAATAATGTTTAGCGTTCTTTTAGTTAAATTAATCGCTTTGCAATTTTATTAGTCTTTTCCAGAATAATATAATGTGATGAATATAAGACAATAGAATATAAATGACACAATAATTTGTAAGGTTCACTGGGTGATGTAATCCCAGCTACGTCCTTCTTCTCCTTTTTCACTTGGAGGAATTTACTATGATGATTACCAAAGAATCACACAGAAACTTCTACAAAATAGTAATGGATGAAAATGATCTTGGGCTCCTTGATCACACAGACTTCAACACCAATGAAGATCGTCTTCTTCAAGCTTCTCTCACTCAGAAATACTGCCTAAAAGGTTTCAACAACTTTTCTCACTCAGATGAAAGGTTGAGGTTTGTCACTAGGGTTTGTTTGTTTTAGAGAAGATCAAACAACTTGGAATATCTCAGTTGGAGTTTGAATTTCTTCTTTGGAAGATATTTGAGATATTTGTGACTGTCTGGAATGTAGATAGAAAGCTTGAAAGGTTTTGGCTATGGGGTTTCTAAGCTTTTTCCAGAAAGAATGTACGTAAGATTTTTGGCAATAATTTCTCGTATATTTTCGTTGTTATATATTTGGTTTTTCTAGAGTAAGGTATTTATAGGCAATTTCTTGGGATCTGTCCGTTGGACACATGTAGAAGCATGCTTTTCACGTGGCGCGTGATCATACCTAAAGTCTGACATTCCTGAAAATTCGCTGAATCCGATTGGACGGGAGCAGCTAAAACTCTGAAGTTTCTGACAGTCTGGTCAAAAGGTGGCTTGTCCACAAGTCACTGTAGCTTATCACATTTAATGCTTTTATCAAGCATTTAATGCCATTTGAATTTATTTCCCGTTGGAAATAAATGTCCGTTGAATGATTACATTTAAGTCCTTCATGACTTGAGGATTTATTTCAGGTGAATCTTACATCCATCGCTTGAGACAATTTGAGCGCTTGATCCATATACCCTGAAATGGTCTTTTAGCATTTGACAGGCGCTAAGAAGAAAATCTTTATCTTTGGTTGACTTCAGACGCTGGTCTTCAACTTATTCTCTAATAGACTCATCTAGAATTCTACTAGCGATTCAGTTACTAAGACTTAGTCTAAAATCTATGAAGATAAAAAATTACAAGCCTAAACAAAATTACTAACTTTCAAACGCTTAAACAATGATCTATGGAAAATATAAACTTACATTTTATTTGGGGTCTAACATTGAATCCTATCTTGTCATCATCAAAACATCTAACATGAAATTTCCTAACAATTTCCCCCTTTTTGATGATGTCAAGACTTTAACTTTTGTAACTCTTTTATAGTTTAAGAGTTACTAAAAAGGAAAAGCCCAAATGAATAGAAGTTAGCGTTCAAAAAGTTAGTAAGGTTAGCTAAAGTTAGATTAGCTTCAACAAGATGTTTCAGCGATAAATCATTCATATGTTGAAAGAATAAACATACATGATTTATACTGAAAACAAAAAAGGAAAGAGAGTACAAAAAAAATAAAATAAAAAATTCATTCACTTTTTCGGTCTCTTTGCTCTTTCTTCGCCTTGGAGAACTTCTAGCACTAAGTCCATCAGGAGACGATCAATGTCAATCATTGTCGTATGTTGAACTTCATCGTAATCATGCCTACGAGGTCTGGCGCTTTCATTAAGTTCTAACAACCTTTCCGTCCACTCTCTTGGAGAAATTCCAAGTTCACGAATTAAATCGTGATAGATATCTTTTCTTGGATCTTTTGACGGTCTCCAATTGATAGGTCGTCTCAGCGGTCCGGCAAAAGGTTGAAATCCCATACCTTCTAAGAAGTCAACGTCCAATTCCGGAAGGGGATATCTTCCTAGATAATATCTTGGCTTTCTCTTTTTAGTTAACATCTTCTTGATGCTCACTAGTTCTTCCATCATTGATCGCCAATTTTTATTATCAGTCTTTGACATCGCTTTGGACGCTTGATGCTTTTCTGTATTTTTCCCCTTCTTGGCATCATCAAGAGAGGTTTTCAACTCAGCGACTTCTCTTCGCAAGAGTCGAACTTCGTCAACTAAGAGAGCAACTTGGTGAGCGATGCTCTGAGCAGTGGCATCGATCAAAATATGTCTGTCAGCATCAGCCGAAGCACTCTGGGCTAAGTGACGGTTGAATTCGGATGAGAGTTCAGCGATAAGGGGTGATATGCTCTTCATGATTGTAACAGTGCTTGTGTTTGAAGCATTTGCAATATCACGACTTCGCGTATCAGACATGATTCGCATATGTCTATCAGCAGTTTCAAAGATCTTGGAACAGGAACCTTCAATGTTGTGGAGCGAGTTCCGGACTGCCTGTCTGAAGTCTCTAGCGTCTGAATCACTTTCAGAATCCGAATCGGAAGAAGAACGCTCCGGGGACGGGAGAAGTCCGTAAGAACTAGAAACTGCAGCCTTGCCTTTGGATTTATCTCTGATAAAGGGCTCGATAGGCGCGTGTGCAATTTCAGCATGCACTTCTTCAATCGCTTGATCCATGATTGGATCTGCAAAAACTGGGGGCTCGACTACTGGGGCGCTAGAAGAATCTGGCAAGGAAGCCTCAGGATTTTGAGCGACTTCCGCAGTAGGTGCAGAGTCTTCTTCTATAATTTGGAGTGGGGAAGAAAGTTCTCTAACACCAATGACCCAGAGGGGGCCAAGGGCTTCCATCACATGCCTTGGACTGATCAGGTTGGATTGCGGGATAAAGAATATAGCGTCTTCGCGCTCTTCGGTACTTAGTGCCAGTTGCACATCTTTCGGTAAAGCAATCCCTGAAGTATAACGATTGAAAAAGTCCAAAATCAACGGCATGAGCGCTTGGGCTGCGTCTTGGTCCACTGACCTAATCAACGAGATCATCTTGGCCACTTGAATGTTGGATTCACTAAAGAGCATGGGGTGTAGAGTATATCCTCTGAAATTGTAACACCCGGAAAAGTGATTGAAACTGCTGTCCAGCGCTTGGGCATTTTTAAACACTGCTCTCATAGTTCTGTGGAACTCAGCAAACTCAGCGTGTTCTGTTGAAACATCAACACGAATCTGACTCTGACCGGGAAGAATTAGTTGTTTACTTGACGAAGCGTCTTCGTTTAGGTCAGGAAAGATTCTTTGAACAAAGTCGGCACGAGGATACAAGACGTAGCGTCCGCCCTGGCTGTATAAGGCGAGTTGCTGGCGAATGTAGCTTTCGATTGGTTGTCTATATCGTGGCAAAGCGCTAACATTCCCTTCAATAATCTGACGCTGTTGAAGCAAAAAGGTTGCATATCCTCGGCGTCTGTATTCTATCCCAAACTTGAAAAGAAACGGGTATCTTATAAGTTCTTCTAGGGTATAGAAATGCAGAACAAATTCTTCAGCCCAGCTGGCTGTATTCATCATCCATCTTTTGCCAAGCTTGATCTTTTCTAGCGGAAAGAAATTTCTCAAAGCGTTCCGTTTCTTCTTCATAGTCCTCAGCCCATAATCTGGCTAGATATTCTCGAGCCTCATCTTCTATCCACGAGTTGACCGGATTTGGACGCTCAGCAACAATAGGTCCTTTTTCTTTCCATAACTTAAGTGGATTAGGAGAGAGAGCGTTCTGAGGAGACTTGACGACGGAGGGGAGAGCCGAATAGCCTAGCTTGTTGAGATCTTCCTCGTCTGGATTTTTGTTCCAATCACCCATGTGGGGGGTTTTTGAAAACAATCTTGTTTGATCAAAGAGGATAAAAGGACTCGTCAAGCGACCGGTGAAATTGAATCGCTTCTCGTCAAATTCTGATCGGTTGAACGCTGGTCGACTAATATACTCAAGGCGTGAAAGAAGACGCTCTAAACTGTACAGACCAAAATTGGCAAAACGCTCGAAGATCTCAAACTTGTGTGAGTCTGAAAGATCAGGCCGATGGAGAGTTGTTTGAAATTGGATTTCTAATTCGGCAAGCGTTTGAGTGTCACGTTCTCTGGCGGCATAATAAAATTCAATATCTGAAGAGTATCCGCGCGGGAAGAAATCAATGACACGAGGAGGAGGTCCTATTGGCGTAGGAACAAAAATAATAGCTTCTGTTGGGATAGGGGCCACTTCTATCGACCGCTCAGCGTTTAAAGTTGCTTCACTTGCTGATGAAGTTTCAACGTCAGGAAGAACTTGTGATGCCTTTTTAGCGATATCCAAAACAGTTGCCATGTCCACATCTATTTCAAGTGAAATCTCCGAGAGAGGAGGGGCATCAGCGGTTGGTACATCTTGAGCTGACACATGTAAGCGATTGAGAAAAGCAAGCAAAAATTTCTACTAAGTAGAAATTACAAACAAAAGACTACATCGCTTACCCTGAGGAATATCATCGACTTTTTCAGTCGCTTGATCTGTTTCTTGAGCAATTTCCTCAGGCTCCTGGACTTCTTCTTCGGGGTCTAAATTGATAAAAGAAGTTATCGGATCAGCACGAATGGGGATATTTAGTTCTTCAAGCGTGTTGAGAACATATTGAATATCTGCTGCATAAGGTGCTAAAAGAGTTTTTATCCTAGCGTTAGAAACTTAGAGACTAATGAGGAAAGGATAGGCAAATTTGCTTAGCAAATACTTACCCTGAACATTTGAAAGCCTCTCAGATTGAGTAGCGGCTTGAGGATCGGAGCTGACTTCGGGAACATCGTCAGAGAAAGAAGCACTAGCTGACTCTCTAAGCGCTGATTTTGATGGAGCGCTAGAGGATACTGCGGGAGTAGAAAGAGGAGTACGCCTTCGTGCAAGCGGTACTTTTTCTTCTACGGCTTCTTCTTCCTCGGGAACGGGAAAGACAAACGCTGGAGGAGGAGATGGAGATTTAGGAGAGGGAGAAGGAGAAGGGATCTTTTGTTTCTTTTTGGGGTCCGGCTTCTTCTTCTTAAGATCAGGCTTTTGTTTCTTTGCGGGCTTGGATGGCTCAGTAACTTTGAGAATGATCTTTCTCTTAGGTCGCTTGACCACCACTTCTTCTTCTGATGAAGAGGACGATGATGAAGAAGACGCTTGATCTTCATCATCACTGCGAACAACTCCTTCGGCTGGAAGTCGCTCACGCTGTTCTTTAGGAACCGCTGCTCCGCCAGGTTTTCGCGGGTGAAGAAGCTCGCTTATCATTTTCTTTCCAAAAAATTTGGTCGCTGGAATCTTCTTGCCAAAAGATTGCGTATATCCGCAAGCGCAAAGAATACGACTTAGCACAATCCCGTAAGGCTTGGGATTAACAGACTTAGCCATCGCTGCTTTGAAGCGATTGAAAACGTAGAGAGACCAGTTAACTTTTAACTTGGTTAGGATGGCTACCATCATCTTGTATTGAATGTTAGTGATTTTGTCGAAACTTCCTTTTCTGCATTCAATAATCTTTGAACAAATGTCAGCGAGGATGACGTATTCGCCCTTCATATCATTCTTCTTGAAGTTTGGCTCATACGCGGCGTTAACATCGTCTTTCTTGATCAAATCCCAGACTTTGGTAGCATCTCCGAGATTGACATGTTCTACCTCACTGTCATGATTCGGGAGATTTAGTAGTGAGGAAATCAAAGAGGGAGTGAGAACAAAGGTCTCTTTAGCAGAAGGGAAGACGCAGGATATGGAATTGCCGTCTTCAGAAATTTCACCATTATTGAAAAAGTAGAGAGATTCTTCTTCATAGTAGTTGTAAGTAGTAGTAAGCATGTCTCTCAAACCAGATTCTTGAATGAGTGGAAGAATCGTTCGAAGAGGGAAGTTCTGGTTATCAAAAAGATAATCCCAGTTAACCAAAAATCTGGCGTTAACCGTCACAGGTTTTTCAGCATGGGAAGTTTTTCTGGTAGCAGAAGTTGCTGTTTTGGAAGATTTTGAAGCTTTGGGTGCCATTGCTGAAAAATGAAACTTTGAAGAAAAGAGAGAAGTTTTTTCCTTTTTAGAGAGAAATGACTTTTACAGAAGAGAGATTGGAAGTGATAAAGGTTTTCTGTAAAAATTTTGAGGGGTTTAAATAGAAGGTAAAAGTAACTCCTCAATTGGTAGATGAATGACACGTGTACAGAAGTTAATGAGAAAGAAATCTAAACCGTGTACACATAACTTCGGATGTCAAAAAGTGCAGCATAATAGGATACTATAACATTTTTCGGATCCGCAGTTACTTTTTGAAAACGTTTGAAAAGAATTTGAAATTTTCAGCGTAAATTACACGCGCCTGATAGTACACTGACACGTACTCAGACTCATGCATTTTACTGAACTGCCTAGGTTTAGATAGGAATCATAACCGTCAGTTTGATTTGATAGGCACGTGTGGGTAGTTAATAAATCTAGAATTTTGGACTCATCCACACGCTACTTTGTGGCAATGAAAACTATGCATGATTTAAGAAAAATTTCTTAGCGTTATTTTGGGAATTTTCTTAACGCTGAAGATTATTTTATAAAGTAAATTTAATTTGATACATATCAATCGCTTGTTGGACTTTAAAACCTTTCATTTTATAAGCGATCAGATTGTAAAGGTAAACGCTAATGATCGATGCATAAGATTTGTTAAAGTCATTTTGATCATAGTCGCTTACTTAATGAAGTAAGTACAATTTTAAAGTTCCCCCTAAAATTGATAACTCATTTCATTTTTGGAAATATAGTTTAGACATAATCATAAAGTGGATTCCCCCTAAATTATATGCTTATTAAATATGATGCTTTATGATTTAAGCGTTTAAATCGATCATACCTAATTCACTTCTTAAAGTGAGAAAGCATTGTTCGTTGAGCGCTTTGGTGAAGATATCTGCCAGTTGTTTGTCAGTTCCAATGAAATGCATGGAGATATCTTTCTTTTGAACATGGTCACGCAAGAAATGGTATCTAATGTCAATGTGTTTGGTTCTAAAATGAAGGACAGGATTTTGGGTCATAGCTAAAGCGCTTTGGTTATCACAGTGGATTAGGGTAGGACCTAGGATTGTTCCATAATCTCTAAGTTGTTGCTTCATCCAAAGGATTTGTGCACAACAGCTTCCAGCAGCTACATATTCTGCCTCAGCGGTAGAAGTCGCTATAGATTGTTGTTTCTTACTATGCCACGAAACTAGTCTATCACCTAGAAATTGACATGTACCACTAGTACTTTTTCTATCTATTTTGCATCCTGCAAAATCTGCGTCTGAATAACCAATTAGTTCAAAAGGAGAATCCTGTGGATACCATAAGCCCACATTTTGTGTGCCTTTTAGGTACTTAAGGATTTTCTTGGTAGCACTTAAGTGTGATTCTCTAGGATCCGATTGAAAACGTGCACACATGCATACCGAAAACATAATATCAGGTCTACTAGCGGTAAGATAAAGAAGTGATCCAATAATACCCCTATAGTTAGTGATATCGATTTTCTTCCCACTTTCATCTTTATCTAACTTAAACGTTTGACTCATTGGAATTTTTGAAGATGATGCATTTTCCATGCCAAATTTCTTAATCATATCTCTAGTATACTTAGCTTGGTTTATAAATATTCCATTAGGGAGTTGCTTAACTTGTAATCCTAAGAAGAAAGTTAATTCACCCATCATGCTCATTTCAAATTGTTCTTGCATCATTTTCGAAACTTTTTCACACAATCGCTTATTAGTAGAACCAAATATAATATCATCAACATAGATTTGGACTAAGAGAATATCTTCATTATGGGAATTTTAAATAACGTTGTGTCAACGCTGCCTTTTGAAAAGCCTTTACCTATAAGGAAGATAGAGAGAGTGTCATACCATGCTCTTGGTGCTTGTTTAAGGCCATAGAGTGCCTTATCTAGTTTGTAGACCATACTTTTGCCATGGTTGTTGCTCCACATAGACTTCTTCTTGGAGTTTACCATTCAAGAATGCACTCTTCACGTCCATTTGATATACTGTGAACTTGTTGAATGCGGCAAACACTGGGAACATTCTAATCGCTTCAAGATGGGCTACTGGGGCATATGTCTCATCAAAGTCAATACCCTCTTCTTGACAATAACCCTGAGTGACTAATCTAGCTTTGTTTCTTATAACAATGCCATCTTCATCCATTTTGTTCCTAAAAACCCATCTAGTTCCAATAACTCCTTGGTGAGTTGGTCTTGGTACTAGCGTCCAAACCTTGCTTCTCTCAAATTGGTTAAGCTCTTCTTGCATTGCTTCTACCCAACTTGAATCACTAAGCGCTTCATCCACTTTCTTTGGTTCCATTTGAGATAGGAAGATTGCGAACATGGCCTCATTAATTGTAGCGGACCTAGTTCTAACAGATGCTTCAATATCTCCAATCACTAGCTCTAGTGGATGGTCTCTAAGCCATTTGCGGTCTGGTTGGAACGAGTTGAGAGACTCTTGATTATCAATCGCTTGATTCTCATTTATCTCTTACGTAGACGCTGCATCATTCATAGTTCTAATCTGCTCTTGATGATCATTCTCTTCATGATCATCAGCAATTCTGACATTATCATTATTGTTAACCTCACGAGTATCCTTAGGAAGAGATACACGAATCTCATCATCTTCGTCATCACTAAGATTGATTTGTGACGCTTGTTGGGTGAGATCTTCAATTCCTACATCATCAGGATTAACCTTACTCGGTTCTTGGTTAGCATCATCAAACACAACATGAATGGATTCTTCAACCTTTGATTTGATCTTATTTAGGATGCGAAAGCTCTTTCCATTTTTGGCATATCCTAGAAAGATTCCCTCATCCGCTTTAGGATCAAATGTCTTTAGGCTTTGGGATCCATTGTTATGAATAAAACATTTTGAACCAAAAACATGAAAATATGAAACGTTAGGCTTACGTCCCTTCCACAACTCATATGGAGTCTTCTCATGTTGCTTGTTGATCATACACCGGTTCTGAGTGTAGCAAGCGGTGTTGATGGCTTCGGCCCAAAACCTTTGAGGCAGCTTGGATTCTGCTAGCATCGTCCTAGCGGCTTCTTTAAGCGTTCTGTTCCGTCGCTTAGCAACTCCATTTTGTTGAAGTGTTCTAGGAGCAGAATACTCATGAAGTATTCCTATATCTGTACAAAACTTCTCAACAAATTGGTTAGTAAATTCAGTTCCTCTGTCGCTTCTAATTCTCGTCACCGTTAGGTCTTTTGAATTTTGCAGTTGACGGATTAGCGCTGTGAGCTTGACACTAGTTTCATCTTTGGTTGCTAGAAATTCTACCCATGTATGGCGAGAGAAATCATCAACTATTACTAGCGAGTACTTTTTTCCACTAACACTCATGATTTGAATAGGTCCAAACAAATCTAAATGCAATAGTTCAAGGACTCTAGAAGTAGATAGACATGGTTTCTTTTTGAAAGATGACTTAACTTGTTTACCCATTTGACATGCATCAGATAAGAGATTCTTTTGAAAGGAACCTTTAGGTAATCCCTCTACAAGATTTAGCGATATTAACTGAGAGATTGCCTTAAAGTTGAGATGATTCATTTTTCTATGCCATAACCAACCCAATTCATTTTGACTTTTAGCAACAAAGCATGTGGGGTTGTTATCAAAAGTAGAATCCCAATCCACTAAATACACATTGTTTGTTATTTTTCCTCTTAATTTAGTAGACTTAGTCTTAGCGTCATTGACATAGCAGAAGTCACTTGAGAATTTAACATCAAAGCCTTTATCACAAAATTGACTAATGCTTAACAAATTATGCTTAAGACCCTTAACATAATATACATCACTGATCATGATGTTCCCCCTATGCATGATACCTATACCTTTGGTTTTACCTTTGGAGTTATCACCGAATATAACTTGAGGACCATTGGTAGCTCGATAGTTGACTAAGAGATCTTTTAATCCAGTCATGTGTCTGGATGACCCACTATCGAAATACCAAACTGAAGTATCGGTGTTGGCTCTAGGTACCTACATTAAGGATAGTTCTAATTCTTCTTAGGTACCCATGTTTTCTTGGGTCCTTCAACGTTAGTAACTTTGGTTTGAATTAAAACTTTAGGAACCCATATTTGCCTAGTCTTCATTGTGGGCATACTGGCCTTTTTGGGTTTCACATTGTGTTGTGTGTGCTTTTTGGGTGTATAATAATATCCTCGATTATAAGAGTAGTCATAATCATAGTCATAGTCATAATCATCATAGTATCGATAATATGATCTTGACTGTCTTGGATATGGACGCTGGTATTTCCTTGGCACTGGCTTGGGTTGCACTTTTGGTGCTTGACGCTTAGCGCTTGATTCACAGTGGTTAGGTTTATCCTTAGCCTTTTGAGCGTTTGGATGAATCTTTCTTTGTGAATCATTTGCCTTTGTCTTTTCCTTGCCTGAGTCAGCTTTGGCTTTCTCATTTGGCCTCGTACCGTTGTCGCTTGGTTCATTCAGCGTTTGACTTTGTGAACTTTCTTTAACAAAGCGAACACCCTTTCCTTTGTTGTTTGTCATAACATTAGATTTATTTGGTTGTTTACCGAATTTATTGCATCCTAAACCGGTCTTTTCACCAAATAATCTAGTTACCTCAGTCACATTATCCAAGTTTCTAGAAGCTTTTGATAATGATGAGACGAGCTGCTCTGATTTGGCAAGTCTAGCGATCAGATCAGCTTCTCTTTTGACTATTATATCAAGATCATTTTTTAATTGAACAATTTCACTCTCAAGTGATTGGTTCTTCTCAATGCACTGTTGCTGAACTCGCAACTCTGCTCTGAGTGTCACTTTATCTCTTGTGAGTGATGACATAATATCGAGATCATTTTGATATATTTTGGTAGCTTCTTGACATTCATTGTAGTATTCTTTGACTTTGTCAAGTAATTCATCATAAGAAAGAGGAATTGATAATTCATTGGTTACCTCTGGTAGCGAATCGTCAGACGCTTCATCATCTCTTGCCATAAGACAAATCAACGCTGAGTCGCTTGTAGGCTCATCATCACTGCTTTCATCTGATGATTCCAAATCCTCTTCAGGTGCGAAGAATGGTTCAGATTCCGCTAGAAATCCCTGTTGGCGAAGGTTGCTCTTGAATTGATTTCTATCCGCATAATCTTGCCTTGAGGGCTTTGACACATTTGGATAAGGGCAATTCACTTGGTAGTGCCCTGTTTTTCTGCAATTATAACACAAATTAGTTTTCATTTTCTGTTCAGTGGATAATCGCTTTGAGACTACTGGCGCTGAGAGATTTTGAGTAGGGGACGGAGGCGCTTGGTATGGAACTGGCGCTACTGGTTGAGGTGCAGAGTACACTGGCGCTTGATACTGAGGCGCTGGAGCAAGGAGAGGAGTCTGAAATGACGTTTGTCCGATTGGATTTCTCTTTTCATATCTTAGAAATTTTTTGAATTTCTTGACCAATAAAGCCATTTCCTTTTCTTCATTTGATTCCATAGTTTTAACCTCACTAACCGCTTTACCCTTACTTTTGGTTGTAGCGATTAAAGCTCCTGATTCAGTCGCTGAAGTCGATGTGTCACTGACTTCACCCAATTCGAACTCAAATGCCTTTAACTCTGAAAAGACATGCTCTGGAGTAAGAGTCTCCAATGTCTGTGATTCTCTCATAGCAACAGTCTTAATTAGATATTTGCTTGGAAGACTTCTAAAAATTTTGTTGACCATTTCCTTGTTGGTCAATTCCTTGTCTAATGACGCTAATTCTGTAACGAGCAAAGTAAACCTTGCGTCCAATTGTTCAAGCGTCTCATTGGGCTGCATCTTGAAATGCTCAAATCTTTGCATGGCTATGGAAAGCTTATTCGCCTTCATTTGTGCTGATCTTTCACACACTATAGCCAGCTTATCCCATATTTCTTTGGAAGTCTTACATTGCTTGATCTTGTTGAACAATGCATCGTTGTCTCCTAATGCCGAGTAAAGTGCACTTCGTCCAACATTATCTAGATTTGCTCTTTTTCGATCCTCAGGCGTCCATTCTAACTTAGGTTTCTCGACATAACCATCTGGAAATAGACCCTGAAGTCTTTTTCGACTTCATAAATTTTCGTATCACTTTAGAAATTTGAACGTTTGGAAAGCTGAGCGCTTGGGTCAGACGCTTCTGAGTAGTTAACTTAGAATTAGTGATTTCAGCGGTTTACCAAAGTAGGGCAACGCTTAGATCGCTTAATCAGGGTTAGCACAGCGGAAATAATGTTTAGCGTTCTTTTAGTTAAATTAATCGCTTTGCAATTTTATTAGTATTTTTCAGAATATTATAATGTGATGAATATAAGACAATAGAATATAAATGACACAATAATTTGTAAGGTTCACTGGGTGATGTAATCCCAGCTACGTTCTTCTTCTCCTTTTTCACTTGGAGGAATTTACTATGATGATTATCAAAGAATCACACAGAAACTTCTACAAAATAGTAATGGATGAAAATGATCTTGGGCTCCTTGATCACACAGACTTCAGCACCAATGAAGATCGTCTTCTTTAAGCTTCTCGAACTCAGAAATACTGCCTGAAAGGTTTCAACAACTTTTCTCACTCAGATGAAAGGTTGAGGTTTGTCACTAGGGTTTGTTTGTTTTAGAGAAGATCAAACAACTTGGAATATCTCAGTTGGAGTTTGAATTTCTTCTTTGGAAGATATTTGAGATATTTGTGACTGTCTGGAATGTAGATAGAAAGCTTGAAAGGTTTTGGCTATGGGGTTTCTAAGCTTTTTCCAGAAAGAATGTACGTAAGATTTTTGGCAATAATTTCTCGTATATTCTCGTTGTTATATATTTGGTTTTTCTAGAGTAAGGTATTTATAGGCAATTTTTTGGGATCTGTCCATTGGACACATGTAGAAGCGTGCCTTTCACGTGGCGCGTGATCATACCTAAAGTCTGACATTCCTGAAAATTCGCTGAATCCAATTGGACGGAAGCAGCTAAAACTCTGAAGTTTTTGACAGTCTGGTCAAAAGGTGGCTTGTCCACCAGTCACAGTAGCTTATCACATTTAATGCTTTATCAAGCATTTAATGCAATTTGAATTTATTTCCCGTTGGAAATAAATGTCCATTGAATGATTGCATTTAAGTCCTTCATGACTTGAGGATTTATTTCAGGTGAATCTTACATCCATCGCTTGAGACAATTTGAGCGCTTGATCCATATATCCTGAAATGGTCTTTTAGCGTTTGACAGGCGCTAAGAAGAAAATCTTTATCTCTGGTTGACTTCAGACGCTGGTCTTCAACTTATTCTCTAATAGACTCACCTAGAATTCTACTAGCGATTCAGTTACTAAGACTTAGTCTAAAATCTATGAAGATAAAAAATTACAAACCTAAACAAAATTACAAACTTTCAAACGCTTAAACAATGATCTATGGAAAATATAAACTTACATTTTATTTGGGGTCTAACATTGAATCCTATCTTGTCATCATCAAAACATCTAACATGAGATTTCCTAACAAAGTGGAAAGAAAGTTGATATCACTAATTATAGAGGTATCATTGGATCACTTCTTTATCTTACTGCTAGTAGACCTGATATTATGTTTTCGGTTTGCATGTGTGCACGATTTCAAGCCGATCCTAAAGAGTCACACTTAATTGCTGCCAAGAAGATCCTTAAATACCTAAAAGGCACACAGAATGTGGGCTTATGGTATCCTAGGGATTCTCCTTCTGAATTAATTGGTTACTCAGATGCAGATTTTGCAGGTTGCAAAATAGATCGTAAGAGTACTAGTGATACAAGTCAATTTCTAGGTGATAGGTTAGTTTCATGGCATAGTAAGAAACAACAATCCATAGCTACCTCCACAGCCGAAGCTGAGTATGTAGCTGCAGGAAGCTGTTGTGCACAAGTGTTATGGATGAGGCAACAACTTAGAGATTATGGAATAATCCTAGGTCCAACCCCCATTCATTGTGATAACCAAAGCGCTCTAGCCATGACTCAAAATCTTGTTCATCATTCCAGAACCAAACACATTGACATTAGATACCATTTTCTTCGTGACCACGTTCAAAAGAAAGATATCTCCATGCACTTCATTGGAACTGACAAACAATTGACAGATATCTTCACCAAAGCACTCAACGAACAACGTTTTCTCACTTTGAGAAGTGAATTAGGTATGATTGATTTAAATGCTTAATCATTTTGCATCATACTTTATTAGACATATAATTTAGGGGGAATCCACTTGATTTAAGTCTAAAAGAAGTTTTTGTTTATTGGTACAAGTTATCAAATTTAGGGGGAACCTTAAAGTTATACTTGACCATAACTGCAAGCGTCAATGATCAAAATTTTCAGATGCATGATCATCAACGCTCAGTATTACTTATGCATAAAATATTGGACGCTCAAACATAAAAAGTCTTTTCAGTCCTAAGAGTCTAATTTTCAAATGATATATCAACAAATGGTATCAGTTAAGCGTTGAACCAATTCCATTCAACTCTTAATATAATTTTCTTTAACAGTCATGCATAAATTTTACAAGTTTCTTTTTGAAGTAGTGGGTAGACTCAAAAGTCTATTTTGTACTCTACTCGCACGCTTCTATCACATCAAACTGGCGCGTAATCAAAACTTTTAAAATGACGGTTCAGAGATAGCATGTGTTTGTGTACGTGTCAGTGTACCATCAGGCGCGTGTACTACACTCTGAAAATACCAAACGTTTTCTTTTTTAAACTCGGATGTCAAATCATTATATATGAGAATTACCAAATGTAACTTCTCTCTCTTACACAAAACTTGCGTATGCAGTTAATGAATTTATGGCTGAGATTCAAAAGTCCTTACACGTGTCTAAATCCTACAGAGACTAGAGAACACAAGTTTCAAAATTCTTTACTGTGTCATTTAAAACACAACTTCTGCAGAAAAATCATTCACTTTCACTCAAAGATTTCTACAAATTTCTCTCTCTCTCTCTCAAAGCAAAAGAAAATCTCAGTTCTCTCTACTTTCAAAAATGGCACCAAAGAAAGCTTCATCTACTTCTGCCGAGTCTATCATCAAGGTTACTAAAGGCCTTGTTGTTGATTGGAAATTCTTGTATGATCAACCCCAAATCAACTTGCATGATATGATGGATACTGTTACAAAGGCTGGACTCAAGAAGTTCTTAACACTGTACTCATACCTATTTCCGACGGAAGTTGATACTTTCTGGAGGATTGCAAAACTCTCGGAGGACAAGAAGTCTTTCTCTTGCCTCCTCTCTATGTCCAAGAAAGAGCCAGCAAAAGAATTTGTGTTGTTTGCTGACTTCATTGCAAAGAACTTCAATCTTCCTAATGACGGTGATGCACTGGATATTGTCACTCTGGCACAAATCAAAGAAGCATGAACAGTTATGAGGGCGTACGATGATGTACCCTACACCCAGCACTTTGAAAAGAAAGATCTGGTATCTCAGTACAGACTATTGGCTGATTTCTGCAGTAAAATTATTGAATGTAGAGTGGGCACGTTCGATAAGGTCAACCCCACACAATTTCAAATGATGCCTGCTATACTCCTCTCCATCAAAATCAACTGGAGTGAGTACATTTTTGGAATGTTTAGGGACTGTCTGCACACCTCAAATAAATCGTATGGACTTGTTTTGAGTGACCTTCTGTACAGATCAGATTGTGTTTACTCATCTGGTCTCCCGCTGAATAAGACCAAGTTTTTGGGACGAAGGATTCTGACCAATCTATTCAATCCACCCAAAGTTGGTGGTGTTGCTAAACCACTTTCTGAGCGTCAGACTGTACGTGAAACATCTGATGAAGAGGCTGAGCGTCCTACTGCAGAGGAAGCCGTGAAGCGTCTGATTGCTACTAAGAAGAGGGTTCCTAGAAAGCCCAAGGAACAAGCTGTTCCTGCTCCTCAGAAGAATGATGAGGAAACTGATGAGGATGCACAGGACAAGTTACCTCTCAAGCGGAGGAAGCTGGAAGAAATCATCAAACAAATTGAATTCGATGAACCAGCTGCTGCTCCTCCCGCCCAAGCGCTCAAACTCGTTGAAGGAATCAACGTGAAGAAAATCTTCAAGCGTTCCAGGATAAGCAAGCGTCGAGCTGCTCCTGTTCCTGAAGAGCCTGAGATTGTTGAGCCAAGCGCTCAAGTTGCTGTTGAGCCAAGCACTCAATGTGTTGCTGTTGAGACAAGTTCTCAGGATAAGTTTATTTCTTCCCACAACATTTCTATTCCTACATTTGTAGAAGATCCTGTTCTTATAGAGAATAGTTCATATGTTACAGCTTTAGTTCCAGCTGCTGCTGAAGTGTCAACCAAGGTCAATCTAGATGTTGAGATGACAGAAGTTGTGGCGATTGCCAAAGACATTGCCGCAGAAGCTGCTGCAATTGAACCTGAGGAACCTGCTCTCAAAAAGGTTCAGTCATCAATCCCTGTTCCAGCTATAACAGAGGCACGCTCAGAAGGTCAGAGCGTTGCTGAAGACGTTACAAAGCCAAGGCACTTCTTCCAACTGGACCCGCTGAAGATAATTGATCATTCAATCAACTACATGCCTCCAGCACTCGAAGAAGATTTCATTCCTGCCGGATATAATGAAGACAGATATATTACTGCTGAGAATGAGATTGCCCTGCTGATTGATATCGACAATAAAATCAGGGATATAGTGTTTAACACTGAGATGACAGAAATTGAGAGAAAAATATTATAGGGCCATTGAACTACAAAAAAACTCCTGGTCAAATACCATCCACTCTTATTCTTCAACAAGACAGACAAGGAGGAACAACTCCTAGATGTGATGTGGATCTAGCGTATTACCTCGACTCTGGCCACAACAAGCCTACATGTTTTGCTCTCAGAGACTACAATATTCGTGTGTATGAGCCACTTCGCCCTAGCTTTCTCAATCCATCAGAGGCAGTCTTGAACCGAGAAGGCTACACACACTTTCCTCATATTGCGAGTAGTCCTGAAAACCTAGCTTTATTCAATCCACTTCGCTTATGGAAAAATAAAGCAGTTCATGCCGGTGAGCGTCTCGAATCTCTCACAGATTTGATCCAGACTAAAGCTGATGCATATTTTGATAACGTCTGGAATGCTAACTATCAGACCGATAGATATCGTTTTGAATCTATCCGAGATATTCACCATGAAGGCATTCGAGCTATTGTCAATGCTGGCACAGACTACTGCATGAACGAAGTCAATTGGGTTGAAGCGTACATGGGAAACAAGTACACTTTCTCAGAATTAGTTCAAGCTCCCCATTTGTTCGGCATAGATATGCATGACAAGAAGCATCATTTCGCCAAGTATTGCCTAAAGAAGCGTCAACAGAGAGTTGGACCTGTTCTCAAGCTCCCACTAATTAGACATCAAATTGAACAATTTCTGCATCAAGAGCTTCACAGACTATCAATTACTCCTCTACATTTCAACGCTCAAGCGTCTACCAGTGGCAGTAATCAAGTTACTAGCCTGAATTTCGCTCCCAGCCACTGCGAAGATAATTTTAACTTGATGGTGAAGATTATGACTCCCTTATCTCTTTTCGACAAAATCTTCACTGCCAATCTCAGACAATGGAACGGCTCCGTCATCAATTTATTTTGAGGATATCCATTGCTCCCTTCTATCCGCAAAGAGGTACTCAATCATTATGAGTTTGTCCTCTCACTGCTTGAAAGAAATCAGGGACTAGCTCAAGCGATCTATCCATATTTAGAAGAGTACTACGTTGCTTACGTATTTGAGGATCAGCGTCTCAAGTCTCTTCCCTCTGACTGCTTGATTGGATTCTCTAGAAATTACTCTCCAGACTCCATTTTCTCTATTTGTCGAGTGCCGTCCAAAATCTTTCCGCATCATGTGCTCGATATCATTGGTCCCATGCACATCAGGGCCTTTGATAGTCCTCTTCGCACATTCATTTCTAGTTTTTGCTATTCTAGATCCAGACTCACTCAACTTTTGGAAGCTTCGTCCACTTCTCTTATCGATTTAGCAAATTGGAACTTCCAATTCGATGACTTTCGCCAAACAGAGTCAGCACTAGAGGAAGCCCCTGCTAAGACAATTGAAGCGTCCACTTCTGAAGTTGTCCGTATTCCAGCGTCTGCTGAAGAACCTATTCAAGCGTCTCAACTAGAGGATATTCCTGACGCTCCTGAACCGGTTGCTGCTGATATTGCTGAGGATCTCTCTCTTGACGTACGAGGTACTGTCTTTGATCCAGCATATCAAGCTCCCCTTGACTCTCTGAAACACTCATCCAGATTCAAGCGACCGACTCCTCAAGCGGTTCAATCAGATGAGCGTCAATCTTTTGGTCCTTTGCTCAAATCCGTTTTGGAGGATATAAGTGCTCATGCTACTCAGAATGAAGAATCCCTTCACTGGATTAAAGACGATTTGGCAAAGATTGAGTCTTACGTTATGAGCGCTCAAATTGCTCATATGCGTAGCTCAGCTCAAGCGGCTGTTGGTGAGTGCAAACAAACTTTTCAAGAAATGCATGATGCTACTCACGCCCACCAACTTGCCATGAAAGAAGAGTTAGAAAAGCACCTCGAAACCCAAGAGACTTCTCTGAATGATGCTACCAACGCCAAGCTTCTCGCACTGCAGGAACGCTTCGACAAGCATCTGGACGACATCTCAGACTCTATGTCTCAGATTGCTCATCAAGTAAGTTTACTTACAGAACACTTTCTGAAGTCTGATGATGGCAAAAACGGGGAAGAGAAGAAGAAAGGAGAAAAGAGGAAAGCGTTTAATTCAAGAGCTCAAGAGCCTCCGCCTCTTAAGCGTCAAGTCTTAACCTCTCCTTCTGCGCTAAGTCTCCTATCTTGGATAACTGCTTTTAAAGTAAGTGACTCTAGAGCGCCTAGTAGAACACTAAGGGAACCTCCAAGAGCACTATATCCAAATCTACCAATACCTACAAGATCAATGTTAGAACAGTTTGACATCCCTCTTCAAAGAACATCTATTCCAGAACCTTCAGATCCAAAAATTTTAGCTGAAGAGAGGCAAATGTCAGACTTCATCCGAACTTTCAGAATCTGTCTAAGGTATATTGGTATTGATCCAACTGATTGGGACAAACACTTTACTGCTTTCAAAAAGAGACAACAAGAAGAAAATAAGCTCATAATCAAAAAAGATCATGAAGCGATGATGACCTTGGAAGATAATCTGACTGAAGCTATCTGAGCTGAAATGCCTAAGCGATACAAAGTTAGATCAAGTCATTAAAGCCTTTTGATTTGCATTATCTATATTCTTGTCTCTTATATTTTGTTTGTTTAGTTGTAAAAATGTTTGTAATCTTTGATATATATAAAATGCATTTTTCAGCTGAAACATTTCGTTGAAGCGTAACTAACTTTAACTAACCTTATCTAATCAAAGCTAACTTTTATTTTGGCTGTCTAACTCTTGAACTATAAAAGAGTAAGTATTGCCATCATCAAAAAAGGGAAAATTGTTAGGAATTTCATGTTAGATGTTTTGATGATGACAATTAGGACTTTTTGTTAGACCCCAAAATATGTAAGTTTGTTTTTCAGCTTTGAAGCGTTAGATTTGTAATAGGCTTTGTTTTATTTTTATTCTAGATTGTTAGGTTAAGCTGTCTTAGACTAAGCGTCTGATATGTTCTGATTGAGTTTAGCAGAAGTAAAGTTTGAAGACTCAAGCGCCTGAAGTCTGAATAAAGATGAAGATTCCAAGCGTCTAGAATGACTAGCTACACCAAACATCACCTTATAGGATAGAACGTCTATCAATACTGATTTCACCTGAATTTATTTCTAAGTCCAGAAGGAGTTTTAATGCAAATATTCTCAAAGCATTAAATGCCAACGGGCATTTAATTCAAATACATTAAATGCTGATAAGAGCATTAAATGTGATAAGCACTTTCAGACGTACGGAGAAGCCACCCTATTGGACTGTCAACTATTCAAAGACTGCAGCACCAACTTTTGTGCAGCAGATTTTCAGGAAAAATGACAAAAAGTTGTTCACTCGCGAAAGTGAAAGACACGCACTCTTGCATGTGTCAAACGGACACTTTTTCCAAGAATGCCTATAAATAGGACTTTAACAACAAACCAAACACATAGAGAACAATTATCAAGTCGAATTGCTGTTGCATTGAAGTCTCATTCCTTACAATCTCAAAAAAGCCAGAATTCTCAAGAAAATATTTTCTTTGCTTTTCTTCAAATCCTGAGATAGTCAACCAATATCTCAAACATTCTTTTCGGAGAAACCTACATTACTACTGAGATATTCCTAGTTGTTTGAACTTTATCAAAATCAAACAAACCGTTTATAAAAACCCCTATCCAAGCCTCGCGATCTGTGTGAAGTCGAAGTTGGATACTTGCCATATTTCTGGGTGAAAGAAGCAAAGGGGATTGAAGTGATTTGGAACAGAAATCTGTGTGATCAAGAAGCTCAAGTCATCGACATCCATCTCTCCCTAATTTGTAGAAGATTCTGTGTGATTCTTTGAGAATCATTTTAGTGGATTGCCTCCAAGTGTTCGAGGAGAAGAAGGACGTAGTTGGGATTACACCACCCAACGAACCTTACAAATATTGTTCTTTACTTTACTTTCAGCATTCATATTGTCATATCATAAACTGATAAAGTAAAACTTAATCAAACGCTAAGCAACTAAATACACTTTCTGTGACGCTAAAACTTTCAAAGAGAAGACTCCAAAAATCATTTCGATGTGCTAACACTGATCAAAGAAGTGAACGCTCAAACCTATTTGGTTGCAGTATTCAAGTCTTGAAATCTAAGTTAACTTTCTAAAAACAGTCTTCGTTAGACGCTTCACCAAAACACCTATATTTTAAGTGAACGCTTAAGTCAAGTGTTAGACACTTCAAGCGTCTACTTTTCAAGCGTCCAAAATCGTTTTAATACGAATCTTATAAAGTCGAAAAAGACTTCAGGGTCTATTCAAAACCTCCCCCCTTCTAGACCCTTTCGTATGCCACTTAGGACCAACAGTTTGTATATTTTATCAACTTTATTTATAAAAATATATCATGATTAGTATTAGAATTTAGAGGAACATTTAATTGGAGTATAGCAAAAATTTAAAATACTAATAATTAAAATACAATGATAACAAGATTCAAGAGTTGAGAAATAAACCAAATCTTTCATTATATTCTTTTCTATTGCACATTAATTAAGGTGGATATATTTGACTACTCCTATATGTTTGTCAGTAAACACTTTATCTTACAAAAAGACATTTCATATAGATAATAGTTTTTGAAGTCTTATAAATGTTTATACATCCCTTATGGTCAAAATAATTGATGTGTGTATTTGTGAATGTTAATCTTAACATTTTATGTAAGTATTTTTTTTAAACTCAAAACATATTATCCATGCACGACACGTTTACACCTTACTAGTATAGATAATTGAATGATATATATATATATATATATATAATACACACACCCACACACCCCGAAGGAAGTTTCAGAATTTATAGATATAAATATACTAGAAATTCAATTATTATCAAAACTTGTGTAGCAGTGTGATATTTTTAGAAATATAAAAGTAACCCATTAAAATAGGGAATTAGTGTAAAGAGAGACTAAAGTAACTTTCTTGAATCATTTCAAAATCTAAACTCTAGAATTAGAATATGAATATTAAGAATTTGACTTTAATTATATTAATTTGAAAGGGTCTTATGTGTCACTTATCAAAAAATAAAATAAAAAAATGAGACACATAAGACCCTTTCACGCTGAATAGAGAATGCATGATTTGAAATTGAATAATTCTTATGCTGGTTAGGTTCAAAAGTCTCTCAAATACTTTGGCATAGAACATGCACTTAATATTATCATGGTATGGGTATTTCATTAATTCCTTAAAATTAACCAGAAGCTTCATATTGATTTTTATCCTATTTCTTGCAAAATTAGTCGTTAAATCTTTATGAGATTTATATCTCAATATCACAAACTCACACCGTACCGAAATTGTATGATAACGGATACAATAATACCGGTTTAGAACAAATTAATTATCACAAAATCACAATTATTAGTATGATTTAAATTTTATAGTTTTCCATTTATCTTTTCTTTTTCTATTTTTTCTCATATTTTCTACTCTCCCTCTACTTACAGATAATTTCTTTCCCAACTACTTATAAATATCTTATACAAATCCCTAATATAACATATACACATATATATATAATCATAAAATAAAGTACCAGTCTTGCTCGGGATAATTGCAAAAAAAGAAAAAAGAAAACTTGTCTTATTGCGAAATTGCAAAAAAACACCTATGTTAACGAAATATGCTAAATACCATGTGTTATTCAAAACTCTGTAAAAAGCCACTTTTTTAAAAAAAATCGAGTATGTTTTTCACCTTTAATAACATGCTTCTTTATTATTTATACACTCTCCAAGTCCAAACAAAATAAAAGGTAAAATAGTGTAATTTCACCAAAAAAATAATAATTCTTTTTATATTTTTAATAAAAAGTGATTTTTTGCATATTTTTAAATGATACATGATGGTATTTAGTCTATTTCATTAACAATTATTTTTTTTCAATTTCGCATTAACATTTGCAATTTTTTTCCGTTATAGCAAGACGGACCTTCTTTTGGTTATCATCTCGTCAAGGAAGGTCATTATCTATCCCAAACAATCATCGATTTTATTTTCTCTCTCTTTCAACAATTTCCGCTCAATTCTAGTATTTGTTTCTCCTTTAACAATTATTTTTGTTTTGTTGCAGGGGGTAGAGAGAGAGAGAGAGAGTGGTGTGGCTTACTGGCTTCGGCCTTCGATTGAAGATGGAAATATTTGCCTCCTCTTCTTTCACTCGTCTTTCTTATGTCCCCCCTATTTGGGCTGCTCAATCTGGACCCTCGCGGGTCGGGTCCAGGTCCATGTTCTCTAGCGCCAGGGTTGAGGTAATAATAATAATAATCACCCTTTTGGGTTCTGTATGCTTGGAACGTAGATAAACTAACATGGGATTTATTTGATTGAGTAAAATAGTGAGCTTTCTAATTTTGACTTCTTTTTAATTTTTGAGTTGATGAACATTTCTCTAGTTTATTGATTATGTATTGAGATCGAATGGTATGATATGAGTAACAATTTTTCTCAAGTTTAATAGTAACTGTTTTTGTTGTTGTTACAACTTAGAATTGAGTTCCTTCCCTCTTGTGTGTGAGCTTCACCGGCTAACAATGAATCAAGCTGTAGATACAAAAAATACAGAAAGAATAATCACAAACGAAAGATGGAATTTAAGTGGTTCGACGAATAATGCCAGCTTTGCCCAAGACCATACTAGAGATTGTTATTGATTTCCCCAGTTACGGATTACAAAATACTGTCCAATCTATTTATAGCCGGAGTCGAGGGTTATTGTAACTACTGTAGGACGACCAATATAATTACCTTGTAGAAAATTTGGCATTAAGCTTCCTACTGTGGGAGTGACTAAAATGACCGAATACACTGGCTAACAAATGCCCTACTATGGCACCTCTCTCTATTTGAATCCGAGAGTCCATGTCTGTTTTACAGTACTTCATTTTATCAGACTCCGCAACCCCATCATTAGATCTTTGTTTGATTAATGAATAACGGACTCTTGGATTGCTCAAGTTTTATTCCCTAATTTGAATTTCAGTCTTTATGCCATTAAGTTCCATGATAATTTAACTGACTTTTATTGGCACCTTGCATTGCAGCGCAGACAGTCAATTTCTCTTATGAAGTCGGGCAATATAAAAGTGTGTTCTGTCAGCAGGAAACGCAACACAATCAAAGCGTTTAAGAGCCTTTCCGATTCTTGCGGTTCAGATGATCCTATTGCTCCACTCCAGCTTGAGTCTCCAATTGGACAATTTCTCTCTCACATTCTAATAAGCCACCCACATCTCATCCCTGCTGCAGTGGAACAGCAACTTGAAAAGCTTCAGACTGACCGCGATGCGGAGAAGGAGAACAAAGAACCATCTGCTTCTGGTACTGAAATAGTACTTTACAGGTCTGTGGTAGTTAAAGTTAGCTAATAATAAGAAGTTAATTGAGTGTGGGCTTTGAGGATTTCTAAGCTTCCAAAAAGTTGTTTGCCTGTGTAGACCATCTTTATCATCTCTGAATTGGGAATAACTAGTTTATGGAATCATAGTTCAAAGTATTGTTTGTTAAGTATCTGGATTGGTCCTACAAGGATTCAATAATGACGCTTTATTCTTCGGTATCTTTTATTCTTCGAGTCTACGTGTATCGTCGATAATATCCAATGATTTCGGATTATATCACTGGTAAATAATATTACCGTTGTATCGGGATATTACCAGATATTCAATAATATCAGATATCTCGATATTTTTGTCAAATAGTCAATGATCATGCTTTGTGGTATTGATTTAGTGAATGTCTTATATTATATACACAATGCATGTTTTGTAGTATAATTTCTAGTGAGCTCTTTTCTTTTGCAAATTTAGGCATGCCAGTCGTAACATATGTTTAGTTCTTTTTACATTTATGAAACCCTTTAGTATGTACAAATGGGTACGTACTTATTTAAGTTTTTCTACTTACCATTTTTTTGGATCTTTTGAGCAGTGCATACTGCATTTGTTTCATATTGCTGATAATATTCCATTATGCCACACGACCATCATGAAACAACATATAATGATATTATCATCGATAACGCGACTTTGAACCGTGGATTGGATTCTTTTCAAAATTTCAGGAGAATTGCGGAGGTGAAAGCCAATGAAAGAAAAAAGGCCTTGGAAGAGATACTATATGCATTGGTGGTACAAAAATTCATGGATGCTAATGTGACTTTAATTCCGACCATAACCCCATCGTCACCGGATAATTCTGGTAGAATTGACACATGGCCTATCCAAGACGAGAAACTAGAGCAGCTCCATTCTCCCGAAGCTTATGAGATGATTCAAAACCACCTATCTCTTATCCTTGGAAATCGACTTGGTGATTCCAACTCAGTATCCAAAATAAGCAAACTAAGAGTTGGTCAGGTTTATGCAGCATCTATTATGTATGGATATTTTCTTAAACGGGTCGACCAAAGGTTTCAATTGGACGAAAATGTGAAAATCCTTCCACAGGGTATTGATGACGAAACGAGTAATGTCAAACAAGTTATAGAAGAGGAGAGAAGACCTGATGGGATAAAATTATTCAGATTGAGGAATTATGTGATGTCATTTGATGGGGAGACACTTCAGAGATATGCAACGATCAGATCGAAAGAGTCTATTAGTATTATTGAGAAACACACGGAAGCATTGTTTGGTAGACCTGATGAGATAGTTATCACACCTGAAGGGACTATTGACTCTTCGAAAGATGAACGCATAAAGATTAGTTTTGGCGGGCTAAGGAGACTTGTGCTGGAGGCCGTGACATTCGGTTCCTTCCTTTGGGATGTTGAAAGCTACGTTGATTCGAGGTACCATTTTGTTGCAAAGTAATTTGACCTTTCTTTTAGTTTTTTGGTATGTGGAAAATTGTGATGGAGGTTACGGACCAAATACACTCTTTAATCGAGTATAACTTTGAGGAGAATGTTTTGTGTTTTACTCTAATTAATCTATACATGGTGACTATTTTCTGAATTTTACGTAATCATCGTAATGCCGTCAGGGAATTGAAGTTTGCTTATTTATTACACACTACCCAAGCTTGAGCAATTTGGTCGAGTTCGACCTTGAACTCGACGAGCCTGAATAAAAAGAGCTGGAGCTTGCCCGAGCTCCAGCTTCAGCCTAATCGAGCCGAGTACGAGCTTGAGCTCTAGTTTGAAATTGTTTTACTATATATATGTATATACATTATTATTTTTTTAATTTCGAGTATATTATTAAATATATCGTGTTAAATATGAAATACATTATCTCATATATATATAATATATATATGCATATGGATTCTTAAAAAATATAATTATTATTATATATATTAATAAAAAAAAAAATATTTTTATTTATTTACAGTAATTGGGTATGGAATACATTATCATATATATATATATATATATATAGATTATATAAGGATTATTAAAAAAAATATTATTATTATTGTTATTATATATATTAATAAGTAAATAAATATTTTTATTTACTTACAGTAATTGGGCTGGAGCTCAGTTCGTTTAAAGCTCGGCTCGAGCTCTAATCAAGCCAGTTTGACTCGATGCCCACCCCTACTGTTAATTTGTGGATTTTATCTAAGTTTTCAACATCGATGATGTGGTTTAATAACAATATATTTTGGGTGATTTGTACTTTGCACTCTTGAATTAACACATTTTGCCAAAGAAAGAGTAACATAAGCTAAATTTTTGTGGCCATCGGTTCAGCTGAGAAATTCCTTGAGAAACCTGATTCACCACTTTTATTGTTATGTCAGACATAGTACTCTAGTCTCGGATAATTTGAAATGATATAAGGATAGCTATTTAGCTAGAATGCTAATGAGGTACGTTTATTTATGCTTTCCTTAGCTTAAAATTATGAAGGGTTTTGCCATGAATGTCATAGAATGCTATATTTGCCTCGTGCCTTGTAAGTTGAACCGATATGTAGCCTTGTCCATCATAGAAGAATTTCAAGTTTTTCTTGTATCTTTTGTAATGAGTTTTATTTCTCCATGCCTTCGATCCTCCTCCACTCGTTAGAAACTCGATTGGGCTGCAAGAAAAAGGACTCATAGAGTTATTAATGCATCTTGAATATATAGCTGTGAATAAAGTCTTGTTTTCGTAATTTTTACACTCCAAGCCCATTGTTGTTGATGTGTTGTAGACAGTGGTCATGCCCATTTATGTACATGGGAATCTTATTTGCCTGAAAAATAAAGTTGGTAAACAAATGAGTGTTTTTATTGCCAAGATAGATATAAAATAAAATTACACGATTCAAGAAGTTATTTTGTTTGATGACGATTGTATTCTCTTGGTTTGTGTTCGAATGGAGTCATTCGGATTTTAAACTAAATAACGATTTCATATTAGTCAGATTTGAAATACATTATAATACATTTGGGCGCGTATAGAAATATTAGTGTGTACCTGTAGAATTGGTAAGAGCTGGTGCAGAAGTTCTTTGGTGTCCCCATGAAATGCAATACTTCTTAATGGATGATACCCAACCACAATTTTCCAGGCAGCATTTGATGTTCTTATGGCTTTTTTTAGATCCTATTGATTTTTGAAAAACATAACATAGATATTATAATTGATATATGGAATTCAATTTACGAAATCTCCAAATATAGATATAAAAAATAATAATTACGCTTAGAAGGTTAGAAAGATATCTGTCTCTAGGTAGTATCCCTTTCCAGTTGAAGTTTTCTTCTGGTTTCTTGACGAAGTACTTGTTCATGAAGGGAGATGTATCCACAAAGAAAATATGTACAAATCCTAAAGTTGTGTTCAATTTAAGTGTTAAAAGTGTGGGAGCATTTACAATAAAGAAAAATATAAGGTAAAACACCTAAAGGAAACAACTCCCCGCCCGACCACCCGGAGATAAAATTGAAAAATAAATCATATTACTTAGATGATCAGAATTAATGAACCGGAATGTAAAATTGTAAATGACATTTGGTTTTCCCAGTCCGATGTTGATCAATTTTAATAATATTATCATTGGGATTTTTTTTGTATGTACGGAGTACATGTTTTAATGATATATATAATATATATAAGTACAAGTACACTAAATATGTTCACTTGTAATTCATATAAATATAATCCTCTTATATGTTAAAATAAGAGCTTATAATTAATAAATTAATTTATACTTTCAATATTTATTCAAAGTATGATATTTGTTTGAATAACTGAATTGTTTTATAAATTAAAATATATACACATAAATCTCGTAAACATCAATTTGTTTGTAAATACTATTTTCTCTTATGAAGTTACGATGATATTTTAGTAAAATGGTATAAGTTTTGACATTTCTTATAATAATCACAAAACGGGTCTAGCGGCTCCATCCTGCTAAGCCTCGAGTTTTGGACAAGTCCGATAGTTCCAAATTATACTTGACCCCATACCATCCTTACTTAGAACTTGGCCCAAAAATCCATTTTTTTGGTAGGTTAACGGATAGGATCATCTATTGCAAAATCCTATTCCATCTTTTTAACATATAATGATCCTTGTTTGTCTTGCTTCTATATTTATTTAATCAAAATTAGAGAAGACATAAATAAAAAAACACAATAAACTAGTTTTGAAAAAAATCACCACACATGCATCTTAACTAAACATTACAAATCTGATTGTAAATTTTTCACTTGCAAATCTAATTAAAATAATTAGTAAAAATCAAGTCCATAGTTCTTACATAGAAAATTGCCTCATGTTGGATTGAATTAAATTATTAATTAAAAAAGTGGTTTTCTTCAATCTTTTGCCATAGGATATATATAGGATTTTCATTATAGTGACGAAATTAAAGCAAGTTTGATCGTCTGGATGTAGAAAATTGTTTGAAGGCAAAGAAAATTAGATAGATTAAAATCGAATCCGGGATCATAAAAATTTATTAAGAGTTTACAATCAAATTTGAAATGTTTCTTTTCTCTTTTTCTGAATAGAACGTAATTTTAATTAAGATCAACAATTGGTGATTTTTTCCAAAACTATCTTATTGTATTCCCTTATTTATGTTTCTCTAATTTTAGTTAAGTAAATATAGAGGCAAAACAAATAAGGATTATGGTGTGTTACACATGTCAAACATCTAAACTATACAATAGGGAATTAGCAATAAGAGATCTCAACCGATTAACAAATAACATTTTTCATCTTTAGAAGACAAAACAATTTGTATCTTATTCATTTTGATTCATGCTTATTTGAGTACAATTTTGTTCATCTGACTCGACTCATTTACTCAAATACTAATATGAAACAAGAGACCTTTGAAAATACGTAATAAGCATGTAAAGGAATATATTGATACACCATTTTAGATCAAAAATCTCAAATAATTACCTGCTCGAACAATATAAGATCTATAGCAATTCCATCTTTTGTCACGCTTTTTAAGTAATGGACTCAATTGTGCCCCTGAATTTCCATGATAATCGTGGTTTCCCAGTACTTCACCATAGAGAGAAAACAAAATTACATAATTAAATAAATCATTTTCTCAAGATTTGGAGCAGATAAAGGAACACCACAACTCCAACTCTCGTTATTATGCTTGTATAGTGAATACCAAATGGATCGCAAGATATTTATTATCATACTTAGGGAAAATTATTAAAAGCTCCATAAAATAAATTTTTATATACAAAAAAACCGTAAAAATATTTTTCAATCTGAAAAATTCATTCTATAAACTTTTCATTTGAAGAAAAAAAATCAAAAAGTTAAGATCAACAACTTTTTGGATTGAATTACGATTCATTTCTTAAATTAAGAATTGATATATCGATTCTTTTTATCGAAATCTTTTTGTTTTGAATTTTCAAATTGATTAATTGTATAATATGAGTTTATTTCTTAATAAAATATTTTAAATATTTTTATATAATATATTTTTAAATTTAACATTGTAGTTATCTAAAAATACCCTATTTTAAATTTTTAAGTGTTAAAGTAAATTCCCCTTTAGGTTTGTATTAATAATCAAAGATATATATAGAGGTTTACAAGAGAGACATAATATAAAAGGTAATTAGCAATAAAGGTAAACCTAAACTAATAAGGACACTAATGACAATACAATAATAATAAGAACTCTTAACACTCCCCCGCAGTCGAAACTGGAGGCGCTCGAACTGTGAGACTGGATCGAAAATCAACGAACAACGATGATGGGAGACCTTTGGTGAAAATATCTGCATATTGATGGGATGAGGGAACGTGAAGCACACGAACCTTACCTAAGGTAACTTTTTCACGCACAAAGTGTAAATCTAATTCAACATGTTTAGTATGTTGGTGCTGCACAGGGTTGGAAGAGAGATAGACAAAACTAATATTATCACAATAGACAAGAGAGGCTTTGGAAAGAGGACAATGAAGCTCAAGAAGAAGATTACGAAGCCAAGCAGTTTCAGCAACGGCATTGGCTACACCGCGGTACTCGGCTTCGGCACTAGAGCGAGAGACAACGTGTTGACGTTTGGAAGACTAGGAAATAAGGTTATCACCAAGGAAGACACAATACCTAGAGGTGGAACGACGAGTGTCGGGGTACCCAGCCTAGTCGGCATCAGAGTAAGAGACGAGCTATGAGGTAGAGGATGGAGTAAGAGTAAGACCGTAAGCAAGCGTGCCACGAAGATATCTGAGAACACGTTAAAGAGCTATCATATGATGGTCTCGAGGATCATGCATAAAGAGACAGAGCTGCTGAACGGCGAAAGAGATGTCCGGACGAGTGAAAGTGAGATATTGGAGAGCACCAGCTAGACTACGATAGAAGGTAGGATCGAAAAAAGGGGGACTAGAGGAAGAGGAGAGTTTGACTTGAGCATCAGCAGGAGTGGAAACGGGGTTACACGAGGACATGTTAGCTCGGTCGAGAATGTCACGGGCAAATTTGGCTTGAGAGAGAAAAAGACCAGAGGGAGTGTGAGTAACAGAAATTCCTAGAAAGTAATGAAGAGGATCTAGATCAGTCATAGCAAATTCCCGAGAAAGAAGAGAAGTGAGATGTGTAAGAAGAGAGGAAGAAGAGACAGTGAGGACAATATCATCAACATAAAGAAGAAAATAGGCAGTGGAGGAGTGACGACGAAAGATGAAAAGAGAGGCATCAGCCCGACTACTAATAAAACCAAGAGAAGAAAGATAAGAAGCAAAGCGATGATGCCAAGCACGAGGAGCTTGTTTGAGGCCATACAATGCTTTCTTAAGAAGACAAACGTGATCAGGAAATCGAGAATCAGAAAAACCAGAGGGTTGCTTCATATAGATAGTATCAGTCAGATGACTATTAAGGAAAGCATTCTTGACGTCGAGCTAATGAAGAGGCCAAGAGTGGGAGAGAGCAAGACTAAGTACAGTGCGAATGGTAGCGGGTTTGACGACAGGACTAAAAGTATCCTCATAATCGATGCCAGGCTGTTGAGTGAAGCCTTGAGCAACGAGATGAGCTTTATAGCGTTCAAGAGACCCATCGGAACGAAATTCCTGGCGAAAAATCCATTTGGATCCGACAAGGTTGACATTAGGAGGGCAAGGAACAAGATCCCAGGTGTGATTGGAGTGAAAAGCATGAAGTTCATCTTGCATAACAGAAGTCCAGTTGGGATCGCGAAGAGCGTGGGTATAAGACCGGGGAAGAGGAGAAAGAGGAGGTGAAGAAGCAGAGAGATTGAGAAGGTGGCGAGGTTTAGTAACCCCGACTTTGGATCGAGTGACCATAGGATGGGTAGAGATGGGGGAAGAGTGGTGGTGGGGGGAAGACACCGAAGGGGAGGGCGGAGGAAGGGGAGAGGGCAATTGAGCAGGCGAAGCAGGACGGGGTGGAAAACCAGGCGGCGGACCGAGAGAAGGCCGGGGCGGAGGCGCGGTTGCAAGATGGTGGAGCAGAGGAGGCTCGTCCTCGTCGGAAGGAAGATTAAGAAATTGATAAGAGTTAGAATCGAGAGAGGAAGATTGGGAGGAGAAGGGGAAAACGGATTCATCGAAGATTACATGGCGGTAAATAATGATTTTGTTTGTGACGAGATCAAGACAACGATAACCTCGGTGATTAGAAGGGAAGCCTAAGAAAATACAGGCAGAAGAACGAGGGGATAATTTATGAAGAGATGTGGCAGAGAGATTTGGATAACACAGACAACCGAAAACACGGAGATGATCATAAGAAGGAGAAACATGATATAGAACTTCAAAAGGTGTGCGAAAGGAGAGAGTAGATGTGGGAAGAATATTAAGGATATGAGCAGCCATGTGAATGACCTCAGCCCAAAACGAAAGAGGAAGAGAGGCTTGAAAAAGAAGAGAACTCACAACATTATTTATGGTTTGGATGGTTCGTTCGGCTTAACCATTTTGTTGAGAAGTGTGAGGGCAAGAAAAATGAAATTGTACACCATGGGTAGCGAAAAAAGATTTAAAAGAAAGATTGTCAAATTCGCCACCATGGTCACACTGAAAAAATTTAATTTTGGATTTAAATTGAGTTTGAACATAATTAAAAAAGTCAATAAATTTTTTAAAAGTATCCGATTTATGACGTATAGGAAAAATCCATAAAAAAGGGAAAAATCATCTAAGAAAATTAAATAATAACGAAAACCACTTAAACTCGGAACAGGAGATGTCCAAATATCAGAATGAATAATATCAAATAAATTTGTGCTAGAAGAATTAGAACTAAAAAATGGTAAACGTTTGTGCTTGCCTCACTGACAAGCATGAGAAAGAGAACGATTACAAGAGATGAAATTACGACTAGAAAGAAAATTAAAAGCAGCAACTCCGGGATGACCGAGGCAACGATGCCAGGTGGAAGATGAAGGAGCAATAGAAGCAAGAAGAGCTGTGGAAGATGGATTGAATGGGTAGAGATCGCCATCGCTGTCGCGCCGAAGAAGTAACGAACCAGTCCTAAGATCCTTTACAGAAAAACCAAAAGGGTCAAACTGGATTGAGCATTGATTATCGCGTGTGAATTTACGAACAGAAATAAGATTTTTAATTAACGACGGAGAAATAAGGATATTATTTAGAGAAAGAGAACGAGAAGGAGTTGAAAGATACGAATGACCAATAGAAGTAACCGGGAGTGCAGCACCATTACCAACAATTATTGAATTTAAATTATTACAAGGTGCAATATTAAAAAAATTACCTTGATGAGATGACATGTGAGAACTCGCACCTGTATCCAAATACCACTGATCATCATGTTGGTGGAGTGTCATTGTTTGATAAAGTGCCGATAAATCCGTGGCTGTGAAGGGAGGCTGCTGGGCGAGAGTTGGTGGACCTGGGGAAGCTGCTGCTGGAGTTGAAGTTGTAGGGCCTGATGGTGGTGGGCCGAAATCAGGTGGAGGCCCATGGGGCGCGGGACCCAAGAGACCTGGAGCGCTGGTCGCTGGGCTAAGGAAGGGTGAAGGCGAAAATGGGCTGGCGACAGAATGTGGCCCAGATGTGGACGGGCTGAACCAGACAGAATTAATAAGCGGCATTGATAAGGCCCAATTTGCTGAATATGTTGAGAGGGGTGCTATTGGGTGGCTGGACGGATTGAAGGCTGCATGAATTGGGCCGAGCAGTTGAGGCCCATGTGGAGTATGTTGCACAAGCTGGTAAGAGTAACCTGTAGTTTGGCCGATTGGATTTGGTGGGCAGTAGCGAGAACCCATATTGTGGTATCCCGAACGACCACCTCGGTTAGAATTTCGACCACCACCTCTTCCACGATTGTTACCAAAGTTTCGATAATTATTTCGGTTATTGTTAGGAGAGGGATTTTGGGAAAAAAGAGCATGAGCGGAATCGGAAGGTTGGGAAGGAGAAGTAAAACGAGTTTCTCGGGATTCGTGAATGAGAAGCAAATTACGAACTTCAAAAAAAGAGGGAAGGGGTTGTTTTGCAGTAATTACAGTAATGAGAGGTAGGTACGACTCGGGGAGACCTTGTAAAAGTTGAAGAATTAATGATTGATCACTTATTGGAGTATCAAGATCGGCGAGATTGTCAGCCAAAAATTTCATCTCCTGATAGTATTAAGAGATAGAAAGTGTTCCTTTACGAAGATTGTGAAATCGTTCATTAAGTTGCATGGAGCGGGATGCTTTATTAATGCGAAAATTAGACTCAATAGCAAACCAAAGATCATGTGAGGTAGCAAATTCAAGATCAAGATTTTTTAGTAATTTGATATGAACAGAAGAATAAAACCACCTTTTGATAGTGGAGTCGAGGGAAAACCAAGTTTCATTAGTTTCAGAAATAGGTTTGGATTGACCAGTTATGTGATAAAAAATGGAGTAGCTACGGCAGAGATCTATAAACACACCGCGCCATAATTTGTAATTTGAATCGTTTTCCGTTAACTTAAAACCAAAAGAAGTGTGAACGTTTCCGGCAGCAAAAGCAGGGTGTATGGGGGGCGGTTTTGGGGTAGATTCATGAACTTGGGTTTCGGTGGCGGAGGAGTCTGTGGATTGAGACATGGGAGGAATAACCGAAAATAATTATTGAAAATTTTTGATATTAATCACGAGAGAGGAGAATAATCAAAAAAACTTACCTCGATAAATCAATCGGAATAACACGATAGATGATGAACCGGTAATGGAGGCTATGTGAAGTGAGATATGGCGCGTTGAGGGGAGCAACGACTTAAAGGGGTAGGAAAAATATAGAGAGAAGGAGGAAGAAGATGAGAGGCGCCGGTGATGACTGCCTTGAGAGAGAGAGGCGGATTTAGGGAGGAGAAACTAGGAACCGAGGGTGGTTGATACCATGTTAAAGTAAATTCCCCTTTAGGTTTGTATTAATAATCGAAGATATATATAGAGGTTTATAAGAGAGACATAATATAAAAGGTAACTGGCAATAAAGTAAACCTAAACTAATAAGGAAACTAATGACAATACAATAATAATAAGAACTCTTAACATTAAGAAGATTAAAAAATCTGAAATTTAAAATTAAAATCATAATCAATATAGGTTAACAATATAAAAGTTCTGAAGAAATTAATTTCTATATAAAAGTACAACTTATTAATTCTTAACCTAGAAGGGTAAGGGAAAGTAAGTCCATACGTTTATTATCACTAAATGTTAGATTTTTTTTTTTTTTAAGAAAAATTGGTGTAGTGAACTTTTTGGATTGAAAAATATTATCATAGGTTTTTTGGATATAAATATTTATTGTAAGAGGTTTTTAGTAATTTTCCCTTATAATAATATTTAAAGTAGTGAGAGTTCTGAACAAAGATTCGTCAAGGACTTACTTGAATACCAAGGTGTTTGGAGGCTTCTTGCAGTATAAATGTTGGAAAATGATTGAGCAAAAGCAGGGTCATTTACCTCACTTAATCCATCCATGTAAAAATTATCACCACTTGAGACTACAAAATCAATGCTTAACTTGCCTCCTATATCTCCCATCTGCAATCCACAGTTAAACAGAGTCAAAGAAAATTAATTAATAGTAATCTATAAAATTCCCACACTTTTAAAAATATCATGTGTTGTGTCAACTCTATTTCAGACGACAAATGTCCAATATGGAATTTCTTGTAACTATGAATTAAATGAAAAATTGTAACATGACTAATGCCGTGTCCAACACTTTTTTCATTCTAAAAGTATCAAACGTTAATTGAAAAAATAGCACTACTTCAACTAAAGTTTATAACACGGACATTTTGACACTTTTCCATATTTTATAAAGTTCTGGAATCATAAAATTATATATATAAATATTAACGTGAATTATATATATATATATATGTATATATATATATAATACCTTGTCGTGTACAAATATCTAAAGATCCCGATCTTCTGCATAAGATGCATGTTTATGATTTATATGTTAAAATTAATTATACACAGAATACATATATATGCAAGAAATTACCGCACGAGCAACAGCAGATTGATTAAAAGCACCCTTTCTTCCCCAATCTCCCACTGCCAAAAATGTTACTGGGCCATTAGGTTTTGTCGACTGTGAAATTTGCATAAGCTCTGCGGTAGCAGTATATTTGCTTAAATAGATACAAGCTATGATCAACAATGGCAGCATAGGGATACATTTTCTGTATGTCTCAGCCATTATGCTAAAACTATTAGAAAGAATTTTACATGGACTTTTGTTTAAATGCTAAAAAAATACTTTTATTTTATATGGTTTTATAGATGGGAAAAGATGGAGGAGGTCTTTCTTGGACCTTGGTGGATAACTTGATATTATTATCTAGGCATTTTGCAATAAATGTTGGTAGAAAAAGTCACTTGTATAATTAAATAGTTGTAAGTGGAAAGTAATTTGAGAATAGGATGAATTAATTAGCAGTTTGATCCTCTATTCCGCTTGTATTTTATTTTAATTATGCTTGACATGGGTATAATTTTCTTTTCAAAAGTATAAAGTTGATATTCTTGTATGGCTGGTGATAATGCCAAAGCAAAAACCCTCTTGGCAGAGCAAAATGAATGAAATGACTACTATGTCCTCCACGGTCAATGGTCATTAAAATAGTTACCAATCAGTTCCATAATTAGTGATTTAATCCCTTAAGTGCTGTGTGTTGTGACTATGAATGTTATGCGTGTCTTGTGCCACCTGCCAAGTCACTCTTAAATTTTTTTTTCTTTATTTTTTAAACTGGGTCAAGTTTTGAATTATAAATATTATATATTTTCTTTCCCTATTTCCAATTCTTTTAAGTTTTAAGTGCCATTCTACTCACTGAAATTATTAAGAAGAAATTAATAAAAAAACTTCAAGGTAAATCTTATGGACACAAAAATATTCAAGCAAATTCTTTACTTCATATATAGAAGTTATTTTCGTTCATAAGAATATGCTAACTCAGTCTCATCATAAAGTATTTTATACTATAATATTGAATAAAAAATCTGTAATGTAATTCATACCAATATTTATTTCATTAAAAATATATAGATGGCTTCAAACTGATATTCAAGATCTAAAATTAAAGAGAATTATTTATGCAAGAAGTATTGCAATTGAAGCCCTAGAACAAATTAAGACCATAATATTACTTAGTAATAAATTTTCTATTAATACAATATTCAATGGCAATTAAAAAATAATAATATTTATTTTACATGCAGATTAATTTGTTAATAGATATTAGTGCAAGATTATAGCTACCCAAATTTGACCATAAGACCAAAAGATATGACATCACATATTAATAAATTAATAATATTTATTTGTTGGTATTCAGGATTAAAAGAATTTATAGGTTATTGCGATAAAAACAAAAAGGAGTAAATATTAAATAAACATATTATTTGGTTGTACTAAATTACAAATAGGCTATATACTGTAGATTTATTTTTACATATGTTTATCGAACCATTTTGATTAAAAAAAAAGTTAATATACAAAATAAAGTTTGTAAGTGTCGACAAAAATTAAAAATAAAACATGGAGACAATCGTGTTGATGAATGTAAGAGAAGTGGGCTTTGCTGTTTCTTAATTTAATATATATAGAGAGAATAACTTTTAAGGATTTTAATAGGAAAGAGAGTGATTATTGGATATTGTGATTTTAATAGGAAAGAGAGTGATTATTGGATATTGTTCTTTGAATATGAAGGATAAAAGGGGCATTTGAAGAAGTTTGCTTTGGCAAGAGGGTTTTTGCTTTGGCATTATCAGCAGCCGCCTTGTATATATGCATAATATCATGCATTGATATGTAAAGTGAATACAAGATGGAGAAAAATCTAAATCGTGCCTCAGGTTCTTAATTTTGTCATTGCTATCATTTTGATCAAATTCCTTTGGCCAATTAAAAAAAACTAGTTAGCAACACACTCGATGCCTTTGCAAAAAATAAATTTTTATATTTTTTTAGAATTAAAATTAAATATGTTTAAATAAAAAGTGAGAAAATATAAGAAAAAACTTTTTCATATCAAGTTTTATGGACCATATATATCATAGTCATTAAGGCACATTACCAAAACTGTTGAGGTGACACAATATCAGTTACATAGTGCATAACACTTGATTCATAAAATAAAATTAGTCTTACTTCATCAAAACGGTTTGGTAATCCAAAAACAGTTTCTATAGGCCCCTCATCAATTCTATAATAGTATATATAATGATATTTGATGTGTGTGGGTTTTACATCAATAGGAATATGCAATATAATAGGGATAATTGCAAAAACCCCCCTGTTATTTTGAAAGTGCTAAAAACCCTCCTGTGTTAACGAAATAGGTGAAAACCCCCTTGTGAAATGGTAAAATTCTGCAAAAAACTCCCATTCCGTCAAACTTAACGGAGTGTGAAATGCACTCGCCTAAGATGAGAGTTGGAAAGTTTTTCTTTTGATTTTCACATGTTAAAAGTCCGTTATACCCCTCAATATTTTAGTTATATAAAAAAATACTTTTAACTTAAAACTAAATTAATTAAGTTGGTGGGTTTGTATTTGGATCTAGGTCAAATCCAAAACCTGACCCTAACACATTTATTTTCCTTTTTTTTTTCTTCTTTTTTTCCTTCTTCTTCTTCTTTAACTGGTTTCCACCATAACCACCGGCCACCCGCCCACAAACAACCGGCGAAGCCGACTCACCACCAGTTCACCACTGAACCACCATTCACAACCGCCACCACCACTGTCGCTTCGCACAAGCCACCTCCCCATCGCCACGAACTCATTACCAGCGGTTGAATCCACCATCACCGCTCGAACTCACCGCTGGAGATCGAACCCACAACCACCATACGCAGCCGCCACCACTTCACACAACCACCACCACCACCACCACCATTTCACACAACCATCATCACCCCCACCACTACTTCACACAACCACCGCAAGTTCGCACAACCACCACCACAGCCACCACAACTTCGCACAACCTCCACGAAAATATCAAATTTGAGGGTTTATATGGGGTTGGGGTCTTTGCAAGAAGACATCTCTTCTTCACAGGCTTCTTCACAGGTGCAGAGGAAGAAGAAGAACCCAGCAATTGGGGGTTTGAAATTTATCTCTTTTTTCTTTTTTTTTAATTGTCTTATTTAAAATTTTGTTTTCCTTTTCTTTTATCTAAAAAAAACATGAGCCTTTGATCTTATGGATTTAGATCCAATGGTTAGTAACTAAAGGGTATAATGGATATTTAAAAAAAATTAACAGTGTTAAGGCCTATTTAACGGTTGGGAGAGAGGGTTTTCACCTATTTTGTTACCACAGGAGGGTTTTTAGCACTTTCAAAATAACACAGGGTTTTTTTTGCAATTATCCCAATATAATATATGAAAATATACTACAAAACACGAATTATAATGTAAAATGACACAAGATATACGTGGTTCGGTCCGAAATCAGACCTACGTCCACGGGGGTAAAGAGTTCGATCCTTTTATTGATGTAAGAGTTGATATTTATACAAAAATTTGATGGGGGGTTAAAAGGGGTAAGTTAACTATGCTATATATACATTTGGTAGTAAGAATAAATCATAATCTATCCATATTAGGCTATAATCAATCGGGTATAAATGGTAAAGATATGCTTGATTTCCGCAGGTCTATATATGGCAAGGTGGTGATTGATTATATCTTGTCTCCCAACTGTCCATAATCAGCGCTGCCCTACCTGTGCAGTTTGGGTCATCTGGGCTTCCAGCTAAGCCTATCCAAATATGATGTCTTCTAGAAGGATCCAAGTCTATAAAACCATTGGGCTTGTGCCTTCAAGGTATTGGACTACCCAGCTTGGCCCAAAGACGGATTTTTACCCACATCAATAGTCCCCCCCCCCCCCCCCCCAACTCTAAAGTTTGACGTAGTCAAGCTGTAAGAGTTGAAAAAAAAATAAGTGATATGGGCTGAGCTAACAAAACTCTAGAGATGCAAGTACAAAACATACTGAAGCACAAATGCTGAAAGAATCTCCAATCTGTCCAGGTATAGAAACCTGATATGCAGAGCTCTTGGAAGCCCTCCTGTGTAGGTTTGGATAAACCCTAGTCGTGAGTTGACTAGCCGATTGGACTTCTCCATACTTCTGCAATTATTGCCTTGGAGTTCAAGAAAGTCGCGCCATCATCATGACCTCGTCAGACAATGCCGCCATAACTGTGCCTAGGTACGTGTTGATGATCGCCACGTGTACGGCTGGGGATGAAGCCCTCCTCTTTCCTTGTGAGTTATTTTTATTTTTGATTTAAATATTTGAAAAAGGTAACTTGCAAAAAATCGTCGATTTTGTTTCCTTTTTTCAAAATTTTGTTGGGCATTAAAATTAAGAAAACCCTTTCCTCCTTCTTCTCTTCAATTCATCTTCTCCAGCGGAGGTTACCCACATTCGTTGCCCACTTTCTTAGGTATTGCGCGTTTTTCTCTTTCTTCTCTTTTTATATTTTGTTTGTTTTGCTTGTGTGCTGTGTAGTTTTGAGAAAATTTCCCAAAATTCTGTTGTTGTTGCCTTTGTCTTTTTTCTTGTTCTGTGCAACTATGTCGAATAGTCTTGGTTCTGACTCTCAGAATCGAGGTGAGCCCTGTGATTTGTTGGAATCTTCCTTTGATTCTAAGGAGGAAACCACATCGATCGTGCGTGATTTATATAGTGCTACTGAAGGTGACAAGATTATCGATGTTGAGTCTTCCTACACTGAGTCTGATGGACGTAATACCACCATCATGTCCCCCCCTGCCAAGGTGAGAACCCAGAGGGCAGTCGAATTGGAGCCCTAGACATTGCAGGATTCCTCCAGTCGCGTTTTACCCTTTAACAAGAGCGAAAAATACGCCAAACATATGGCATATCTAAAAGGTACCAGATTGGGGTCCCAACTGCACAGGATAGGCCTTATCGCCATTTCTTAGGTTACACTTGCTTTTACGTTGCTCATCTCCAGGCAGGTCTGCGTTTCCCTATTCCTCGCCTTTTTATCGAGATAGCCAACATGTATCTCATCCCTTTGAACTAATTCACTCCGAATGCCATTCGTATGATGGCTGGATTTGCCATTCTTCTTCACCATCATGGCCATCCAACCACGGTTGCTCTTTTTTATTCCTTGTTGCTGCCTCGCTCTATCTCCTCAAATAGTGGCATTTTTTTACCTTACCTCCCGAGGTCAGGCTACCTTTTTAGCTACTCATCCCACCTAGAAGAAATGGAAGTACAATTATTTTTTTATTGCCCCACCTCCAGGTGAGCTTTGGGATTTTCGTTGTGAGTTTCTGGAGAAGGTAGATGGAACCCATCCTTACCCTCCCTGAAATTTATCCTCCTATCAACAACAGCTTGTGCACTATCTGAATTTTACCCCTCATGATGTGGGTAAACTTGTTGATGATCGTTTGTTACATAACATCAATTTCAGCCTTGTTGGGGCGGATCTGCAGGGTGAAATCCTAGGTGGTATTTGTGTGATGTTTTGTATATGCTTATGTTGTAATGTCTTGGTGGACGTTCTTGTATCTGAATATTTGTTGTTTGTTTTGCAGAAGAGTTAATGGACGCCTCCAGTGCTAAGGATGCTCTCAAGCGCAGGAAGAAGCCTCCTCCAGCTTTGGAGCCCCCTTTGCTACCTCCTCCTCCAGGTGTGCCACTGTTGGTGGTGCAATCTCCAGCCACACCTCTGGCAGCTATGTCTTCCCCTCCTTTGGGCCAGGGAGAACAATCTTTCCCCCAACGCGATCTGGCCTTGGCTTTAGAGGTAGCCTCTGGGAAGAGGCCTGCAGCTTCGACGACGCCTTTGGACACTCGTCCAGCTAAGCGTGGCAACTCAGGTATAGCTATCAAGTAGCTTATGCCCAACCTGTAGCTCAGGACTGCAGATCCACCAGCCTCCAAGACTCGATCCAGAGCCTAGGAGCCTACTCCCCTTTCTTCTTTGAGGAGTAATGACATTGCAGTATGATAGAATTTATGCAGAGGCTGCCCAATTCTCTTGATCGTCACTACCTGGAAAGCTTGACTCCTCGCGAGGCTTCCAGGGCTGCCCTCCTTCTTCTTCCCAAGGCAAGTCTTGCCCTATTCTTGTTTTTTATGTTTTATTGATTTCTTTACATAAATATTTTTTCTGCCTTTTATGACAGTTCCACATGCCAGCCGGACGTGCCTTGACGGATCAGTATCAGAATACTGAGGTGGATGACCTGCAGAAGAAATTATCCAAAGTCTAGGAGCAGCTGAAGAAATCTCAAGAGTCTTGGTCATTCAAGGAGAAGAATTTGTGCCAGAACCTGAAGAACCTTCATGTGGATTTCCAGAAGTTGCTAGCTGAAAAGGTGGATCTGGAGGTGGCCTTAGCTGCACAGGCAACACAAAAGTTGTCAGACCTGGAGGAAGTTCTAAATGTAGAGCGCCAGAATTGGATAGCTAACTTCCCCTCCTCTGCTGAAGGACAGGAGCTCCTTGGCAAATTCAAAGTTCATTTCCTTGCTTCCAAGAAATTTCCTGACCTGGTTGACGACAAGTGTATTGATTTCTTTGTCAAAGGCTTTGATGGCTGTGCTGCTCAGTTCTGGGCTAAGTGTTATCCTCCCAAGGTTGTGTATGATGATTTACTGGATCCGGAGGTTGCCCTAAAGGCTGCTGTCGCCACTCCAAAAGTTCCTCCCGCTGCAGATCCGGCTGTCCCACCTGCTGCAGGTCAGCCTGATGAAGCTATTGCTGACCAGCCTGCAGGTGTTGCTGATCCTCCTCTTGGTGTTGCCAATATTGATGCTGCCGTTGCTGGGGCTGAGCCCGCTGAGTGATTTTCTAAAACAACATAACAATTTCTGGTTATTGATGGGCATATGTGGCCCTTTAGACAATCTATATTTTTGTTGATTTGGTTTTGAGCCTATGTAGCCCTTAGATAATTTGTGTTTATGCTTGTTTCGCTAGACCTGCCCTCAGTTGGGGCTGAGAATTGCTTAGTTTTATTATATATGATGCCTACTTATATCTATTTCTTATGTGTTATCTAACTTGCTAAGAAAAAAGGCTTACCTATGTCATGCTATATTTCCTCCTTAGGTTTTTGGATCATATCTACATACTTTGTGAAAGCTAAGAAAACACAGAAAATTTTGATTCCCTTTGTTGAAGTAGGTTAGTCTTTCACACAAATATATTTAAATTACACCCTTGGTAAAAATGAGATAACCAATACAACCATACCTCCATTGCTGCTTTCACTTTCCATACGTACAATGTTTGATATACATGAAAAATTCCACGTATTCCTTTCAAGATCAGATAAACTGGTTAGAAATCAGGTAGTACCACCAGACCTGAACTGAGCTATAGTTGCAGCTCTTATCATGGGGTCTTGCCTTAAATCATTCATCAATTCTTAGTAATTTCTTGACACATACAATCATGTAGACTTGCACTGTCACTATGCAATCGTAGGGACTTGCATCGTGATCAAACATCCTTATTTTCTTTTATGCAATTTTGGGGACTTACATCGGGATGAAACACCTTTACTTTCTTGCAATTGTGGGGACTTGCACACGGGATCGAACACCCTTACTTTCTCTTATGCAATCATGGGGACTTGCATCAAGATCAAACACCTTTACTTTCTCTTATGCAATCATGGGGACTTGCATAGGGATCAAACACCCTTACTTTCTTGCAATCGTGGGGATTTGCACACGGGATCGAACACCCATCAACAAGCGCGTACAATCGTGGGGACTTGCACTGCACCTATGCAATCATGAAGACTTGCATTTACCACCTTACTTATCACACCTTTTCCTCCACTCCGTACACAAATTTCCTGAACAGGCTCGGGTGGCCGGACCTTATCGTAGTTATCCTGCCTTATTTCCAACATTTCTCCGTACCTTTCCTCCTTAATTCTTCTCCAACTTTATAGCTGCCCTTTCCTCCTTGTCGCTCCAAACCCCGGTCTGCCTAGGACAGGTCCTGGAACCACCCTAAAAGTGATTCCTCACCCAATCCCTCCTTATTTCCTCTTGGTATAGGGCCTTCGGGTCCGCCACCGAATTAACACCTGGCGTCAGGGACCCCGGCTACCTACACAGGTGGTACATTCCTAGTCCTCCGACTACCTCCCTTCCGCCAATTACCCTTGCTTCGCATTTCAATCATCAATTTATATATATACATATACATTATGCCAAATTTCTCAATAAAACAAATCCTTATTAGATTTTCCGGAGCTTTGCATCTGTCCTTGCAAAGAAGACATTACATTCTTAGGTATTACCTGAAAAAATAATCGTAACTTCAAAAAAAAAATATTAGTAATTTCGTGAGTCGATACATCAAAAATGCAAAATGAAGCAAATTGTGAATAATCAAGTGTAAAACTTTTTCAAATTTTGTATGTTCCATGGGCGAGGGAGTAACTTTCCCTCGCTATCCTCCAGCTCATATGCTCCTCCTGCTAGCACCTTGATTACTTTGTAGGGACCCTCCCAGTTAGGGTCTAACTTCTTCACTGTGCGCATTGCATCCACTCTTTTGAGTACCAGATCACCCACCTGTAGAGATCCGGCCTTCACCTTTGCTGCCTGGTCTCGCATGACCCTCTGTTTGTACTTCTCTATCCTTAGATGTGCCTTATCTCTGCTTTCCTCAATTAGGTCCAGCTCTTCCCTGAGTCGTTCCTCATTCTGTTTCGGTTCGAAGTATCTGATCCGGTGGGTCTGCACCCTGACCTCTACAGGTATAACCGCCTTTGCTCTATACACAAGGTGAAAATGACTCTCTCCTGTAGTAGACTTTGGGGTGGTCCGATATGACCATAACACTTATTGTAATTCCTCAACCCAATTCCACCCGTTCCCTCCAGTCTATACAACCGAGGTTTGGGTGTTTTTCATGAGCATATGAGCATATTAGTGATGTATTTTTTTTATGAAATTGAACAGGTTAATATAAGAGACATGTAATCGAAAAGAAAGGATGTAGACATACCTGGTCTTTAGACCTTGATCAAATTATTCTATTGGTAACCTCTACCTGACCATTGGTTTGAGGATGGGCCACTGCACTGAAGCTTTGCTGAATCCCTAACACTTCACACCACCTCCTCAGCTTGACTCCGCTGAACTGTTTTCCATTGTTAGCTACGATCTCTCTAGGTATGCTAAATCGGCAAACAATATTATTCTAAAGAAACTTGATGACTTCTGCTTTCGTGATTCTAGCTAGTGCTGAAGTAGTCCACTAGAACCAGTAAGAATTTATTTTGACCCTTTGCTATGGGAAAGGGTCCCACAATGTCCATACCCCACCTGGCGAAGGGGCATGGGACACTCATGGAACGCATCGCCTCTGCAGGTTGATGGATAAGGTTGGCGTGTAACTAACATTGCTCGCACTTCTTTACCAGGTTAGCCGCATCCTCATTAAGGGATGGCCAAAAGTATCCGCCTCAAAGTCTTTCTAGCTAAGGCTGATCCTCTTATGTGGCTGCCATAGTCTCCTTATGAATTTCTCTTAGTACGTAGTCTCCCTCTTCTGATGACACACATCTCAGGTGTGGTTGTACAAATGATTTTTTGTACAACATACCATCGATCATGACGAATCTATTAGTTCTGGTTTGTAGACGTAGTTGAGTGTTCCTTTCCTCTGGGAGTACACCCTGAGTGAGATATCGAATGATCTTGGTCCTCCAGTCCACGTCTTTGTCTATCCGCAACACTTCTTGCTCCGTACCTAATCCAAGTACGAATTGGATGGTGATGTGCCTCGTTTTGCAATCGGTGACTGAGCTGCCGAACTTTGACAGATAGTCAGCTTTAGCATTTTTTGATCGTCGTATTTGATGTACCTCTAGTTTTTGAAAGCTCTTTCATAATGTTTCTATAGTTTCCAGGTATGTTACCATTCTATTGTCTTTGGCTTCGTAGGTTCCTTGATTTGTTTTGTCACTAGCTGCAAATCTGAATAGGATGTCAAATTCCTAGCTCCTCCTTAGAGTGCCATTTTGAGTCCTATGATGAACGCTTGGTATTCGGCCTTGTTGTTGCTTGCCTTGAATTCGAACTTGATTTCATACTCCAACTGATCTCCTTCAGGTGTGGTGAGAACCACACCTGCGCCACTCCCATTTTGTGTAGCTGATCTGTCGACATGCAGGAGCCAAACTTTGCCGTTTTCTTTCTCTTCCTGCTCAGGTTTTGTCATTTCATTGACAAAATCTGCTAACACTTGTGCTTTGATTGTAGCTCTAGATTCATACTTTATCTCCTCGAACTAGCTCCACAGCCCATTTGAAAAGTCGGTCTGATGTTTCAGCCTTTCCTAGCACTGTCTTGAGTGGTTGATTGGTTTTCAAAATTATGTTGTATGTCAAAAAATAAGGTTTTAGCCGTCGTCCTGTGATGACTAACGCGAAAGCCATTTTTTCAATCTCCGGGTATCTTGATTCTGCATCCGAGAGTACTTTACTGGCATAGTATACAATCTTCTCCGTCTTTCCCTCTTCTCGTACAAGGACAGTGCTAATAGCTCGGTCAGCCACAGCTATGTACAACATCAATGGCTCACCCTGCACAGGTTTGGTCAGCAGGGGAATTTGGTTCATGTTTTCCTTTAGCATTGTGAAGGTTTGTTCACACTCCTCACTCCAGCTGAAGTACTTTGCTTTCCGCAATATTTTGAAGAATGGTAAGCTTCTTTCCCCCGATTTGGAGATTAATCGGCTTAGGGGCGTGATCCTTCCATTAAGCCATTTAGCTTCATTCACATCTCTAGGTGGATGCATATCTTGGATGGCTTTGATCTTCTCGGGATTGGCCTCTATGCCTCTTTCAGTGACCATATAGCCTAGGAACTTTCCTCCTTTGACCCCAAATGCACACTTAGCTGGGTTCAGCTTCATTTTGTACTCCCGAAGGGTTTCTAAAGTTTGTTGCAGGTCTTGCACATGTGTGCTAGAGGTCCGGATTTTGACTACCATGTCGTCCATATACACTTCAATGTTTTTCCCGATTTGGTCGCGAAACATCATGTCGACTAGTCTTTATTATGTAGCTCCGGAGTTTTTAAAGCCGAAGGGCATCACTATGTAGCAGTAAGTACCAAAGAAGGTTATGAAACTAACTTTCCTCTAGTCTTCCACATCTAGAGGTATCTGATGATACCCGCTCTGCGCATCCATGGTGCTTAACAGTTCAAATCCAACTGTGGCATCTACTAGTTGATCAATTCTAGGTAGAGGGTAGTGATTTTTAGGGCAGGCGTTGTTTAGATCACGAAAGTTGAAGCACATTCTCCACTTTGTCCCTCTTTTTGGTACTAGGACTACATTAGACACCCATTCTGGGAATTGAATTTCTGCTCTATGCTTTGCTTTGAGTAGCTTGTCAATTTCCTCCTTGATTACGACATCCTTCTCGGGGCCGAAGTGTCTCTTCTTTTGAATGACTGGCTTTGCGTCAGGAAATCCGTTGAGGTGATGTTGTATAACTGTTGGGTCAATGTCTACAAGGTCATTCATTAGCTGACTACGAGAACACATCTGCTTGCTCCCTTAGCGTGGCTATTAATTCTTCCTTCAGGTCAGGGTTCAAGTGAGAACCAATCCTAACTGTCTTCTCCTTATCTCTCGGTATGAGCTCTATGCTCATAAGCTCTCCTACAGGTTCGACGTGCGATAAAATTAGCTTTTTAGCAACCTTGCTTCCTTCCAATGTCGTTGACTCAGGCTTACGCTTTATCTTCAGTTAGCTTTTCTCCTTGCTTTTGTGAGACTAAGTAACATTTCTTGGATTGACATTGATCTCTAGATACTTCCTCTACTCCATCGAGTGTTGGAAATTTAATCTTCATGTGTGGTATCGAGACCACTGCTTCGAACAAGACTAGTGCAGGTCGGCCGAGTATCACATTGTAAGTTGAAGTAGTATACACGACTAGGAATCTAGTAAGCTTTGTTACTTTGTTGAATCCTCCTCCCAGAGAGAGAGGTAATACTAGTTGTCCCACAGGTTGTGTCGCCTCACCTGTGAAACCAAATAGAGAAGTTTTCACTAGCTCCAGCCTAGCATCCCCCAGGTTCATCTATTGATACGCTTGGTAGAATAATATATCTACCGAGCTACCGCTGTCGACAAATATTCTTTGAACTTCATAGTTTGTGATCACCACTGTGATAACCAGTGTGTCACTGTGAGGTGTCAACATAGTCCGCGCATCCTCAGGTTCGAATCGTATATCCTGCCTAGGTCGGGTTTGACTGACATTCATGAAGAACGCAGGTGCGGTCTCTACAGACCTTACCTGTTGCTTAAACTGCCTCTTAGATTCCTCTTCAGCTAATCCTCCTGAGATCATGTAGATGACTTCACGATCGACGCTATTAACCTCCTTAGGTGCTACTTCTAGGGTGAGCTGGTTGTTAATCGGTTGAGGAAAGTTTCCTCTTCCTGCAGGTCCGACTATACCACTTCCACGGCCCTGCCATCTTCATCCTCGACCTCTCCAGCTACTACCCTTGCGAAATGGGGCAGGATTGTTACCGTTGTTGGTTTGTATAACAAATTCATTCAAGTAGCCCATCTTATCTAGACGTTGGATTTCTTCGACGAGCTCCCGGAAATCATCGGTGTGATGCCCGAATTCTCTATGGTATTTGCAGTAGACTTTACTAGGCGGGTTCTTAGGTTCTTGGTCTATTCCCTCTAGCTATTGTACCACATTTTTTTCTTCCACTACCATTAGATGCTCACTCCAATTGCCTCGTAAAGGTATAAGCCGCTGTATGACATCTATAAATGGCCCAGGTAAGGCCAGCGGAGCTGGACTAGATGTCCAACCACTCTTGCGAGTCGTATTGCGATTGTCCTCCTCAGGCTTCCTTCCTCTGCTCGGATAGCCTCATGATTTATGTGTCTCTCATGTTGATGTATTTTTCATCCCGGCCGAGTAATTCGTCGAAGCCCAAGGCTGGTCTCTTGGTGACTGATTTGAAGAGATCTCCTTCCCTCAAACCTTGTGTAAAAGCACTGACTTTCAGGTCGGACTTTGAAGATGGTACTTCCAGCGTAGCTGCGTTGAAACGCCTGACGTATGCACGTAGGATCTCGTCTCTTCTTTGCTTGATGTTGAACAAACTTAAAGGATTTTTCTTGTGCCGCTTGCTACTAGCAAATTGGTGCAACAACCTCAAGCTAAACTCTGAGAAGGATCCAATGGACCCATCAGGAAGTTGGTTGAACCATTGCTGCGCAGATTTGGCCAACGTGGTCAAGAAGACCCTGCATTTGAAAGCATCAGAATAATTGTGCAGCAAAGCAAAATTTTAAAAAGTATAAAAATGATCTTTTGGATCTGTCGTTCCTTCATAGGGCACGATGGAAAGAACCCTGAAGTCTCTTGGCAATTCCTCCGTCGTGATGAATTCCGTGAATGGAATCCATTGATCCATTTGGATCTTGCCTCCTGGTAGCGTTCCACTTCTTCTATTCATTTGGTGATGAGCTCCATCTGTTCCAGCTTTTCTTTTGGTTTAGCCATCCTGCAGAGGTCTGCCCAGCCGGATCTGGCAAACACAAAGCTACTAGCAACATCCTCTAAATCTTTGTCACGCCTATCGGGAGCCCGATATTGGCGTTTCTGCAGGTTGTCTTTCCCAGGTATGTCATGGTGCAAGTGCTGCATCGGCTGGTGCAGTTCCTCCTCATGTTTTTGCTCTCTCTGTAGTCCTGGTTATGGTGCCCAACCTGTCAGATCATCCTCATCTTCCAGGTCTAGACGACGAATGTGGTGCTCCTCTGTAGTCAAGTACTTGTTTCGAGGTGCGGTGCCTCCATTCTCTCCTTCCTCTTCTGGACATTCTGGCCTTTTAGCACGTTTGCCCGAGTTTCCGTCAAGGGTGACATCGTTGATACCCCCAACGTCCACGTTTCCAGCTTTGGACGCTCCCTTTTGAGGAGGAGACGTGAAATCGTACCCACGTTCATGATCTGCCACACCTGCAAGTTTAGAATCTACTACACCTGCAAGTTTAGAATCTACTACCTTGGTGACAACCTTATCGATGACTCCTTCTAGCGTTTGGACGATGAAATCCATGCTCAACACACTTTGAGGGGAAACATTATTTCCCTCAACCAGACCTTCCAGCGAATTGTCTATCATCAGATCTTGCAAGTTGTTCGCCAAATGACTCATCAGGTGCACCGACATGTGAGGTGTGGACTACTTATCTCCAGGCCGGGATATCATCGCCTTCTTTCTCCTCTCAATATTGTTATCTCCATTTCTCATTTCCATGACGTTCCCTTCTGCTATTAAAAATTGTTACAGTAAAAGAAAATATTTTTATGAAAAAATAAGACCACCTCACGCCTTTTTTGCACAGAGTTTCCCACAGACGGCGCCAATTGATGTGTGTGGGTTTCACATCAATAATAATATGCAATATAATATATGAAAATATACTACAAAGTAAGAATTATAATGTAAAATGGACACAAGATATACATGGTTCGACCCGAAATCAGACCTACATCCACGGGGGTAAAGAGTTCGATCCTTGTATTGATGTAGGAGTTGATATTTATACAAGAATTTGATTGGGAGTTAAAAGGGGTAAGTCAACTATGCTATATATACATTTGGTAGTAAGAATAAATCATAATCTATCCATATGAGGCAATAATCAATCTGGTATAAGTGGTAAAGATAGGCTTGATCTCCGCATGTCTATATCACACAAGGCTGGTGATTGATTAGATCTTGTCTCCCAACTGTCTATAATCAGCGCTGCCCTACCTGTGCAGGTCGGGTCATCTAGGCCTCCATCTAAGCCTGTCTGAATATGATGTTTTCTAGAAGGATCTAAGTCCATAAAACCATTGGGCTTGCGCCTTCAAAGTATTGGACTACCCAGCTTGGCCCAAAGACGAATTTATACCCAAATCAATATTTTTTTCTTTGATTCCTGAAATACCCTTATATAAGCTACTTAGTGTGACTGTCTTTTCTTTTTTTCAATTTCTCCCTACACTTTTAATGAATTGAAAAATTAACCCATTGAAAAGATGATTGATTTATTCAATTTGTGGGGAAACTTGTATTTTCAATCTCATAACTTCAGCCATGTGCAGAACTGATCAACCCTTGTCTTTTTGAATGCTTTGGGTAAGGAATGATTGTTTGGCTTTCGGTTGTTCTATATAAGTGGAGTTTTATGAGCTGTTTTGTTCTTCTTCTTTCCCATGTTTCTTTCTGCTCATTTTAGAGTTTATGCCATTATAATCTTTGATTGTGTGCGAATTCAGTTATTTTAAATGGTCACCTTAGCAATGTTATGTTCTGTATATTTTTCTTGCAACATGGCTATCAAGTTGAATATCCATTATTTTTTTAATAATTAAAATAAGAGCTTTGTAATGTTATTGAATAAACTAAAGTACATAAAATCATTAATTGATCAAACTATATTTAGTATATATAATAGGATAGTACATACTTTAGTATTATATTGAGTTGCGGATTACCATCAAGTAAAAGATTTTATTAACATAATTGATGTGTGTGAGTTTCACACCAATAAGAATATGCGATATTTAATATGAAAAGAATACAAGATATACGTGGTTCGATCCATAATCAGACCTACATCCACGAGGGTAAAGTTGTTCCCTTCTTTATTCATTGTAGGAGTTGATATTTATACAAGTTTTTGATAGGAGGTTGAAAAGGGTAAGTAAACTATACAAAAGATACATTTGGTATTAAGGATTAATCATAACCTATCTATTTAGGGCTATATTCAATCAGGTATAAATGGTAAATATATAGGATCTCGGGCTTGATCTCCGCAGGTCTATATATGATAAGTCTTGTAATTGATAAGATCTTGTTTCCAAACTTGCCATAGATAACGCTGCCCTCCCTATGCAGGTCGGGTTGTAGAATCTTCCAGCTAAGTATGTCCAAACATAATATCTTCTAAAAGGATCCAAATCTACAAAACTATTGGGTTTAGGCCCATACAGTATTGGACTACCCAGTTTGGCCCGATGTCGGATTTCCACCCACATCAATAATAAATGTATATAACACATTTTTTATCTTATAACTATCGAGGTTTTTTTTTTAATTTCTATATGTCTATGATGTATTGTTAGATGATAAAAAGTTTAATTTTCTTACTGAAAATGAGCAAAAAATGCACTTTGGTCATGAAAGATAGGGGGTGCACACTCAATCACAATCATTATAGACTTTTATATTTAATCACATATGATAAAATTCTTATGCTCAGTGAGTTTTTTCCATTAAAAAATGGAAGAAAGTCATTAGTAAACTGAAAAAAAATTCATTATTTAAAGAGAAAAAAAAGAAGATTGAAGGAATTCTGTGTTACGTAAATTCAAAGATTGAGTCACATGTAAGAGGCAGGGTTAGGAATGGTAGTGGCAACGTAATTGAAGAGAGAAAAAAAGGGGAGGACAAGTAGTGATGGTGCTGGATATGGTGGTTGAGGTGCAAGTTAGGAGTGATGATGAAAGTACAGATGGAGCGTGGTGAGTGAGGAACTAGGTCTAGGAAGCTGGCTAGGGTGGGATAGGTTAGTGCTTGGTGAGAAAAGGTGATGTTGGGGTATTTTATTTTATTTTTGACAATTTTACATAATTCAGGAACGGTTATGCAACCTTAATATGTTAACGAACGACTTTTGCAATTAGAGAACTCAATGTGGTTCAAATTTTCATCTTGTAATACTAGATGTGAAAGTCCCATAAAGATGTGGACTAAAAGTACACAACTTCCTATCTTATAGAAATTAAAATATAATTTTACCTAAAATTTAAATTAAATATACACAGTGGACCACGCGCAATGCACGTGAATTTTACTAGTATTTGTTTAAATAGATGGCCACTACTGTTGTTGCAAAATGGGGTTATCCGCGTCTAGTTAGATAATTGCTTCTAAATTAAGGCAGGAAAATAAAATTTGTTAAAAATATTTGGTAATTTTTTGTATGATTTTAGTTATCCAAATCACTCTAATTTCTCCCACAAACCCACATAATATCATGTTTGTTTCTAGAACCGCTACAAACAAATGACTTATTTTCAACTTTTTCTCATCCTTTTTCAATAATCAATTTATACATACATATATATCATGCCAAATCTTTGGTAAATAGAAAAGCAAATTCTTACTCAATTTCCGGAGCTTTGTATCTGACCTTGCAAAGAAGGCATTACAATCTTAGGTATTACCTGAAGACACAATCATAACTCCACAAAAATATTAGCAGTTTCATGAGTTCATACATTAAATCATAAAAATAAAGCATACTGTAAATAATCAAATATAATTTTTTTTTCAAGTTTTGCATGCTCCATGGGCGAGGGAGTAGTTTTCCCTGATTATACGCTCCTCCATCTAGAACCTTGACTACCTTGTACGGACCTTCTTAGTTAGGGTCCAACTTCTTCACCGTGCGCACTGCATCTACTCTCTTTAGCACTAGATCTCCCAATAGATCTGACCTTCACCTTTGCTCTCTGGGTTCGCATAATCCTCTGCTTGTACTGTTCTATCCTCAGGTATACCTTATCCCTGCTCTCCTCGATTAAGTCCAGCTCTTCTCTAAACCTCTCTTCGCTTTGCTCCGGATCAAAGTATCTGATCTGGTGGGTTTGCAGCTTGACCTCTGCAGGTATGTCCGCCTTTGCTCGGTACACTAAATGAAAAGGACTCTCTCTTGTAGTAGACTTCGGGGTAGTCCGATAAGACCATAACACTGATTGTAATTCCTCAACCCAGTTCCCACCCACTCTCTCTAGTCTATGAAACTAAGGTTTGGGTGTTTTCCATAAACATATTAGTGACGCAGATTTTTACGAGATAAACGAAGTCAAATATGCTAGGCTGATAGAGACATACGACTAAAAAAGAAAAGTTATAGACATACCTGGTCTTTAAAACCTTGTACTATTATTCTCTTGGTAACCTCTACCTGACCATTGGTTTGGGGATGAGCTACCGCAATGAAATGTTGCTGGATCCCTACCTCTTCACACCATTTCCTCAGCTTAGCTCCGCTGAACTACCTTCCGTTATCTGCTACGACTTCTCTAGGTATGCCGAATCGGAACACTATGTTCTTCGAAAGAAACTTGATGACTTCCGCCTCCGGGATCTTAGCTAGAGCTTCGGCCTCCACCCACTTGCTGAAGTAGTCTACCAATACCAGTAGGAGTTTCTTTTGAGCCTTTGCTATGGGGAAATATGACGCCCCACATTTTAAGCAGTAAATTTGATTAGTTCTACCTTTAGAAATTTTGATTTATCAGATGATTCAGTACAATTAAATTAGCATTGCACTTGTTTCATTTAACTATGTTCATTGAAATCTTGAAGATTGTCGTGATTGAGAATAGATTGATGAAGGACTGAATGATTTCCGAATTAAAATGTTAGGTTTATAAGGTTTGGGGTCAAATTATATTATTTAAAAGTTAAGGGATCAGTTTGTAATTTCTGGAAAATGGAAAAATTATATGATCAAATTTCGTTTGGACTTTGAAGCTAAACGTGTCTTGCTTCTAAACTAGGGGTATAAACGAGACGAGCTGGAGCTCGAACTCGCAACTGTAAAAACAGTGAGCTTGAGCTCACGAGCTTGACTCGAGCCAGGCTCGAGCTTGACTCGAGCCAGACTCAAGCTCGAGAGCCTGTCATCAAAAGAAATTAAAAAAAAAAGCTCAAAGAATTTGCAGCCAAGTTTCTGTAGATGGAGATGAACAATACAAAATGAAGACAAAAACCTCCAAAATCTCTGTGAGTTTTTATTCCTAAGATTCAATTTTAAGGCGAGAGAGAAAGAAACCTTCAAAAAGCTCGATTTCTATTCCTTTTCAACATAAAATCAGAAGAAAGTGCAACACCGGTGAGATCTGAGAAGGCGGCGGCGGTGATGGCGGTGATTTGCACAATAGGCGGTTTGTGGGCTAGACGACGATGTAAAGGCGATGGTGATTTTTCGGCGGCAATTTGACTTGAGGAGGGCCATATATGGAGGCTAGGGTTCAAGTTTTTTCACCTGCTGGTAGAGATGGAAAAGTGCAAAGAAGAGTTTAACAATTTATTATTTTTATTATTTGCTGAATAATTTAGTATTTTATTAATAATTTGAAAATATAAAAATATTATATATATTAACAATTTCAAAGCTCTCGAGCTATGAACAAATAGAATTGGGCTCGAGCCCGGCTCGACGGGAAGCTCGAGCTCATGAAGCTCGGCTCGAGCTAAAAAAGCTCGAGCTCGAGTCGAGCCGGCTCGGCTGCACCCCTATTAATCTAAACATACTTCCACCTACAGTGGCAAATCTAGAAATTTGGGTCAGTGGGGACACCAGGGATGGAGCCAGGAATTTTACCGTGGGGTGTAAGATTGTTGTGATATAGTTATACAATTTGTTTTTTGCCAAATAGACGAAGGATTTAAGGGGGGTGCAGGGGGCTTGACCTCCGCGGTACGGTATGCTATATTTATGGGAGAACATATAGTAAGGAACTAGGTTCAATTACAACTCTTGACATACTTTATACCTCTTTCGTTATAGCCAGAATTTTGAGTTTTTTTTTCTGGGGGGGGGGGGGGGGGGGGACTGAAAGTAAAGGGAGAAAACATGATATTTTTCGATCTTGAGAGGGGCCTTTAAAAAATTGAGTGGGGGCAGTTGGACATACATAAATCTGCCCCTGTTCACCTATCATCTTAAAGAGGTGCCACCTCAACCTACTTGCAGGACTACAATATAATATAGAATTATATATATATATATAGCTTCTATGTTATTATTTAAAATGTTATATATATATATATAACATTTTAAATAATAACATAGAAGCTACCTTTCATTTCTTCCATCATCAGGTAAGCTTTCGTTCTTCTCTCGGTTTCGCTCTTCAATTAATTGTTTCCATAATTTGATTGTTTAGTCCTATTGAATTATGGGTCTGATTTAGTTACTTCTTTTATACATGGTTGTGAATTGTAATCCTTAAGACACTTCTTTGATTAATGGATAAGAATGCAAATTCCTAAATTTCATGTCGATTAGAGTTTGATAAGCAAATAAGGGCTTATTTATAAACTCATTTTACACAGTTAGAAATTGCTAGTCGGAATTGTCAATTTATTGAGTGGTTAGACTTTAGTTCCCATTCATTGGTATGAATATAAGATAAATCATTAGTTAATAATTTAATATTAACTTGTGAATTAGTTATGGGTTGACTAGTTACTTTTCTGTGTTTGGTTCTCATAAGCCGCTAATTTGAAATATATGAAATAATGGGTGTTTTATTTGCCAATTTAGTTTTGAGGATTCCAGTTACACAATTATTAAACAAACATCGCCTTCTCCATATTGATACAACAATAATAATTATTCATTTTGTAATATTAACTAATCAGGCTTTTATGAAAGATTTGATGAAATAATTATAAATGTCACTATTCTGAAATTTATACTTAGTAAGTAATTGAACATGGATTTGATGTATACTCATTCTTAGATACGCATGGCTTGCAAACTACTCGTTTTCCTATATTGGAATTACAGGGCTAACTGAGTTAGTGGTTTTGGCCGGCAGTCGCTCTTCTCTTTTGTGAGTGCTTTGTTTATTATTTTTATTATGATGCCATATTTAGTGTCACCGTCATTTACATTGTCATTCATATAGGTAAGATTATATCGCAAATGTGTTTTAACTCTGTAAACACGCCTGTTTAAGTTAACTCATGTGTTTTACTTTATCGCACTTGTGATTGTCATTGCGCATTATACTTGAAATCCGAGTGTAATACTTTATCTCACTCCAGATATGTAATGACATATTGATGTTTGAAAGATCCTTGTCAACATTGAACGTGTGATGTCTTCTGCTGGTATGGGACAGTGGAAAGACGAATCACAATCAGTGCGACATGATTGATATTAGCTTGGCGTAGTACTTTATCTCGCTTGAGCACGAAATGTGATATAATATTGATTGCTGAGTGTTATCTGGGGCCCAAATTGCGGCATGGAGGTTGTGATCCTTGCGGGCAGCATCGAGCATGTCGTAATGGTTGGTCATAGCCCCATGGTTACCGATTCCCTTCCTGCACATGGACAGAGCGTATCATGGTGATGGGGTTGTAAATTTAGACATGTACCAGCGCATGTCAGTTTGTTAGCAAGGTTGCTCGTTGCATTTGGTGGATAAGGTAGTTATTCTGAAGCGGGAGTTATAAGGAGGTTGTCAACAAAACTGTATCCTTCATTGTTTGATAAACCTCAATTAGAAGTGAGAGACCTAAGTGCTACACCGTGACACAATCTTAGAGACCACTATGAGTGACTAGGGCTGTAAACGAGCCGAGCCTTGTAAAATTTACAGGCTCGAGCTTAAGCTCGTCTCAAATAATTTGAGCTCGAGCTCATCGAGCCCAGTTTTTAGAGCTCGAGCTCTCGGCTCGTCGGCTAATTAGAGCTATCATTCGCTCGTTCGGGTTCGAGCCAAGTTCGAAATTTTGGCTAACAAAAATATACTATGTAAATGAAAAGTTATGATTCTAAGTCTTTGTATTTCTATACAACATTCTAATTCTAAGTTTAGGGTTTAGAACTTAGGGTTTAACTGTTTAAGGTTTAGAATTTAGGGTTATATCGTGACAAAACTAGAAGTTTGGTATAACTCGACAAGTCTTAAATTTCACAACTTAAGTAGTTATTCAATACAGTTCAGAAAAAAAAAAGTGGATAAAATATAGGGTTTAGGACTTACGGTTTAGGGTTCTATCTTGTATTTGTTTTACCCTTTTTGCTTAACCATCGTAACAAAACTAGAATTTTGGTATGACTCGACAAGTCTTACATTTTACAATTTAAGTTGTTATTCACTATCGTTCAAAAAAAAAGAGGATAAAATATTGCTTAAGTAATGCGGTCACATAAATTTCGATATGCGTACACTAAGTTATCTTCAGGTTAAATTAATTTTTTACAAAAATATATGGGTATTATTATAAATTTCCTTATGAAAATATGATAGATGAACAATGTGAAAGCTAATAGTTTGATTGGATGAAATATTATAATTAAGAATGAAAAATTTAGATGAAAAAGTATTTTTATAATTTTTTAGAATATATTATTTCGTGATTTCTTAACTATTATTATTGTAATACCATTAGTGTATATATATATAACATAAATGAAAGTGGCAGTTAACACTTAGCAAGTGTAGTGTTTATTCGATGTTATTTTTTATTAAAAATAATGTATAATTTTGAATATAATAAGCAAACTTAAATATATATATATATATATATATATATATATATATATATATATGTAAATTAACAGTAAAAGCTTGCGAGCTTATGAACACCTAAGTGGAAGCTCGAGCTCGGTTCATCCATAAGCTTGAGCTCGCGAAGCTCGGAGCTTTAATCGAGCTGGCTCGCAAGGTTCATGAGCCGGCTAGGCTCGCCTTACACCCCTATGAGTGACTCTAGTGTGTTGCGGAGGCAAATTCGGTGGTTGCCATCTTTAGAATCTCTCACTAACAATTGGGTGTTATGTGTTACCAATTTTTTTTATTCATCGACGATTATTGTTTTGTTTGACTATTATCGTATTATCATGATCATGCATCATGAGATTTATATGTTATAATGTTCAAGTATTATCCCACACTTGCACACACCGCGCTCATTGGACTTAGTAGCTCACCACTCGTGTCTCCCCTTCCCCAGGTTACAAATGAAGTATGTTAAACAACAAACTCGACTTAATTAGGGTCATGAATTCGCTCATGTATCATAAATGAAGGTATTAATTAATTACAGATTATATTCTGTTAGATGGATATTAACAAAAATTTCATGTCCTATTTCACTATAAGTTTTGTACTTTTATTTTTTGTAGAGCTCTGAACCACAATATATGATTAGTGGATTGTTTCGATGATTCGATTGCTATACAGGTGAAGTAGGGTGTGACAGGAAAGGTCCCACAATGTCCATATCCCACCTAGCGAAGGGGCATGGAACACTCATGGAAGGCATTGCCTTTGCAGGTTGACGGATAAGGCAAGCATGTAGCTGACATTGTTCACACTTCATCACTAGGTTAGCTGCATCTTCCTTCAGGGATAGCCAAAAATATTCAGCCCTCAAATTATTTCCAACTAACGCTGCTCATCCTATATGGCTGCCGCAGTCTCCTTCATGAATCTCTCTCAGCATGTAGTCACCTTCTTCGATGAGACACATCTCAGTTGTGGTTGCACAAATGATTTTTTGTACAACACACCATCAATCATGATGAATCTAGTGGCTCTGGTTTGCAAACGTTGCCTCGCATTCCTTTCTTCTGGAAGTATACCCTGGGTGAGATATTGAATGGTCTAGGTTCTCTAATCCTCTCCTTCTTCTACCTGTAAAACTTCTTGTTCTGTGCCTGATCCAGTCATGGACTGAATGGTGATATGTCGAGTTTTACAATTGATGATTGAGCTGCCTAGCTTTGAAAGATGACACATGTTATTCCTAGCAAGTGTACTAGGTCGTGCAATGTAATAAAGTGGACTATTAGCTCGGGGTGTGTATCATCTCCACAAGGACAATTGGATTCGATCCTCGTAATTGCTATATTACCCAACTCTAAGCTAAATCAAAATATAAGATGAGAGATGTATGAACTATGAAAATAAATTAAGGATAACTATATGAAAACAAGATAATATATCAAATGGAAAGACATGATTGTCGTATTATCCTACTATGCTCCATTTTGTGCTCATAAACTCTCAATTACCCAAATTATTAGAACGTTCTTGTTATGGAGAAACCCCCTAAGGTATCCATTACTCAATCTCTTGAAATAATGAGCCTATACTAGTCAACAACTCCCTATATCTCTATAGCGAAGATTGAATTAGCTAATATGCATTAAGGTTCAAAGGGATTCCTTGCTTACGAAGATCCTACATTCACTCAGGTCATCTTATCACAAAAAGACACACAACGCAGTTGATTCTATGTCTAGTCAATTGTTACGTTATGATATTTGATTTTACGATCTACCTTTATCTATCTCCTCTCGGTCTCAAGACAAAGCATTATATCAAACACATGGTGATCAAGTATATGCAAGCATTAAACATAAAAAACAAATATGTAACAAGAATGTAATTAATCCGGAAACTAAGGGTTTATTAAACACAAAACATCACAAAGTATTCACATAACCAAATCAAATAATTACTTAGTTCATAATTGTAACAAAGAGAAATTCAAAATCCCTAAAAGACATAGCTAAGAACTATTCTAAAAGGGGGAATTGAAGAACTCCCTATCACAAGAAGTGAATCCAAGCTTTGATGATGATAATTGACTCTTCAAGCTTCCTTGGGTCTTTAGGTGTCTTCCTTGGGTCTTGGAGAGCAAGAAAAACCCCTTTCGTAGGTGAAAAATGTGTCAAATCCCCCAAAAACTGACCTAAAACCCTATTTATAGGTGGCTGTACACGGATATAAAAATTAGGGATCGGGAAAGTGGACCGCGGAGTAATTTGGCATTGGATCCTGGACCGCGGTCTTCTGATATAAAATTCACAGATTTAGTGTTTTGTCTATAAATATCTCTACAAATGTCGGATTGAGGTGATTCAAGTTGCTACGCGAAGCTAAGACAAAGCTCTACAATATTGGGGAAGAAATATTAGTCTGATTCGGCCTTTAAGGGGACGAAAACCTCGTTTCTCTATGAGCATTGTGTAAAATCTTTTGTCAGCTATCTTGTTTTGTTTCTTTCTTCAATTTCAAGCTCAATTTGGATCTCTTTTCTCGTATTTCATGCGTAAATCAAATTTTATCCTACAAAACAAAATGTATACCAATCAAAGCATTGTGATGGATAAAAAGTGATCAAAGTAACGATCAACTCATATTACAATGAGACATAAAATACTGTGAAATGTGGACTTATCAACTACCCCCCAACTAGGCTATAATCGTCTCGATCAATAAATGGCGAACAAGTATTCATAAGTTCAGATTTTACAACTTGGTTTGGGATATTGAAAGGTTTCATGTCTCAATAATCAAGCATATATCCTCTAATTTTCTCATCCTCAACCGTAGTATCACTTGGGTTCTCAAAATATGCATCGAATGGATCACTAGAGTTGTAAACCTTGACTTCAACCTTCTCCACTCTGTCTCTCTGGTTATTGATACACTATTGTAAGAATTTGAGAGATATGGTGGTAGGAGATGATGAATTCTTCAACATTTCTAATGTCTTTTCTTGGTCATCTGATGGAACCAGTGATGTTGTCTCTTCTTCACCACACATAGATTCTGGAAGTAGTGTTGGTGTAGCAATAGGTTGTAGACACTGTGGTGCGGAATCAACAACTTGTTCAACTTCTGTATCAGATACCTCATCATTCTCTTCTGTGCTACTCTGCAAAGTGTCTGATGATCTCTCTGCCAATAAATTGGAAAGTTGGTTGAGTTGTGTTTGCAATTCCATCATAGATGCTTCGATATTCTGAGACCGCTCCTCATTCGTCTTTATCCATTGAATCATCAACTCTCCAAAACTTGGGTTTCTATCTCATTGTTGCTGATAATTCCCTTGATTCTGAAAGTCAATCGGGTGAAATTCTTCTTGCATCATACTATCATGTTGCAGGTATGCGGATGAAGATCTCATAATATAAAAACTTAATAGAAAATCTTGATGACTCCTCCCCACGTGTTGACAGTAACCGCTATGATGAACGTCTCCACATCACGAACATAAATCTTGCACTTGACTCCTTGTATTCGGCACCTTCATCCCATCCTTATTTTGACCAATAAAAGTCATAGTTACTCATCTATTCAAGAATAAAAAAGATAAAACAACTTAGTCTTAGAGAAGATAAGTGAATTACAATATCAAATAACGCAATTGTCCCCGGCAATGGAGCCAAAAACTTGACACGTGTTATTCCTAGCAAGTGTACTAGGTCGTGCAATGTAATAAAGTGGACTATTAGCTCGGGGTGTGTATCGTCTCCACAGGGATAATTGGATTCGATGCTCGTAATTGCTATAATACCCAACTCTAAGCTAAATCAAAATATAAGATGAGAGATGTTTGAACTATGAAAATAAATTAAGGATAACTATATGAAAACAAGATAATATATCAAATGGAAAGAGATGATTGCCTTATGATCCTACTATGCTCCATTTTGTGCTCATAGACTCTCAATTACTCGGATTATTAGAATGTTCTTGTTATGGCGAAACCCCCTAAAGTATTCATTACTCAATCTCTTGAAATAATGAGCCTATACTAGTCAACAACTCCCTATATATCTATAGCGAAGATTGAATTAACTAACATGCATTAAGGTTTAAAGGGATTCCTTGCTTACGAAGATCCTACATTCACTCGGGGTCATCTTATCACAAAAAGACACACAACGCAATTGATTCTATTTCTAGTCAATTGTTACGTTATGATATTTGATTTTACGATCTACCTTTATCTATTTCCTCTCGGTCTCAAGATAAAGCATTATATCAAACACATGGGGATCAAGTATATGCAAGCATTAAACATAAAAAACAAATATGTAACAAGAATGTAATTAATCCGGAAACTAAGGATTTATTAAACACAAAACATCACAAAGTATTCACATAACCCAATCAAATAAGTACTTAGTTCATAATTGTAACAAAGAGAAATTCAAAATCCTTAAAAGACATAGCTAAGAACTATTCTAAAAGGGCGAATTGAAGAACTCTCTATCACAAGAAGTGAATCCAAGCTTTGATGATGATAATTGACTCTTCAAGCTTCCTTGGGTCTTTAGGGGTCTTCCTTGGGTCTTGGAGAGCAAGAAAAGCACCTTTCGTAGGTGAAAAATGTGTCATATCCCCCAAAAACTGACCTAAAACCCTATTTATAGGTGGCTGTACACGGATATAAAAATTAGAGATCGGGAAAGTGGACCGCGGTCTAATTTGGCACTGGATTTTCGGACCGCGGTCTTCTGATGTAAAATTCACAGCTTTAGTATTTTGACCATAAATATCTCTACAAATGTCGGATTGAGGTGATTCAAGTTGCTACGCTAAGATAAGATAACTCTCTACAATATTGGAGAAGAAATATTAGTCTGATTCGTCCTTTAAGAGGACAAAAACCTCGTTTCTGTATGAGCTTTGCGTAAAATCTTTTGTCAGCTATCTTCTTTTGTTTCTTTCTACAATTTCAAGCTTAATCTGGATCTCTTTTCTCGCCTGTCATGCGTAAATCAACTTTTATCCTACAAAACAAAATGTATACCAATCAAAACATTGTGAGGGATAAAAAGTGATCAAAGTAATGATCAATTCATATTACAATGGGACATAAAATACTGTAAAATATGGACTTTTCAAAAGATAATTAGCTTTGGCATTTTCTGATCGCGGTATCTGATATATCTCTAGCCTTTGGAAGTTTTTTCTCAATGTCTCTATAGTTTCCAGGTACTTAACCATTCTCTCTTCCTTAGCTTCGTAAGTCCCTTCGATTTGTTTTGTCATGAGTTACGAATCTAAATAGGCTATTCTTAGCCCTTCTTTTGAGCACCATTTTGAGTCCTATAATGAATGCTTCGTATTCTGCCTCGCTTTTGTTTGCCTTGAACTCGAATTTGATTGCATACTCCAGCTAATCTCCCTTAGGTGTAGTGAGCACCACACCTGCGTCGCTCCCATTCTGTGTAGCTCACCATCTACGTGTAAGAGCTAAACTTTGTCTTCTTCTTTATCTACTTGCCCAGGTTTTGTCATTTCATTGACAAAATCTTTCAGGACTTGTGATTTGATTGCAACTCAAGACGTGTACTCTATCTCAAACTCTCTTAGCTCCACAATTCACTTGACAAGTCGACAAGATGCTTCTGCAATTTCTAGCATAGTCTTGAGTAGTTGATTAGTTTTCACAATTATCTTGTACGTTAGAAAATAAGGTTTTAACCTTCATGCCGTGATGACCAACACGAATGCCATTTTCTCATCCGAGATTACTTTGCTGACATAGTATACAGGCTTCTCTACTTTTCCTTCTTTCCATACCAAGACCGTGGTGACGGCTCGCTCAGCCACAACTATGTATAAAATTAAAGGCTCACCTCGCATAGGTTTGGTCAATAGGGGAATTTAGTTCATGTATTATTTTAATTCCACGAAGGCTTATTGACATTCCTTGCTCCAGTTGAAGTTATCTACTTTCTGCAATATCTTGAAAAATGGCAAACTTCTCTACGCTGATTTGGAGATGAATCGGCTTAAGGCTGTGATCCTTCCATTCAGTCTTTGCACCTCGTTCACATCTCTAGGTGGTAGCATATCTTGAATAGCTTTGATCTTCTCAAGGTTGACTTATATGCCTTTCTCAGTGACCATGAACCTTAGGAACTTCTCTCCTTTGATTCCGAATGCGCATTGGGTTCAGCTTCATCTTGTACTTTCGAAGTGTATCAAAAGTTTGCTGGAAGTCCTGCACATGCGTGCTAGAGATACTGATTTTGACTACCCTATTGTCTATGTATACTTCGATGTTTTTCCCGATCTGATTGCGAAACATCATGTCGACCAGTCTTTGATATGTAGCTCCGACATTTTTAAGACCAAAGAGCATCACTATGTAGCAGTAAGTACCAAAGGAGGTTACGAAGCTAACCTTCCTATGGCCTTCCATATCTAGAGGTATCTGGTGATACCCGCTCTGTGCATCCATGGTGCTCAACAGCTTGAATACAACTGTGGAGTCCACTAGCTAGTCAATCATACGTAAGGGATAATGATCCTTAGGACATGTGTTGTTTAAGCCATGAAAATCAATGCACATCCTCCACTTGGGGCCTTTGGGCACTCGAATCACGTTAGATACCCATTCTAAAAATTGGATCTCCGCAATGTGTTTAGCCTTCAGTAACTTGTCGATATCCGCAGTATCCTTCTCGGTGCCGAAATGTCTTTTCTTTTGAATAACCTGCTTTGCGTCAAAAAATATATTGAGATGATGTTGTATGATTGTCGGGTCGATCCCTACAAGGTCGTTAGCTGACCATGAAAACACATCTGCATGCTTCCTCAACATGGTTATCAATTTCTCCTTTAGGTGGGGGTTCAAGTGAGAACCAATCTTGATGGTCTTTTCCTTATCTCCAAGTATGAGCTTTATGTTCATGAGCTCTCCTACAGGTTTGACATGTGATGACATTGTCTTTTTAACTACTTTGCTTCCTTCTAAGGCGGTCGACTCAGGTTTGCACTTTTTATCTTCAGTTGGCTGTTCTCCTTGCTTTAGTGAAACCAAGTAACACTTATTGGATTGATATTAATCTCCAGATACCTACCCTACTCCATCAAGAGTTGGAAATTTAATCTTCATGTGTGGTATCGACACTACAACTTCAAACAAAACTGACACAGACAGTATGAGTATCACATTGTAGGCTGAAGGGGTATCCATGACTAAGAATCTGGTCAATTTTGTTATTTTGTTGAGTTCTTCTCCCAGAGAGAGGGGTAGCACTAACTAACCCATAGGTTGTATTGCCTCATCTGCAAAGCCAAATTGAGAAATTTTCACTAGCTCCAACTTGGCATCTCCCAAGTTTATCTGTTGATACGCCTGGTAGAATAAGATATCTACCGAGCTACCACTGTCGATGAATATTCTTTGAATGTCATAATTTGCGATTATAGCTGTGATAACCAATGCATCACTGGAGGTGTCAGTATTGTTCGCGCATCCTTCGATCCAAATCGAATTTCCTGTCTATTTGCTTTGACTAACATCCATGAAGAATACAAGTGCGGTCTCTACTGACCTTACCTGCTTCTTCAGGTGCCTTTTAGATTCCTCCACAGCCAATCCACTTGAGATCATGTAGATGACTGCACGATTGATGCTATTGACCTCCTTAGGTGCTGTTTCCTAAGCAGGCTGTTTGTTAATCTGTTGGGAAAAGTTCCTCTCCCCGCAGGTCTGTCCTACCACCTCCCCTTCTTTGCCATCTTCCCTTTTGACCTCTCCAACTACCGCCCCCGTGAAATAGGGGTGAATTGTTCCCATTATTGGTTTGTATCACGAATTCCTTTAGGTAGCCCATGCTAGCAAGACGTTGAATTTCATCCATTAGTTCCGGGAAGTCATCGGTGTCATGTCCAAACTCTCTATGATATCAGCAATATATATTGCTAGACGGGTACTTGGGTTCTTTGTTCGCTCTTTCTAGCCATTGCACCACATTCTTTTCTTCCATAGCCATTAGATGTTCACTCCAGTTACCCCTTAAGGGTATACGTCTAGATCTGGCATATAGACCTGAACCAGGTAGGGTGACCGGGGCTAGACTAGGGGTCTAACCACCTCTCCCATCTTTTCGAGCTTTATTGCAATTGTCGTCTTCTGGCTTATCCTTTTTGTGCATCTTCCATATTGATGTACTTCTTCACTCCGCTAAACAACTCGTCGAAGCTCAGGATAAGCCTTTTGGTGAACGATTTGAAGAGATCTCCCTCCCTCAAGCCTTACATGAAAGCACTAACTTTCAGGTCAGACATTGCAGATGGTATCTCCAATGTAGCCGTATTGAAACGCTTGACGTACGCATGTAGGATCCTATCACCTCTTTGCTTGATGTTAAACAAACTCAAAGGAGTTTTCTCATGTCTCTTGCTACTGGCGAATTGATGTAAGAACTTCGAGCTAAACTCTGAGAAGGATCCAATGGACCTTTTGGGAAGTTGATTGAACAATTGCCGTGCAGACTTGGCCAATGTTGTCAAGTAGACCCTGCATTTGGTAGCATCTGAATACCTGTGCAGCAAAGCATAATTTTGAAAAGTATGTAAATGATCCTCCAGATCTGTCGTTCCTTAGTAGGGTACAATTGAATGAACCCTGAAGTCACCTGGCAATTCTTCCATCATGATAGATTCCATGAATGGAACCTCCCTGATCTACCTGGGTCTTGCCCTCTGCCATCTTACGTTCCATTTTTTCCATTCGTCTTGCCATGAGCTCCATCTACTCCAGCTTTTCCTTTGATTTTGCCATCTTGCCATGGTCTACCCAATCAGATCGGGCATACATATAGCTGCTAGCATCCTCCTTCAGATCTTTATCACGTTTAACACGAGCACGATGTTGACATTTCTACAAGTCATCGTTTACACGTATGTCGCGATGTGAATGTTGCACCTGGTGATGCAGTTCCTCGTCATGTTTTTGCTCTCTTTTTAGTCTAGGTTAGGGTGCCCAACCTTCCAGATTGTCTTTATCCTCCAGGTCTAGATGATGCATATGACATTCCTTTGGAGTTAAGTACTTTTTTCGAGGTGCGGTACATCTTTTCTCTCCTTCCTCTTCCAGATATTCCGGCCTTTTGGCACGCTTGCCCGAGTTTCCGCCAAGGGTGACATCATCATTACCCCCAACCTCCACGTTTCCAGCTTTGGGCGCTCTCTTTTGAGGAGGGGACGCAAAATCGTCCTTACGTGCACGATCTTCCATACCTGCAAGTTTAGAATCTACTACCTTGGTGACAACCTTGTCGATGACTCCTTCTAGCCTTTGGACAATTAGATCTATGCTGACCACACTCTGAGGAGAGATATTATTTTCATCCACCAGGCCTTCCGGCGAATCATCTACCATTGGATCTTGCAAGTCGTTCGCCAAATGTCTCACCAGGTACGCTGGCGTCTTAGGTGTGGACTGCTCAACTCCAGGAGGGGATACCATCGTCTTCTTCCCTCTTCCAACATTCTCATCCCCATTCTCCATTTCCACAATATTTTCTTATGCCATGACAAACTGTTATTGTAAAAGAAAAGATTTTCACGAAAAATAAAATTACCTCACACCTTTTTTGGTCAGATTTCCCACAGACGGCACCAATTGATGTGTGTGGGTTTCACAACAATAAGAATATGTGATATATGATATGAAAATATAATATAAAGCACGAGATTAAATGTAAAGAACACAAGATATACGTGGTTTGGTCCAAAATTAGACCTACGTCCACAGGGGTAAAGTTGTTCCCTCCTTTATTCATTATAGGAGTTGATATTTATACACATTTTTTTATGGGGGGTTGAAAATGATAAATCAATTATACTAAAGATACATTTGGTAGTAAGGATTAATTTTAACTAATCTATTTAGGGCTATGTTCAATCATATATAAATGGTAAATATATAGGATCTCGAGCTTGATCTTCGCCGGTCTACATATCGTAAGTCTTGTTATTGATTAGATCTTATCTCTAGGCTTGCCATAAATAGAGCTGCCCTCCCTGTGTAGGTCGGGTCGTAGAATCTTCCAGCTAAGCAAATCCGAATAAGATATCATCTAGAAGGATCTAAGTTCACAAAACTATTGGGCGTAGGCCCATACGGTATTGGACTACCCAGCTTGGCTCGATGTTGGATTTTCACCCACATCAATAATAAAATGTATATGATACATTTTTCATCTTATGACTATCGAGTTTTTTTATTTCTATATATCTATGACAAAAAATTTAATTTTCATACTGAGAATGAGCAAAAAATGCACTTTGGTCATGAAAGATATGGGGTGCACACTCAATCACAATCATTATAGACTTTTATATTTAATCTCGTATGATAAGATTCTTATGCATAGTGAATTCTTTTCATTAAAAAAATGGACGAAAGTCATTAGTAAAACTAAAAAAAAATTCATTATTTGAAAAGAAAAAAAAAATATTGGAGGAGTTTTGTGTTACATAAATTCAAAGATTGAGTCACATGGAAGTGCCAATGTCAGGGATGGTAGTGTTAACGTAATTGAGGAGAGAAAAAAGGGGAGGACAAGTAGTGATGGTGCTGGATATGGTGGTTGAGGTGCAAGTTGGGAGTGATGAAGGTATAGATAGAGCGTGGTGAGTGGGGAACTAGGTCTAGGAAGCAGGCTAGGGTGGGATAGGTTAGTGCTTGGTGAGAAAAGGTGATGTTGGGGTCTTTTATTTATTTTTTTTGAAAATTTTACATAATTTAGGAAGGGTTATGCAACCTTAAAAAGTTAACGAACGACCTTTGTAATTAGAGAACTCATTGTGGTTCAAATTTTCATCTTGTAAAACTAGATGTAAATGTCCATAAAGAAGGGGACTAAAAGTACACAACTTCCTATCTTATAGAAATTAAAATACAATTTTACCTAAAATTTAAATTAAATATACACAGTAGACCACAATGCACGTGAATTTTACGAGTGTTTGTTTAAAAAGATGGCCACTATAGTTGTTGCAAAATGGGGTTATCCGCATCTAGTTGAGATAATTGCTTCTAAATTAAGGCAATAAAAAAGAAATTTGTTGATAAGAATATTTGCTAATTTTTTGTACAATTTGTAACCGCCTCTCAATTATCCAAATCCCTCTAATTTTTCTCACAAACCCACATAATATCATGTTTGTTTCTGGAGCCGCTACAAACAAATGACTTATTTCCAACTTTTTCTCATCCTTTTACAAATTGTGAATGAAACAACAAGATAGATATTAACAAATTTGTCTCCACTCTCTTTCTATCAGAAATCGTATTTTGAATTTGCATATATTCTCTTAGTCCTCTCTACTTGTTTTAGTTTTTGTTATTTTTTATATCTTTGATGATTTTTTATATTGTTGTTGTTTTTTTGTGTTTGTAGAGTTTATTTACAGTGATGAAATGAGTTTTGTGAAAGTGTATATGATCAAAATTATTGTTGGTCCCAAGTGGCATACGAAAGGGTCTAGAAGGGGGGGGGGGGGGTTCAATAGACCCTGAAGACTTTTTCGACTTCAAAAGATTCGTATTAAAAGGGATTTTGGACGCTTGAAAAGTAGACGCTTGAAGTGTCTAACACTTGACTTAAGCGTTCACTTAAAATATAGGCGCTTTGGTGAAGCGTCTAACGAAGACTGTTTTTAGAAAGTTAACTTAGATTTCAAGACTTGAATACTGCAACCAAATAGGTTTGAGCGTTCACTTCTTTGATCAGTGTTGGCACAGCGGAATGATTTTTGGACTCTTCTCTTTGAAAGCTTTAGCATCACAGAAAGTGTACTTAGTTGCTTAGCGTTTGATTAAGTTTTACTTTATTAGTTTATGATATGACAATATGAATGCTGAAAGTAAAGTAAAGAACAATATTTGTAAGGTTCGTTGGGTGGTGTAATCCCAACTACGTCCTTCTTCTCCTTGAACACTTGGAGGGAATCCACTAAAATGATTCTCAAAGAATCACACAGAATCTTCTACAAATTTGGGAGAGATGGATCTCGATGACTTGAGCTCCTTGATCACACAGATTTCTGCTCCAAATCACTTCAATCCTCTTGCTTCTTTCACCCAGAAATATGGCAAGTATCCAACTTCGACTTCACATAGATCGCGAGGCTTGGATAGGGGTTTTTCTAAACGGTTTGTTTGATTTTGATAAAGTTCAAACAACTAGGAATATCTCAGTAGTAATGTGGGTTTCTCCAAAAAGAATGTTTGAGATATTGGTTGACTGTCTCAGGATTTGAAGAAAAGCAAAGAGAATATTTTCTTGAAAGTTTTGGCTTTTCTGAGATTGTAAGGAATGAGACTTCAATGCAACAGCTATTCAACTTGATAATTGTTCTCTGTATTTGGCTTGTTATTGAAGTCCTATTTATAGGCATTCTTGGAAAAAGTGTTCGTTTGACACATGCAAGAGCGCGTGTCTCTCACTTTCGCGAGTGAACAACTTTTTGTCCTTTTTTCTTAAAATCTACTGCACAAAAGTTGGTGCTGCAGTCTTTGAATAGTTAACAGTCCAAAAGGGTGGCTTCTCCGTACGTCTGAAAGTGCTTATCACATTTAATGCTCTTATCAGCATTTAATGCATTTAAATTAAATGCCCATTGGCATTTAATGCTTTGAGAATATTTGCATTAAAACTCCTTCTGGACTTAGAAATAAATTCAGGTGAAATTAGTCATTGATAGACGCTTATTCAACCTTGAATCACTTCTATCCTATAAGGTGACGCTTGGTGTAGCAGGTCATTCTAGACACTTGGAATCTTCATCTTTATTCAGACTTTAGGCGCTTGAGTCTTCAAACTTTACTTCTGATAAACTCACTCAGAACAAATCAGACGCTCAGTCTAAGACAACTTAACCTAACAATCTAGAATAAAAATAAAACAAAGCCTATTACAAATCTAACGCTTCAAAGCTGAAAAACAAACTTACATATTTTGGGGTCTAACAAAAAGTCCTAATTGTCATCATCAAAACATCTAACATGAACTTCGTAACAATTTCCCCTTTTTTGATGATGGCAATACTTACTCTTTTATAGTTCAAGAGTTAGACAGCCAAAATAAAAGTTAGCTTTGATTATATAAGGTTAGTTAAATTTATTTACGCTTCAACGAGATGTTTCAGCTGAAAAATGCATTTTATATATATCAAAGATTACAAGCATTTTTACAACTGAACAAACAAAATATAAGAGACAAGAATATAGATAATGCAAATCAAAAGGCTTTAATGACTTGATCTAACTTTGTATCGCTTGGGCATTTCAGCTAGGATAGCTTCAGTCAGATTATCTTTCAAGGTCATCATCGCTTCATGATCTTTATTGATTATGAGCTTATTTTCTTCTTGTTGTCTCTTCTAGAAAGCAGTAAAGTGTTTGTCCCAATCAGTTGGATCAATACCAATATACCTTAGACAAATTCTGAAAGTTCGGATGAAGTCAGACATCTGCCTCTCTTCAGCTAAAATTTTTGGATCTGAAGGTTCTAGAATAGATGTTCTTTGAATAGGGATGTTAAACTGTTCTAACATTGCTCTTGTAGGTATTGGTAGATTTGGATATAGTGCTCTTGGAGGTTCCCTTAGTGTTCTACTAGGTGCTCCAGAGTCACTTACTTTAAAAGCAGTTATCCAAGATGGGAGACTTAGCGCAGAAGGAGAGGTTAAGACTTGACGCTTAAGAGGCGGAGGCTCTTGAGCTCTTGAATTAGACGCTTTCCTCTTTTCTCCTTTCTTCTTCTCTTCCCCCTTATTGCCATCATCAGACTTCAGAAAGTGTTTTGTAAGTAAACTTACCTGATGAGCAATCTGAGACATAGAGTCTGAGATGTCGTCCAGACGCTTGTCGAAGCGTTCCTGCAGTGCGAGAAGCTTGCCGTTGGTAGCATCATTCAGAGATGTCTCTAGGATTTTGAGGCACTTTTCAAATGCTTCTTTCATGGCAAGTTGGTGGGCGTGAGTAGCATCATGCATTTCTTGAAAAGTTTGTTTGCACTCACCAACAGCCGCTTGAGCTGAGCTACGCATATGAGCAATTTGAGCGCTCATAACGTGAGACTCAATCTTTGCCAAATCTTCTTTAATCCAATGAAGGGATTCTTGATTCTGAGTGGCATGAGCACTTATATCCTCCAGAACGAATTTGAGCAAAGGACCAAAAGATTGACGCTCATTTGATTGAACAGCTTGAGGAGTCGGTTGCTTGAATCTGGATGAGTGTTTTAGAGAGTCAAGGGGAGCTTGATATGCTGGATCAAAGACGGTACCTCGTACGTCAAGAGAGAGAGATCCTCAGCAATATCAGCAGCAACCGGTTCAGGAGCGTCAGGAATATCCTCTGGTTGAGACGCTTGAACAGGATCTTCAGCGGACGCTGGAAAACTAGCAATTTCAGAAGTGGACGCTTCAATTGTCATAGCAGGGGCTTCCTCTAGCGCTGACTCTGTTTGGCAAAAGTCATCGAATTGGAAGTTCCAATTTGCTAAATCGGCAAGAGAAGTGGACGAAGCTTCCAAAAGTTCAGTGAGTCTGGATCTAGAGCAGCAAAAACCAAAAATAAATGTGCGAAGAGGACTATCAATGGCCCTGATGTGCATGGGACTAATGATATCAAGCACATGATGCGGAAAGATTTTCGACGGCGCTCGATAGATAGAGAAAATGGAGTCTGGAGAGTAATTTCTAGAGAATCCAATCAAGCAGTCAGAGGGAAGAGAGTTGAGACGCTGATCCTCAGGTACGTAAGCAGCGTAGTACTCTTCTAAATATGGATAGATCGCTTGAGTTAGTCCCTGATTTCTTTCTAGCAGTGAGAGGACAAACTCATAATGATTGAGTACCTCTTTATGGATAGCAGGCAACAGTGGATATCCTCGAAATGAATTGATGACGGAGCCGTTCCATTATCTGAGATTGGCAGTGAAGATTTTGTCGAAAAGAGATAAGGGAGTCATAATCTTCACCATCAAGTTAAAATTATCTTCGCAGTGGCTGGGAGTGAAATTCAGGCTAGTAATTAGATTACTGCCACTGGTAGACCCTTGAGCGTTGAAATGTAGAGGAGTAATGGACAGTCTGTGAAGCTCTTGATGCAGACATTGTTCAATTTGATGTCTAATTAGTGGGAGCTTGAGAACAGGTCCAACTCTCTGTTGACGCTTCTTTAGGCAATACTTGGCGAAATGACGCTTCTTGTCATGCATGCCTATGCCGAACAAATGGGGAGCTTGAACTAATTCTGAGAAAGTGTATTTGTTTCCCATGTACGCTTCAACCCAATTGACTTCGTTCATGCAGTAGTCTGTGCCAGCATTGACAATAGCTCTAATGCCTTCATGGTGAATATCTCGGATAGATTCAAAACGATATCTATTGGTCTGATAGTTAGCATTCTAGACGCTATCAAAATATGCATCAGCTTCAGTCTGGATCAGATCTGTGAGAGATTCGAGACGCTCACCGGCATGAACTGCTTTATTTTTCCATAAGCGAAGTGGATTGACCAAAGCTAGGTTTTCATGACTATTCGCAATATGAGGAAAGTATGTGTAGCCTTCTCGGTTCAAGACTGCCTCTGATGGATTGAGAAAGCTAGGACGAAGTGGCTCATACACACGAATATTGTAGTCTTTGAGAGCAAAACCTGTAGGCTTGCTGTGGCTAGAGTCGAGGTAATACGCTAGATTGACATCACATCTAGGAGTTGTTCCTCCTTGTCTGTCTTGTTGAAGAATGAGAGAGGATGGTATTTGACCAGGAGTTTTTTGTAGTTCAATGGCCCTATAATATTTTCTCTCAATTTCTGTCATTTCTGTGTTAAATACTATATCCCTGATTTTATTATCGATATCAATCAGCAGGGCAATCTCATTCTCAGCAGCAATATATCTATCTTCATTATATCTGGCAGGAATGAAATCCTCTCTGAGTGCTGGAGGCATGTAGTTGATTGAATGATCAATTATCTTCAGCGGGTCCAGTTGGAAGAAGTGCCTTGGCTTTGTAACGTCTTCAACAACGCTCTGACCTTCTGAGCGTGTCTCTGTTATAGCTGGAACAGGGATTGATGACTGAACCTCTTTGAGAGCAGGTTCCTCAGGTTCAATTGCAGCAGCTTATTCGGCAATGTCTTTGGCAATTGCCACAACTTCTGTCATCTCATCTAGATTGACATTGGTTGACGCTTCAACAGCAGCTGGAACTAAAGCTGTAACATATGAACTATCCTCTATAAGAGCAGGATCTTCTACAGATGTAGGAATAGGAATGCTGTGGGAAGAAATAAACTTACCCTGGGAACTTGTCTCAACAGCAACACTTTGAGCGCTTGGCTCAACAGCAACTTGAGCGCTTGGCTCAACAGTCTCAGGCTCTTCAGGAACAGGAGCAGCTCGACGCTTGCTTGTCCTGGAACGCTTGAAGATTTTCTTCATGTTGACTCCTTCAACGAGTTTGAGCACTTGAGCGGGAGGAACAACAGCTGGTTCATCGAATTCAAGTTGTTTGATGATTCCTTCCAGCTTCCTCTACTTGAGAGGTAACTTGTCCTGTGCATCCTCATCAGTTTCCTCTCATTCTTCTGAGGAGCAGGAACAGCTTGTGCCTTGGGCTTTCTCGGAGCCCTCTTCTTAGTAGCAGTCGGACGCTTCATGGCTTCCTCTGGAGCAGGACGCTCAGCCTCTTCATCAGACGCTTCATGTACAGTCTGACGCTCAGAAAGTGGTTTAGCAGCACCACCAACTTTGGGAGGATTGAATAGATTGGTCAAAATCCTTCGTCCCAAAAACTTGGTCTTATTCAGCGGGAGACCAGAGGAGTAAACGCAGTCTGATCTGTATAGAAGGTCACTCCAAACAAGTCCATACGGCTTATTAGGGGTGTTCAGACAATCCTTAAACCTTCCAAAGATGTACTCATTCCAGTTGATTTTGATGGAGAGGAGTATAGCAGTCATCATTTGAAATTGGGTGGGGTTGACCTTATCGAACGTCCCCACTCTGCATTCAATAATTTTACTGCAGAAATTAGCCAACAGTCTGTACTGAGATACCAGATCTTTCTTTTCAAAGTGCTCGGTGTAGGGTACACCATCGTACGCCCTCATAACCGTCCATGCTTCCTTGATTTGTGCCAGAGTGACACTATCCAGTGCATCATTGTCATTAGGAAGATTGAAGTTCTTTGCAATGGAGTCAGCAGTCAACACAAATTCTTTTGCTGGCTCTTTCTTGGACATAGAGAGGAGGCAAGAGATAGACTTCTTATCCTCCGAGAGTTTTGCAGTCCTCCAGAAAGTATCAACTTCCGTCGGAAATAAGTATGAGTACTGTGTTAAGAACTTCTTGAGTCCAGCCTTTGTAACAGTATCCATCATATCATGCAGGTTGATTTGGGGTTGATCATATAAGAATTTCCAATCAACAACAAGGCCTTCAGTAACCTTGATGATAGGCTCGGCAGAAGTAGATGAAGCTTTCTTTGGTGCCATTTTTGAAAGTAGAGTAAACTGAGATTTTCTTTTGCTTTGAGAGAGAGAGAGAGAAATTTGCAGAAATCTTTGAGTGAAGGTGAATGATTTTTCTGCAGAAGTTGTGTTTTAAATGACACAGTAAAAAGTTTTGAAACTTGTGTTCTCTAGTCTCTGTAGGATTTAGACACGTGTAAGGACTTTTGAATCTCAGCCATAAATTCATTAACTACGGACGCGAGTTTTGTGTAAGAGAGAGAAGTTACATTTGGTAATTCTCATATATAAAGATTTGACATCCGAGTTTTTTTTTTTTAAAAAAAAAAAAAGTTTGGTATTTTCAGAGTGTAACACACACGCCTGAGGGTACACTGACACGTACACAAACACGTGCTATCTCTTAACCGTCATTTTAAAAGTTTTGATTACGCGCCAGTTTGATGTGATAGAAGCGTGCAAGTAGAGTACAAAATAGACTTTTGAGTCTACCCACTACTTCAAAAAGCTTGTAAAATTTATGCATGACTGTTAAAAACATTTTTATATTAAGAGTTGAATGAAATTACTTCAACGCTTAACTGATACTACTGGGTGATGTATCATTGGAAAATTAGACGCTTAGGATTGAAAAGACTTTTTATGTTTGAGCGTCTAATATTTTTTGCATAAGTGATACTGAGCGTTGATGATCATGCATCTGAAAATTTTGTTCATTGACGCTTGCAGTTATGGTCAAGTACAACTTTAAGGTTCCCCCTAAATTTGATAACTTGTACCAGGTAGGAAAATCTTTTAGACATAAATTAAGTGGATTCCTCCTAAATTATATGTCTAATAAAAGATGATGCAAGATGATTAAGCATTTAAATCAATCATACCTAATTCACTTCTCAAAGTGAGAAAACGTTGTTCGTTGAGTGCTTTGGTGAAGATATCTGCCAATTGTTTGTCAGTTCCAATGAAGTGCATGGAGATATCTTTCTTTTGAACGTGGTCACGAAGAAAATGGTATCTAATGTCAATGTGTTTGGTTCTGGAATGAAGAACAGGGTTTTGAGTCATGGCTAGAGCGCTTTGGTTATCACAATGAATGGGGGTTGGGCCTTGGATTATTCCATAATCTCTAAGTTGTTGCTTCATCCATAACACTTGTGCACAACAACTTCCTGCAGCTACATACTCAGCTTCGGTTGTGGAGGTAGCTATGGATTGTTGTTTCTTACTATGCCATGAAACTAACCTATCACCTAGAAATTGACATGTACCGCTAGTACTCTTACGATCTATTTTGCATCCTGCAAAATCTGCATCTGAGTAACCAATAAGTCCAAAAGGAGAGTCCCTTGGATACCATAAGCCCACATTTTGTGTGCCTTTCAGGTATTTAAGGATCTTCTTGGCAGCAATTAAGTGTGACTCTTTAGGATCGGCTTGAAATCGTGCACACATGCATACCGAAAACATAATATCAGGTCTACTAGCAGTAAGATAAAGGAGTGATCCAATGATACCTCTATAATTAGTGATATCAACTTTCTTTCCACTTTCATCTTTATCTAACTTAAGCATTTGGCTCATTGGAATTTTTGAATATGATGCATTTTCCATACCAAATTTCTTAATCATATCTCTTGTGTATTTAGCTTGGTTTATAAATATGCCATTATGAAGTTGTTTAACTTGTAATCCTAAGAAGAAAGTTAATTCACCCATCATGCTCATTTCAAATTGTTCATGCATCATTTTCGAAAATTTCTCACACAGACGCTTGTTAGTAAAACCAAATATAATATCATCAACGTAAATTTGGACTAAGAGAATATCTTCGTTATTGATAATTTTGAATAACGTTGTATCAACGCTGCTTTTTGAAAAGCCTTTACCAATGAGGAAGATAAAGAGAGTGTCATACCATGCTCGGGGTGCTTGCTTAAGCCCATAAAGTGCTTTGTCTAGCTTGTAGACCATACCCTTACCATGACTGTTGATGAATCCTGGTGGTTGCTCCACATATACTTCTTCTTGGAGTTTACCATTCAGGAAAGCACTCTTCACGTCCATCTGATACACCATGAACTTGTTGAACGCTGCATACGCTAGAAACATGCGGATTGCTTCAAGACGAGCGACAGGAGCGTATGTCTCATCAAAGTCAATACCCTCCTCTTGGCAATATCCTTGAGCTACGAGTCTGGTCTTGTTTCTTATCACAATGCCGTTCTCATACATCTTGTTTCTATAAACCCATCTAGTTCCAATAACTCCTTGGTGAGTTGGCCTTGGTACTAGCGTCCAAACCTTATTTCGTTCAAACTGATTAAGCTCTTCTTGCATGGCTTCAATCCAATTTGGGTCGCTTAGCGCCTCATCCACTTTCTTAGGTTCCATTTGAGATACAAAACTTGCGAACATAGCCTCATTGAACGTAGCGGCTGTAGTCCTAACAGGCACTTCAATATCTCCAATAATCTGCTCAGGTGGATGATCACGCAGCCATAGTCTATCTGGTTGAAAAGGGTTAAGAGGTTGAACAGACGCTTGATGAACAAACGCTTGACGATCAGACGCTTGATTATCCTCTTGTGTAGGCGCTTCAAATTCACATATTCTTGTTTGCTCTTGATGATCACTCTCTTCATGATCAACAGCATTTCTTACAATATTGTCCATATTAACCTCACGAGTAATCTTAGGAGGTGGCATTGAGATCTCATCAACATCGTCAGTATCTTCATCAATAGTAATCTTAGACGCTTGATGACATAGATCTTCAACTCCTACATCATTCACATTAACCTTACTCGGTTCTTGGTTAGCATCATCAAAAACAACATGAATAGATTCCTCAACCTTCGATTTGATCTTATTTAGGATGCGAAAATTCTTTCCATTCTTGGCATAGCCTAGAAAGATTCCCTCATCCGCTTTAGGATCAAATGTCTTTAGACTTTGGGATCCATTATTATGGATAAAGCATTTAGAACCAAAGACGTGAAAATATGAAACATTTGGCTTACGTCCCTTCCACAGTTCATATGGAGTTTTCCCATGCTATTTGTTGATCATGCAACGATTTTGAGTGTAACAGGCAGTGTTGATCGCTTCGGCCCAAAACCTAGGAACAAGCTTGGATTCTGCTAACATAGTCCTAGCGGCTTTCTTAGGCGTTCGGTTTCGGCGCTCAGCAACACCATTTTGTTGGAGAGTTCTGGGAGCTGAATACTCATGATGTATTCCATTTTCTGCACAAAACTTCTCAACAATCTTGTTAGTAAACTCAGTACAGTGATCGCTTCTTATTCTTGCAACCTTAAGATTTTTCAATATTTGAAGTTGCCTAATAAGCGTTGTTAACTTGTCACATGTCTCATCTTTGGATGAAAGAAATTCCACCCAAGTAAATCGAGAGAAATCATCTACTATCACCAAAGTATACTTTTTACCACTTACACTGATCGTTTGAACAGGTCCAAACAAATCCATGTGAAGTAGTTCAAGTATTCTAGAGGTAGATAGATGAAGTTTTCTCTTGAACGATGATTTAACTTGTTTACCCATTTGACAAGCGTCTCAAAGGCAATCCTTGTGAAATGGTCCATTTGGTAATCCCTCTACAAGATTTTGACTTATAAGCTGAGAGATTGTTTTGAAGTTGAGGTGATTCATTTTTCTATGCCATAACCAACCCATTTTAGATTCATTTTTAGCAACAAAACATGTTGGGTTGTTATCATGTGTTGAACCCCAATCTACCAGTTGTTAGTTCTTTTACCCTTCAATTTAGTAGACTTAGCCTTAGCGTCATTTATATAGCAACAGTCACTTGAGAATATGACTTCAAAGCCTTTGTCACAAAATTGACTTATGCTTAATAAATTGTGCTTCAGACCCTCAACATAATAAACATCACTTATCATGATGTTCCCCCTATGCATAGTACCTATACCTTTGGTTTTACCTTTAGAGTTGTCACCAAATACAACCTGAGGACCATTGGCAGCTTGATAGTTAATCAGAAGATCTTTGGAACCAGTCATGTGCCTTGACGATCCACTATCGAAGTACGACACAGATGTATCGGCTCTAGCTCTAGGTACCTGCAATAAAAAGGGAAGTTCTATTTCTGTTCAGGTACTCATTGTTGCTTGGGTCCTTTAACATTAGTAACATTGTTAGTTTGAATTAGAAGTTTAGGAACCCATATTTGCCTAGTCTTCATTTTAGGAATACTGGCCTTTTTGGGTTTCACAACGTGTTGTGTGTGCTTTTTGGGTGTATAATAATATCCTCGATTATAATGATAGTCATAATCATAATCATCATAGTATCGATAATATGATCTTGACTGTCTTGGATATTGACGCTGGTATTTCCTTGGTGCTGGCTTGGATTGCACTTTTGGTGCTGGACGCTTAGCGCTTGATTCACAGTGGCCAGACTTATCTTTAGCCTTTTGAGCATTTGGATAGACCCGTCTTTGTGAATCATTTGCCTTAGCCTTACCCTTGCCTGAGTTAGCTTTGACTTTCTCATTTGGCCTCTTACCATTGTCGCTGGGTTCATTTTATGTTTGACCTTGTGAACCTTTCTCAACAAAGATAACACCCTTTCCTTTGTTGTTTGCCGTAACATTAGATTTATTAGGTTGTTTACCGAGTTTATCGCATCCTAAACCGGTCTTTTCACCAAATAATCTAGTTACTTCAGTCACATTATCCAACTTTCTAGAAGCTTTTGATAATGATGAGATGAGCTACTCTGATTTAGCAAGTCTAGCGATCAAATCAGCTTCTCTCTTGACTATTATATCAAGATCGCTTTTTAATTGAATAATTTCACTCTCAAGCGATTGGTTCTTCTCAATGCACTATTGCTGAACTTTTAACTCTACTTTGAGCGTTACTTTATCTCTTGTGAGTGATGAAATAATAGCGAGATCATTTTGATATACTTTGGCAGCTTCTTGACATTCATTGTAGTATTCTTTGACTTTGTCAAGTAATTCGTCATAAGAGAGAGGAATACATAATTCATTGATTACCTCAGGAGATGCTTCATCATCTCTGGCCATGAGACATATGAGCGCTGAGTCATCTAATGGCTCATCATCGTCACTACTCTCTTATGATGATTCTAAATCTTCAGGTGCGGATGCTGGTTCTAATTCCGCTAGCAAACCTTGTTGACGAAGGTTGCTCCTGAATTGATTTCTATCCAAGTAATCCTACCTTGAGGGCTTGGATACGTTTGGATAAGGGCAATTTACCTGGTAGTGCCCTGGTTTCCTGCAATTATAACAAAGATTAGTTTTCATCTTTTGTTCATTTGTTAACCTTGCAATGTGTGGTTTTGAGACCACTGGAGCTGAGAGATTTTGAGTAGACGCTTGGTACTGAACAGGCGCTTGAGGTGAAGGAACAGAATACTGAGGCGCTTGAAGCTGTTGTTGCATCGGAGAAAGCGCTTGATATGAACTTTGTCCTTGATTATTGAAACCTTTTCCTTTCTTTTCATATCTCAAGAACTTTCTGAATCTATTCAGCAAAGCCAATTCCTCTTCTTCATTGATATCTAAATTCTTTCCTTTATTGCCCGATTTTCCTTTGATTGATGCTATAAGCGCTCCAAATTCAATCACCGGACTACTTACAACATCACTAGCAGAATTCAACTCGAACTCAAATGCTTTGAGCTCTGAAAAGGCGTCTTCTGGAGTTAGGAGATCCAGCATATTTGATTCTCTCATAGCAGTTGTCTTCATCAGGAATTTACTTGGTAAACTGCTAAAGATCTTAACCACCATTTCTCGATTCTGCAAATCTATTCCCAACGATGTAAGTTCTGTAACTAGAGCTGTAAATTTATATCTAATTGCTCTAAAGTTTCATTGGGTAGCATCTTAAATCCGTTAAACTTTTCCTTGGCTATCGAAAATTTATTTTCTTTAATCTGAGCTGAACCACCACAAATTGTAGCCAACTTATCCTATATTTCTTTAGTGGTTTTGCATGACTTGATCTTGTTGAATAGGTTGTCATTATCACCAATAGCCGTATATAGAGCGTTACGACCAACATTGTCCAAATTAGCTCTTTGACGCTTATCTGGAGACCATTCTTGTTTCGGTTTTTCAACGTAACCATCAGGGGTGTCTTCTGTGGCTCCAGGCGCTCTTGTGATAACTTTATATATTTTGATTGGCCCATCTGAAATAATATCACACATGTCATCATCACATGAACAGAGATATGTAAATGCTTTGACTTTCCATGTGTTAAAATTTGACTCAGTTAGTTTGGGAACTTCAGCAAATGCCATGTTTAAAATCTAAAGCAACTATGTTTGAAAAAGGATCTAAACAAGCAGTTATGCTTGGAAATATTAAAATTTCAACTTTAATCGCTCTGATATCACTTGTTGGTCCCAAGTGGCATACGAAAGGGTCTAGAAAGGGGGAGGGGGGTTGAATAGACCCTGAACTCTTTCGACTTCAAAAGATTCATATTAAAAAGGATTTTGGACGCTTGAAAAGTAGACGCTTGAAGTGTCTAACACTTGACTTAAGCGTTCACTTAAAATATAGGCACTTTGGTGAAGCGTCTAACGAAGACTGTTTTTAGAAAGTTAACTTAGATTTCAAGACTTGAATACTACAACCAAATAGGTTTGAGCGTTCACTTCTTTGATCAGTGTTAGCACAGCGGAATGATTTTTGGACTCTTCTCTTTGAAAGCTTTAGCGTCACAGAAAGTGTACTTAGTTGCTTAGCGTTTGATTAAGTTTTACTTTGTCAGTTTATGATATGACAATATGAATGCTGAAAGTAAAGTAAAGAACAATATTTGTAAGGTTCGTTGGGTGGTGTAATCCCAACTACGTCCTTCTTCTCCTCGAACACTTGGAGGCAATCCACTAAAATGATTCTCAAAGAATCACACAGAATCTTCTACAAATTAGGGAGAGATGGATGTTGATGACTTGAGCTCCTTGATCAGACAGATTTCTACTCCAAATCACTTCAATCCCTTTGCTTCTTTCACCCAGAAATATGGCAAGTATCCAACTTCGACTTCACACAGACCGCGAGGCTTGAATAGGGGTTTTTCTAAACGGTTTGTTTGATTTTGATAAAGTTCAAACAATTAGGAATATCTTAGTAGTAATGTGGGTTTCTCCGAAAAGAATGTTTGAGCTATTGGTTGACTGTCTCAGGATTTGAAGAAAAGCAAAGAGAATATTTTCTTGAAAGTTTTGGCTTTTCTGAGATTGTAAGGAATGAGACTTCAATGCAACAACAATTCGACTTGATAATTGTTCTCTGTATTTGGCTTGTTGTTGAAGTCCTATTTATAGGCATTTTTGGAAAAAGTGTCCGTTTGACACATGCAAGAGCGCATGTCTCTCACTTTCGCTAGTGAGCAACTTTTTGTCCTTTTTCCTGAAAATTTGCTGCACAAAAGTTGGTACTGCAGTCTTTGAATAGTTGACAGTCCAAAAAGGTGGCTTCTCCGTACGTCTGAAATTGCTTATCACATTTAATGCTCTTATCAGCATTTAATGCATTTGAATTAAATGTCTATTGGCATTTAATGTTTGAGAATATTTGCATTAAAACTCCTTCTGGACTGACACGCAAAAACCTAGCAAGTGCACTAGATCGTGCAAGTAATATAATGGATATTTAAGTCCGGATTATCGTACCCAAGGGACAACGTATCTAAGTATTGAAACTGCTATATTACCTAATTCCAAGTTAAATCAAATAATTAAGGTGTGAGTGTTTAATTGACTAAAGAAAATTAATTATGTAAAACACGTAGAGATTGAAAAATCAGAGGAAGAGAGATAACTAAGACACGTGATCCGACCAAACTACTCCTTATCGATTATGAAGTGTGTTATTCAATTATTACTTATGATGCTATGGCGGAAACTCCAAAATTACACACTACCCAATCTCTTGGTATAGTGCGTCTATGTTAATTAATGATTCCCTATATCCCTATATGAGAATTCAATTAATAAACATGCATTAACAAGATTTATGAGATTCCCCGTTACCGGAAGGCTACACGAATGAATCGAATCTATCCCTAGTCAATTCTAAGACGTGATATTCCATTGCTCAAGCATCCTTAACCTATATCCGCTTGGAATCTAAGCTAAGCAATTTATCAAACAAGTGGTGATCAAGCACTCATAAGCATTAAATACAACAAATTGAACACATAGCATGCCAAGCAATAATCAAAAACATAAATTTATAAACGATAATTCATAGTTTGCCTTCACACGGCCTTAGTCAAACGAATTTAGTTCATGATAGAAAAGAAAGAGAAATAACAATCTTCAAAAGACATGTTCAATGAACTAATCTCAAAAGAAAGTGAAAAACTCCCTATTACAATCTTGATTTTCTCGTTGTTGCTTGAATTCTCCGTTTTCGTAGACAAATTCGGAGTCTTCAAGCTTTTCTTTTGCTGCCCTAGGGTTTTCTCCCAATTCTTGTGTTGTAAAAAGTGTGTTTTTAAAAAGTCTCCCTCAAAAACTGACTTAACACCCTATTTATAGGTTACTGTACGCAGACGGGATGCTGCAGCATCAACATTTCTCTCGCGCAGCCGTTTTACACTGTGATGTTGCGGCATCGATTTATGATGCTGCGGCATCACAGGTTTGTCGATTTTTTCTTGACTTTTTCTTCATCTTTTGGATCCAATGATGCTCTACACCTAATACACATAAATAAAACAAATCAAGGTATAATGTGGGATAGAATTTACTAGAAAACGAGCCAAATCCAAGAAAAGAGGCGCCCGAAAAAGCGTAAAATACGAACTTATCAACACCCCCAAACTTGAGTTTGATCGTCCTCGAGCAAAGAAAATAGAATCCACCCATAAGCTCAATGAATTGTTTAGACAATTTCAACACAAAAACGCAAGATACTACCCCTTAAAATAAGATTTATGAAAAATTACTCATTCATCAAAAACATTCAAGATTCATATGTCTCAAACGTTTTCATCATTACCGCCAAGTCATGACTCTTATATCTTTTCTATGTCAAGAATCCAAATTAGGCAAGCTTATGCAAACACATCAAACTTATTGACATAAATCGACTTCGAAATTGTAAAACTTATTTGAATGCACAACACACGATAACCATGATCAAAAGGTCTTTTTGGCTTGTAATGTAGGGCTCGGGTGTTGGCTAGGTTGGGAATTTATGGATAAAAGTGACTTAAGGTTTAGAGAGCCTAAAACTCGATATCCTCAAGCTATACTCACTAAATAAACTTCATACCCCAAATTCTCACCACTTTTTCCTCCTTTTTTTTTTCTTTCTTTCTTTCTAACTCACAACCCCCAAACTTATTTCTTGTCGATATTGGGTTGTGTATGAGTGACAACACCTAACCAATGATCATTGAAGCTTCACATTTATATAGCCTAGTCGAGAATTTTTTTTTTCCGACTATTTCTTGGCTCAACTTTATTTAAGTGCTTCTCACATCCTTCTCAATCATCTAATATACCTCAAAACCTTCATCGCTTCTCAAAATAAACCAACTCAATTTTCCCGCTCTTATGTGCACGAGATAACAAGATGCACACCCAATCATGGCTAAAAAATATCAAGTTCTACGCTCTCATAACCGGGTAATTCATTCTTTGTTTTTCTTCCAGGCTAAAGGGTAGTTGATGTGGTTCATGAAAGAAAGTTGAATGGTGGTCTATGGTGTGCTTAGCACACCCCATTCTTATCATTAAGGCTCAAATAAAGGTCTAGAGACAATGAATATAGTGCAAGCTAATGTAAGGCTAAGGACAAATCAAAGATGGCCTAAATCATGTCATGGTCACGCAATATCATACACTTATCAAAGTGAAACAAACGTAGAAGTTCTATGTCGAGAGTTCTCTAAAATTCACATAATATTGACTAACACGAATATCAAGACACAAACTCAACATGTTTATCACAATTAAGGGGTTTTGACTAGGAACAAATTGAAACAACAAATTCGTCATACTTTATCAAAGCAAATAATTATTCCAAAAAAAAAAAATTATTCAAAAGGGTTTCACTTGCGAAAATGTGTACAAATTGTAAAAATCGGGCACGAAAATATCAAACATGCATATGCACTTCATGTATCCCACCCCCAAACTTAAAAATTAACATTGTCCCCAATGTTAAAACAAGAAAGTACGAAGAGAGTGAAGATACTGCCCTGATTGGAGAATTTGAAATCGGAAGTTGTGTGTAGTGCATCTGAAAGATCCTAGGTGATGCATGGCCACCCCCAAACTTATTTGCAACCTACACAAAAATAGAGAAACCATAAAAAGGAACAAGGGAGATGAACCGACTCAACAACAAAAGAAAAAAAAAACAGACACAACAAAAATAAAAACTAAACTAACAGAAATGATAAGCAAGCAAAAAGATAAAAACCTTGGGTTGCCTCCCAAGAAGCGCTTGTTTAAAGTCTTTAGCTCGACTCCCTTGCACTGCTCATGGTGGATCATAAGGAGCAATGCCAACTTTGTATGGACGAGCCTTTTTGTGTTTTTTCCAGTTGCGTAAGGGCTTCTCCCCTCCATTCTCTATCACACAACCTAAAAGAATTAAAAGTGAGCATAATGTCACGGACTTAGTCTCTTACTAACGCCTCGTGCGGCACTTAGCTCGTCGCCTCGCCTCTTGCAAGGATTGCTAAGTCAGCCTCGCTCACTCGTGCTCGTGTGCTCGGGATTTTAAGTAAAGAACTCGAGAGTGTTTGGAAAAACTCTTAAGCACTTGTATTGCTCTTCAAAATGCTTGATGGTTACAAATGATGCCTAGCCCCCTATTTATAGTAGTCCATTTGAGAATGGACGGTTGAGATCAATTCGATCCAACGGCTATAATCAACGATCTAGAGAATTCTACTAGATATTTACAAGGTATATTCTAGAGAATTCTAGCTATACAAGTTTCTACCTTATTCTAGAGAATTCTTATAAATCTCTACACAACTAGAACAATTCTAGATAGTTCTACTCACTACTATATATACAAAGTAGTGTAGAGATTTAACACTTTGGGACCTCATTTGTGGGAAGAGGTGTTGAGAATTGTCGGGGCGTGACAATAAGGTCTCTTTCAAAAATACATAATTAAAGTGTAAAGATGGAAGTTTAATTGGAAGTGAGAAAGAATGCTCAATGGATGATTGCAACTCATGTGTGGCTGTCCCATACTCCCCTAGCCTTGGTTTTGACAACTCAAATGGTGGTACATCCAAGTGATTTATATATCCTCTGATTTTCTCATTCTCTACAGTGGTATCACTTGGGTTCTCAAAATATGCATCGAATGGATCACTAGAGTTGGAAACCTTGACTTCAACATTCTCCACTCTATCTCTCTGGTAATTGATGCACTTTTTTAAGAAATCGAGAGATATGATGGTAGGTGGTGTTGGATTCTTGAAGATTTCTAATGTCTTTTCTTGGTCATCTGATGGGATGGATTTCGGAGACCCTGTGCTGAATTTTGAATCCTCTAGTGATGTTTCTTATGGAGCTTCATCATTCCCCTCTGTGCTAATATATGTGGTGCTTGACGACCTCTCTGCAACTAAGTTGGAGATTTGGTTCAGTTGTGCTTGGACGTCCTGGATAGATGCCTCGATATTTTGAGACCGCTCATCGTTCGACTTCATCCATTGGATCACCAACTCTTCAAAACTTGGGTTCCTATCACATTGTTGCTGATAATCCCCTTGGTTCTGAAAGCTAGTCGGTTCAAATTCTCCCTGCATTAGAAAGGGGGACCTATCTTGTTGCAGATATGTCGGCGAAGCTCTCATTGCATAATAACTCAAAGGCAAGTCCTGATGATTTCTCCATCTTTCCTGCCAGTAGTCACTCTGATGAATGCCTCCACACCATGAACAAAAATCTTGAATATGACTCTCATAAGCTCCTGCACTCCATCCTCGTTGTGACCAATTAAAGTTATAATCATTCATCTCATCGAGAATCAAATAAAAAAATGAAAAAAAAATGACTTAAGCTTAGAACAGATAAGAGAATCTAAATATTAAACAAAACAATTGTCCCCGGCAACGGCGCCAAAAACTTGACACGCAAAAACCTAGCAAGTGCACTAGATCGTGCAAGTAATATAATGGATATTTAAGTCCGGATATTGGTACCCAAGGGACAACGTATCTAAGTATTGAAACTGCTATATTACCTAATTCCAAGTTAAATCAAATAATTAAGGTGTGAGTGTTTAATTGACTAAAGAAAATTAATTATGTAAAACACGTAGAGATTGAAAAATCAGAGGAAGAGAGATAACTAAGACACGTGATCCGACCAAACTACTCCTTATCGATTATGAAGTGTGTTATTCAATTATTACTTATGATGCTATGGCGGAAACTCCAAAATTATACACTACCCAATCTCTTGGTATAGTGCGTCTATGTTAATTAATGATTCCCTATATCCCTATATGAGAATTCAATTAATAAACATGCATTAACAAGATTTATGAGATTCCCCGTTACCGGAAGGCTACACGAATGAATCGAATCTATCCCTAGTCAATTCTAAAACGTGATATTCAATTGCTCAAGCATCCTTAACCTATATCCTCTTGGAATCTAAGCTAAGCAATTTATCAAACAAGTGGTGATCAAGCACTCATAAGCATTAAATACAACAAATTGAACACATAGCATGCCAAGCAATAATCAAAAACATAAATTTATAAACGATAATTCATAGTTTGCCTTCACACGACCTTAGTCAAACGAATTTAGTTCATGATAGAAAAGAAAGAGAAATAACAATCTTCAAAAGACATGTTCAATGAACTAATCTCAAAAGAAAGTGAAAAACTCCCTATTACAATCTTGATTTTCTCGTTGTTGCTTGAATTCCGTTTTCGTAGACAAATTCGGAGTCTTCAAGCTTTTCTCTTGCTGCTCTAGGGTTTTCTCCCAATTCTTGTGTTGTAAAAAGTGTGTTTTTAAAAAGTCTCCCTCAAAAACTGACTTAACACCCTATTTATAGGTTACTGTATGCAGACGGGATGCTGCAGCATCAACATTTCTCTCGCGCAGCCGTTTTACACTGTGATGCTGCGGCATCACAGGTTTGTCGATTTTTTCTTGACTTTTTCTTCATCTTTTGGATCCAATGATGCTCTACACCTAATACACATAAATAAAACAAATCTAGGTATAATGTGGGATAGAATTTACTAGAAAACGAGCCAAATCCAAGAAAAGAGGCGCCCGAAAAAGCGTAAAATACGAGCTTATCATGGACTTAAAAATAAATTCAGGTGAAATTAGTCATTGATAGACGCTTATTCAACCTTGAATCACTTCTATCCTATAAGGTGACGCTTGGTGTAGCAGGTCATTCTAGACGCTTGGAATCTTCATCTTTATTCAGACTTCAAGCGCTTGAGTCTTCAAACTTTACTTCTGATAAACTCACTCAGAACAAATCAGACGCTCAGTGTAAGACAACTTAACCTGACAATCTAGAATAAAAATAAAACAAAGCCTATTACAAATCTAACGCTTCAAAGATGAAAAATTAACTTACATATTTTGGGGTCTAACAAAAAGTCCTAATTGTCATCATCAAAACATCAAACATGAAATTCCTAACAATTACACTATAAAAAAGAGACACAAAATTATCACAGAGTAATGATGAACTGCTAATTCGATCTTCAACTTTGAAAAATTATGATAAAAGGGTAAAGTTTATTAGTTATTTTTCTCTGTGGTGGAAATTATCAAAATTTGTGCTTTTGGAGTGCAAAATGTAAATTTTGACATTTCAATTAACCCCAACAGTTACCAATTTGAAGAAAAATCAAATGGAGGGACCACATTTGATGAAAATAATGTGGTTTAGGGACTACATTTAATGAGCGGTTTAACTTGGGGACCAAAATCTGATTAAGCGTATATTTGGGGGATCAAAAATGAAAATTTTCCTATATTAAGTTATGATGCATTTAAAAAGAAATAATATTGACACTCCACAAAATGATGTAAACACTACATTTAACTTTTCTCTTAAATTATTGATGACATTGTCCATAAATTTAAGAAAGAATATTATTTTATTTCTTAGAACAAATAAACCTGTTAATTACGGTGAACACATAAATTATGGAATTTTTTTGAATAAGAATATTTGTTATATCTTCTATTGTATGACATTAATTCTAAGCTCCGTTTTTATTGCATCAACGAATTAATTAAGTTTTGTATACATATGTTTCTTCATTTAAATTTTCATGTCATAGTAGAGTGAATATATCTTTCAAATTTGCAAACAATAAAATAGATAATTATCTAACACTCTATATAAATAAGGATAATTACACTGGGTACCCTTGAGGTATTTAAATTACAAAAAATATCTCATAGTTCAATAAATTACATTTAACATCCAAAATATTAATTCCGTCTAACATTTGGCACCTTCTGTTAGGGTTTCAGTACGACGCCGTTAATTTGTTTTGGTGAACTTTCGAAAATACCCATGATTTTTTTAACCTGGAAACCCAACTTTCTTCGAATACTTATACCCTTTTGGTATTATTTGTAATATTTTGTAAAAGTATAGTTATATGTAATGTTTTGTAATGTTTAGATGTGTAAATTTAAGTTTTTTAATTACATTATATTATAATTTTAATATGTTTTGAAATATATATAAAGATAATTTTTATTTATACCACATCTTTGTAAAATTTTCAAGTTTTCAAAAATCAAAATAAATGTAAGTTAATTTTTACTTCCCAAAAAATAAATAAATATTATTTGATCTTTTAATTCAAATTATTTTTGATAATTTTCAGAAAGCAAATAAATTAAAGTATTATTTTTAATTTTGTAGAAATAAATAAATAAGTATTAAATCTTTAATAAGAAAATAGAAAGGAAAAAAAAAGAAGGAAAAAGGGGAAGAAAATAGGTCTTCTTCCCCAACCTTCCATGGCCGACCAACCACAGGCTACCACCACATCGGAAGCCGGTACCAACCTTCTCCATAATCGTTGCCTCCCCACCGCCTCCTCTCCATCGCAAACCGCCGATCGCCACCTCAATTTCAAGTTCAGATCTAAATTTTTTAGTTTCACCTCAATTCAGAAACAGTCTTCTTCTTGCCACTTGGGTCCTAACCGAGCTCATACTTTCTCTTCTTCCTCCATGCCTTCTTCTTTCCTCCAGTCGCATGCCTCTTGTGTATGGAATCTCACAAAATCTATACTATTTTATTATTGTAGAGGGCCAAATGTGTTTTGGTGTAGGAAAATATTTGGTCTGTCATTTATTTAAAAAAACACATTTTTTTTATCACAAACAAAACGGATGGCATATTATTTTTTTGAAAATAACACTTCCATCCACTACTTCACTCTTTGTCCTTATCTCATGCTCCACTACCTACCAGCGCCATACGGTTTGCACTATTAGAATTTTTTGTGGACTTATATCATGTACATATATATAAGTATTAGCAGTCGGGCATATAGACGTGTATGCATTGCAGTTTAATCATATATCTATATTATATTAAAGTTAAGGGGGCCCAATTTAAGTGATCAAATTAAGTTATATGGGCCTAAGTTATCTTATATGATGTATGGGGTTTAAATTAAATATGTGTAGATACCCGGGGGCTTAATTCTAATTTATGATGGGCTAATTCGCAATTAAGTCCAAACTTACCTCTATAAATAGGTGGGTTATGGTCCCTGGTACGTGTCGAATACACCAAAATATAATTACTGTTCTCACAAGAATTTGTAGTACTCGTAAGTCCAGGTCGAACCCTAGAGATTGGTTGATCAAAATAATATTCAATGGGGAGGTTTGTTTGATGAATTAATAATGACAGGAATTAAATAGGAAGTTCAATAAATGTAAAGCATCGATTCAAGGATAGTTCGTTCTTCAATTCAAGTTGATCATAGACACCTAAAATATTATCTATTCTTTGATTACTTAGCCAAGAACATAAATAACCAGCTATTTATATCCCTATTAACTTCCGTATATCATTAACCAAAGCCCAGCACCCGGTTAAATTCTTATTGTCAACTGACTCGGTATTAAGCAATCATAATCATGTTAATAATAGCATAACGAATTAGAAGCGACTAAGGATAAACAATAGTTTAAGCAAGCGCCAACTATTTAATTTACTCTAATGTTTCCCTTAGGTTATCAACGAAAATTGGGATCCTAATCATGAAAACCTAATTGCTACATGCACAAATCAAACATAACAATTACGGATTATGAAGATTTGTTAGCAATAGATTGTAATAGATAATCAACTAATGTGCACCTTAGATTATTATCTAAACAAGCATGAACATTAAGAATAAGAAACAAAAGATAATCAAACCGTAGATAGATAGATGAAGCTCCGTGTCTCACAACATGTGAATCAAAATGAACTCCCTTGAATCGAAATAAAAACTTAGCTACTCATAATTGTAAGCATAAAACTTGAAAATACTATTTTTCTAACTCTCTTCTCTTTGTTTTCTTCTTGTTTTTGTTGTTGTTCTCTTCAAGTCTTGTAAGACATATATATAGGCAATGAAAAGATGCTATAATCATAGAGAGAATATATTCTCTCTTCCTTTATCAAGACATGGAGAATATATTCTTCTCTTTAACATTAAAGCATAGAGAATATATTCTTCCATTTAACATCAAAGCATGGAGAATATATTCTTCCCTTTACACCTTGAATTTCCTCTAATTAACCCTCAAATCTGACTTCAACTCCTTCTAGAAAGTTGTAGATTCGTGTGTTATCTTTCAATTCCAATGGGCCTTGACTAAATCCAAGATACATAACTCTATTTATGAATTTTTCACCACAGCTGCGCAGTCCAGTCCAGAACAGAAATCTTCTGTTCTTGAACACTTTTGGGCCCTTAAACTTCCGAACTGGGCCTGGACGTCTTCCCAAGAAATGTAGGCCTTTGTCTTAGCTTTCCAACTGGATAAGATTCAATAGAAACTAACTTATGCATCTCCAGATATATCAGTATTTCCAAAACATCGCCAAATCTGCCATTTTGATTGAAATTGATATTTTGCACTCCAAATCTTGCCTAAATCACAAAATGAGATAAAATCAGTTCCAATGGCCATATAATCACAATAAAATGCTAAAGATAGAGGTAATAAAATATATAAATATTGCACTTATCAAATTCCCCCACACTTAGCTCTTGCACGTCCTTGGGCAAAGATAAAGAGAAACTAGAAAAAAAATAACTAAAACTAAAGCCAACCACTTTCGTAGGTAACATGGTTGCATTTAGCATATGCAACAAGCCTTTAAACCCCTAGGTTACCCCTAGTGGACGAGTTTAGTCTCGTGAGGGTTTGCAGAAGATATACCCACAAAATCAATCTCTCAATGTACAAACAAGCAAGTTCATGAAATTTTCTTTCCAAACATCATCAATTCGTAACCAAAAATTAACAAAATTCGCTAGAAAGGTCAATCATGTGTCCACCATTACTCTTGCATTCACACAAACTTCTCAAGAATTCACTTCATTTTGTAACTGCAATACTATTAATGCAACATTTAACTCAACATCATCCCTTTATATTTCCTCAAGCATGAATTAAAATGAGCAATATATTATTATTAAGCACACACTTGTCTTTTGACGCGAATACAAACATTACTCATGAATGCACCCGGTTACTCAACAAGCGGATCATTTCATTCTGGACATACTTTAAATAGCCCTATTAGATTTCCAACACAGTAGCAGGTTTGGGCCGATAGATCCCAGACTAGATAGTCTTAGGTTATCAAGCTTGAAAACTCCTCAGGCTTAATCCCTTCAGTGTAGATAATCACAGGCGCTATATTATATCTTCAACATTACATAGTTTACGCCTCAAGCTTTACACCGAGGAATTTCATCCGTTGTTAATTTAAATCACTATCAACCAGATTAACCTTGAGGAATTTGAAGGAATTTCAGTGAGTCAAAAGTCACATACAAAGTTATGCTAAATTACGAATTTACACGAATTTCTCTAAAAGTTTGTACTTCAACAATTATAACAATTTTAACACTACTTAACTTCTCTATTGAATCTAGTCTATTTTTCAATCAACCACTGATGAAGGGAAATAATTTTTCACTACCTTACTGCACAATAAAGAATTTATTTTTTTTAAATCATAAAACAAATAACTAACCATCTCCCCCACACTTAAAATCTGCATTGTCCTCAATGCAACACAGAATGAAAATAAATAAATAAAAAAAATGAACAAACGAAATTAAAAGAGATAGGGAAAAAGAAAGCAAATCTGATGGTGGTCGTTCAGCCACTCTTGGGTTGCCTCCCAAGCAGCGCCTTTTTTTAAAGTCGTTGGCTCGACTTTGCAGCCTTTTAATCCAAGTAAGTTGGATTAATCAATGAACCTTCTTCAATTGTATGCTCTTGGAAACCTTCATAGAAAGGTTTAAGTCTATGTCCATTTACCTTGAACAACTTGTTAGTTTCTAAGCACCGAATCTCTGCACCTGTTTTCAAGTGATTCAGACGAAGAGGAAGTCATGGCAGCCAACAATAGGACTCTAAAGGAGTTGGCTGCTCCAAATTTTAATCAACAACCTTTATGCATTGAATACGCTACTTTAGATGTTGCTTTTGAATTGAAATCTGGATTGATTCACTTATTACCTAAATTTCGTGGTCTTGCAGGAGAGGATCCAAATAAACATCTGAAGGAGTTCCATGTTGTTTGTTCAAGCATGAGACCAACTAGAGTGTCCGAGGAGCAGATTAAATTGAGAGCTTTTCCATTCTCCTTAGCTGATGATGCAAAGGATTGGCTCTATTATTTACTGTCGGGGACGATAACAACATGGAATGAAGTGAAGAGGCTGTTTTTGGAAAAGTACTTCCCAGCTTCAAGGGCTGCCAACATAAGGAAAGAAATTTGTGGCATAAGGCAGTACAATGAAGAGTCATTATACGAATACTGGGAGCGTTTTAAGAAGTTGTGTGCAAGCTGCCCCCACCACCAAATAAGTGAGCAATTGTTAATTCAATATTTTTATGAAGGCTTACTGTATATGGACAGGAACATGATTGATGCAGCGAGTGGAGGAGCGTTAGTAGATAAAACCCCCACAGCTGCCAGAAATTTGATTTCCAATATGGCGGCAAATTCACAGCAATTTGGCATGAGGTTGGACCACACACCTAAAGCAGTTAATGAGGGAAGTACATCTAACCTTGAGCATCAAATTTCTGAGTTAACGTCATTAGTTCTTCAGATGGCGGTAGGAAATATGCAAGTAGCGAAGGTATGTGGTATTTGTTCAGTTACAGGACACCCCACTGATGCGTGTCCTACATTGCAAGAAGAAACGAACCAGCAAGCCAATGCCATTGGAGGATTCCCAGGTCAGCAACAAAGAAAGTACGATCCTTATTCCAATTCATACAATCCAGGCTGGCGAGATCACCCCAATCTCAGTTATGGAAATCAAGTTGGACAAAATCGTTATCAAAATTATTTCCAGCCTCGACAGCAACATCAAACGAATCAATCTTTGAATTCAGGTATGGCTTTAGATGAAATTGTTAAAGCTCTCGCTAACAATACCCAACAATTTCAACAGGAAACAAGAAACAACATCCAAAATTTAGAGAAACAGATAAGTCAGTTAGCAACTTCGATGAGCAAGATGGCAGCTCAAGGTTCGGGCAAATTACCCTCCCAAACAATCATAAATCCTAGAGAGAATGCCAGTGTAGTAACTTTGCGAAGTGGAAAAGAAATTCAGAGCCCAACTCAAAGTGTGTCGGAAGAAGAAAAACCCACAGAAGCTAAAATTAGTCTCGAAGCTCCTAAGGTAAGTTTTCCTTCAAACATGCATAATTCCACTAACACTGTTCCTGTTTCTATCCCCTTTCCGAGCAAGTTAAGTAAATCCAAGAAACAAAATGAAGAGAAGGAGATATTGGAGACATTCAGGAAGGTAGCAGTAAACATTCCACTGCTTGATGCTATTAGTCAGATTCCGAGATATGCAAAATTCCTTAAGGAACTATGCACCACGAAGAGGAAGCTACGAGGAGACGAGAAGATTAAGGTGGATGAAAATGTGTCTGCAATAATCCAGCGAAAACTGCCGCCTAAGTGTAAGGATCCAGGTACGTATACTATCCCTTGTGTGATTGGTTATAATAGGTTTGAACGTGCCATGTTAGATTTAGGTGCATCAATTAACGTCATGCCTCATTCAATTTATGCATCTCTTAATTTGGGTCCCTTGAAACAAACTGGTGTTATTATACAATTGGCGGATCGATCTAATGCATATCCCGAGGGGGTTCTTGAGGATGTGTTAGTACAGGTGAACGAATTAATCTTTCCAGCTGATTTTTATGTTCTGAATATGGAAGATAATGGATCCCAAAATCCAGGCCCGATCCTCCTAGGACGCCCCTTCCTCAAAACAGCAAGAACAAAGATTGATGCTCATGATGGCACTTTATCAATGGAGTTCGATGGGCAGATTGTCAAATTTAGCATATTCGAATCCATAAGGTATCCCCCTGATGTGAATTCAGTTTATTCTATTGATATTATTGATGTGTTAGCCCAGGAGGTTTTTGAGAAAAATCAAGTGGATGCATTGGAAGTAGTACTCAGTCATGGTTTATGGCAATTCGGGGAACATCTGAATTTTAGTGATGAAGTTGAAGAGATGATTATGGCTTTGCAGTCCTTACCACCAGCCCCTAGCAGGTATAATGTGTTAAAAATTGAGTTATCATTTAATCACACAAAATTGTTGCCATCTGTGTTGCAGGCACCGAGTTTAGAACTTAAGCCCTTACCCGAGCATTTGAAGTATGTGTACTTAGGGGAAACCGAGACCTTGCCAGTAATAATTGCAAAGAATCTGACTACGGTGCAAGAGGAAAGACTCGTTAGGATGCTTCGAGATCATAAGACAGCAATTGGATGGACTATAGCAGACATCAAGGGAATTAGTCCTTCCATGTGCATGCACCGGATTTTGTTAGAGGATGACTCAAAACCAAGCAGAGAGGCTCAAAGGAGGCTGAATCCATTGATGATGGATGTAGTAAAGAAAGAAATCCTGAAGTTGTTGGATGCAGGAGTTATTTACCCAATTTCAGATAGCAAGTGGGTCAGTCCTGTTCAGGTTGTACCAAAAAAATCTAGAGTGACGGTAGTGCAGAACCAGAATAATGAGCTAGTTCCTACGAGGATTCACAATGGGTGGCGTGTTTGCATTGATTACCGCAAGCTGAATGCAGCAACGAGAAAGGACCATTTTCCTTTACCTTTTATTGATCAAATGCTTGAGCGATTAGCCGGTAAATCTCATTATTGTTTTCTTGATGGTTATTCAGGTTATAACCAGATTGTGATTGCTCCTGAAGACCAAGAGAAAACCACATTCACGTGTCCGTTTGGAACATTTGCTTATCAGAGGATGCCGTTTGGACTTTGCAATGCACCAGCCACTTTTCAGCGCTGCATGATAAGTATTTTCTCCGATTTAATCGAAAAGTACATTGAAGTTTTTATGGACGATTTTACTGTGCATGGGGATTCATTTGATTCTTGTCCTGAAAATTTATCTCGTGTGCTTGATCGTTGCATTGACACAAATCTTGTTTTGAATTTTGAAAAATGTCATTTTATGGTAGAACAAGGGATTGTATTAGGACATGTTATTTCATGTAGGTGTATTGAGGTAGATAAAGCTAAGGTAGATTTAATTGTGAACTTACCCTACCCCACATGTGTGAGGGATGTGCGATCTTTCCTTGGCCATGCAGGTTTTTATCGTAGATTCATCAAGGATTTTTCGAAGATTGCATTGCCTCTATCTAAGTTGCTACAACAAGATGTGATTTTCGAATTCACCCAAGACTGCAAGGATGCTTTTGATAAACTGAAATCAGCGTTAACCACAGCACCTTTGATCCAGCCACCAGATTGGTCTCTTCCATTCGAAATAATGTGTGATGCGAGTAATTATGCAATGGGAGCAGTTTTAGGACAACGAGTTGGCAAACAACCTCATGTGATCCATTATGCTTCCCGGACCCTTAACGCGGCTCAGTGCAATTATTCAACTATTGAAAAAGAACTTTTGTCTATTGTTTTTGCTTTAGATAAATTTCGTTCTTATCTACTTGGATCTAAAGTGATTGTATTTTCTGATCATGCAGCTTTAAGACATCTTTTGGCGAAGAAAGAATCAAAACCGAGGTTAATGAGATGGATTCTTCTTCTTCAAGAATTTGATTTGGAGATTAAAGATAAAAAGGGGGCTGAAAATTTGGTGGCAGATCATTTGAGTAGATTAGTGCGAAAAGAAAATCTGGTGCCACTACAAGAATTCTTTCCGGATGAGCAATTGTTTGCTCTGCAAGGTATGGTTCCTTGGTATGCTGATTTAGTGAATTATTTAGTTTCTAGAACTTTACCTGATGATTTGAGTAGAGCTAAGAAAGATAAAATTAAGAGTGAGGCAAAATATTATGTGTGGGATGATCCATACTTGTGGAAGTTTTGTTCCGATTAAATTATTAGGAGATGTGTGCCTGATTCTGAATTAGAGTCTGTCTTGAAATTTTGTCATGCTTATGCGTGTGGTGGTCATTTTGGACCTAAGAGAACTGCAAGAAAAGTGTTAGATAGTGGTTTCTATTGGCCTACTTTATTCCGTGATGCTTATGTCATGTGTAAAAATTGTGAACAATGTCAAAGAACAGGGAATTTAAGTCATAGGAATGAAATGCTTCAAACGCCCATACTTGTTTGTGAGATTTTTGATATATGGGGTATTGATTTTATGGGACCTTTTCCTTCCTCCTTTGGTTTTGTTTATATCTTACTTGCGGTTGATTATGTTTCGAAGTGGGTGGAAACTAAAGCCACCCAAACTGATGATTCTAAAGCTGTTGTGGGTTTTTCAAGTCTAACATTTTTAGCAGGTTTGGCATACCAAAAGCGTTGATAAGTGATCAGGGGTCCCATTTTTGTAATCGAGCTGTGGATACTTTGCTAAAAAATATGGGGTGTTTCATAAGACATCCACACCTTATCACCCTCAGACAAATGGGCAAGCCGAGGTGTCCAATCGAGAAGTCAAGTCCATCTTGGAAAAACTGTAAATCCTAATCGAAAAGATTGGAGTCTTCGACTTGAAGATGCATTATGGGCGTACCGGACAGCCTATAAAACACCTATTGGGATGTCTCCATATAGGTTAGTCTTTGGTAAATCGTGTCATCTTCCGATGGAATTGGAACACAAAGCGTTTTGGGCTGTAAAGAGTTGCAATTTAGATAGAGATCAAGCTGGTATACATAGGAAGTTGCAACTACAAGAGTTAGAGGAGATTCGCCTTGATGCTTATGAGAATTCCCGAATTTACAAGGAGAAGACCAAGTGGTTTCATGACAAGATGATCTCTAGGAAAGAATTTGTGATTGGAAAAAAAGTGTTGCTTTACAACTCAAGACTCAAATTAATGCCTGGTAAGTTACGTTCTCGTTGGGTTGGACCTTTTGTTGTGATTAATGTATTTTCTTATGGTGCAATAGAGATTCAAAGCTTAGAAACTAACAAGTTGTTCAAGGTAAATGGACATAGACTTAAACCTTTCTATGAAGGTTTCCAAGAGCATACAATTGAAGAAGTTTCATTGATCAATCCAACTTACTTGGATTAAAAGGCTGCAAAGTCGAGCCAACGACTTTAAAAAAAGGCGCTGCTTGGGAGGCAACCCAAGAGTGGCTGAACGACCACCATCAGATTTGCTTTCTTTTTCCCTATCTCTTTTAATTTTGTTTGTTCATTTTTTTTTTATTTATTTTCATTCTGTGTTGAATTGAGGACAATGCAAATTTTAAGTGTGGGGGAGATGGTTAGTTATTTGTTTTATGAGTTAAAAATGAATCAAAATGAACTCAAAATGAACTCCCTGTGAATCAAAATGAACTCCCTTGAATCGAAATAAAAACTTAGCTACTCATAATTGTAAGCATAAAACTTGAAAATACTATTTTTCTAACTCTCTTCTCTTTGTTTTCTTCTTGTTTTTGTTGTTGTTCTCTTCAAGTCTTGTAAGACATATATATAGGCAATGAAAAGATGCTATAATCATAGAGAGAATATATTCTCTCTTCCTTTATCAAGACATGGAGAATATATTCTTCTCTTTAACATTAAAGCATAGAGAATATATTCTTCCCTTTAACATCAAAGCATGGAGAATATATTCTTCCCTTTACACCTTGAATTGCCTCTAATTAACCCTCAAATCTGACTTCAACTCCTTCTAGAAAGTTGTAGATTCGTGTGTTATCTTTCAATTCCAATGGGCCTTGACTAAATCCAAGATACATAACTCTATTTATAAATTTTTCACCACAGCTGCGCAGTCCAGTCCAGAACAGAAATCTTCTGTTCTTGAACACTTTTGGGCCCTTAAACTTCCGAACTGGGCCTCGGCGTCTTCACAAGAAATGTAGGCCTTTGTCTTAGCTTTCCAACTGGATAAGATTCAATAGAAACTAACTTATGCATCTCCAGATATATCAGTATTTCCAAAACATCGCCAAATCTGCCATTTTGATTGAAATTGATATTTTGCACTCCAAATCTTGCCTAAATCACAAAATGAGATAAAATCAGTTCCAATGGCCATATAATCACAATGAAATGCTAAAGATAGAGGTAATAAAATATATAAATATTGCACTTATCAGTCCCCAAGACACACTAAATAGAAAGCTTTTCTTAGAAATCCCATCATCTAGAGAGCATAAGGATTTGCTTGGTGTTGGCTTGGAAGACCACCCTTCTCCATCTTCTCAAGCCATGGATTTAGGTATGTCTTTTCTCTAACCCTTTAGACTTGTGAATTTCATGAAGTTCAAAGATCTTGGGGGCAAACTAAAGCCTTAAAGCTAACAAGTGGTATCAGAGCCCCGATTTGAGAACTCATGATTTTTCGGGTCTAAAGTTTCAGATTTTCGAATAAATCCATGTGATTTTTGGTTTTCCACTGCGATTTATGGTTGCATGTGATTGATTCATCAAATTGATGAATATTTGGTGGATTAGTTTTCATTTTTTGGTGAATCAATTTATGGGCTTTACTATTTTTTCTTAATTTGAAAGTATAAAGTTGATGCATGTGATTTTATGTTTGATTAAAGTCGTAAATAATGATGAATTAGTTCGGTTTGTGCCTGATGATGGTAAAAATCATTAGAGTATGAATGTCATGTGATTGACCACGTGGGGGTGAAGGAACCGCTCTAACACACGACAGACTAGGTGGGGGTTGGTGGATTTATAGACTACACTCGACTACGGCGAGCTGCCTACATACCTGGATTGCTGGGATCAAGTCTATTCGTAGTTCGATGATGGGGTTACTCTCTATTGCCAGTGTATTTTTTACTAGGGGAGTAGATAATATCATACCTCCAGCTCCTATGGGGTATTTATAAAGAGTTGATTATGGGTTATGGGTCTTGGGCCCTATCTTGTCATAAGCCCAATAAGCCTGATTTAATTATTATATTTATTAAGTTAGAAGAATAACTTTATTGCTTACTGGGCTTCCAGCCCTTCTGAAGCTGGGCCCATCTGTCTACCGCGGGCCCTGACCCATGGCTGGTGTCGCGACCCTACTCGGGGGTGAGTAAAATACTAGAAAACCCTTAGACATTTTTGGCCCGCATCATATGCCCCCCACTCCCGGGTTTACTTCACAATTTAACCCCGGGAGTATGAAGGTCACTACACACGGCGCCAAACTATTCTATCTGGACTGGGATGGAAACCTTAAACTTTCTCCACCTACTTTTCTATTAATAGGGAGTAGGTGAGAAAGTTCTGTCACTTTTCACTTCTTACTAACTCTTTCACCACTTGAGAGATCCTTTTCAAAACTGAGAGAAAATTCCTAAGAAACTCTCCTCTCCTCATGGCTAGAAGTAACAAAGTAAATATCTCTCTTTATCTCCCTTAAGTCCTTCATCTGGAGTCTATTCCTTAAGGATTTTACTTTTTACTAACCGTATGCCCGAGCGTTGGAGCATGCCCTCGTTGAATAGGTCACAAGACTTAGGCCTTCCAGATCCTCGGGGTGCTCCTTGCCACGCGCTGGCGTCGTGATAAGTGCAATATTTATATATTTTATTACCTCTATCTTTAGCATTTTATTGTGATTATATGGCCATTGGAACTGATTTTATCTCATTTTGTGATTTGGGCAAGAGTTGAAGTGCAAAATATCAATTTCAATCAAAATGACAGATTTGGCGATGTTTCGGAAATATTAATATATCTGGAGATGCAGACATTAGTTTCTATTGAATTTTATCTAGTTGGAAAGCTAAGACAAAGTCCTATATTTCTTATGAAGAAGTCCAGACCCATTTTGGAAGTTAAAGGGCTCGAAAGTGTTGAAGAATTTAATGAAGATTTCTGTTCTGGACTGGACTGGAATGCGCAGCTTTGGTGACAAATTCATAACTAGAGTTATGTGTCTTGGATTCAGTCAAGGCCAGTTGGAAATGAAAGCTAACATATAAAGCTACAAATGTCTAGAAGGAGTCAAAGTCAGATTCGATGAATTAGAGGTGACAAATCAGAATGTAAAGGGAAGAATATATTCTCCATGCTTTGATGTTAAAGGGAAGAATATATTCTCCATGCTTTGATGTTAAAGGGAAAAATATATTCTCCACGTCTTGATAAAGGAAGAGAGAATATATTCTCTCTATGATTATGTCATCTTTTCATTGCCTATATATATGTCTTGCAAGAGTTGAAGAAGAACAACAAAAACAAGAAGAAAACAAAGAGAAGAGAGTTAGAAAAATAGTATTTTCAAGTTTTATGCTTACAATTATGAGTAGCTAAGTTTTTATTTCGATTCAAGGGAGTTCATTTTGATTCACATGTTGTGAGACACGGAGCTTCATCTATCTATCTACGGTTTGATTATCTTTTGTTTCTTATTCTTAATGTTCATGCTTGTTTAGATAATAATCTAAGGTGCACATTAGTTGATTATCTATTACAATCTATTGCTAACAAATCTTCATAATCCGTAATTGTTATGTTTGATTTGTGCATGTAGCAATTAGGTTTTCATGATTAGGATCCCAATTTTCGTTGATAACCTAAGGGAAACATTAGATTAAATTAAATAGTTGGCGCTTGCTTAAACTATTGTTTATCCTTAGTCGCTTCTAATTCGTTATGCTATTATTAACATGATTAGGATTGCTTAATACCGAATCAGTTGATAATAAGAATTTAACCGGGTGCTGGGCTTTGGTTAATGATATACGGAAGTTAATAGGGATATAAATAGCTGGTTATTTATATTCTTGGCTAAGTAATCAAAGAATAGATAGTATTTTAGGTGTCTATGATCAACTTGAATTGAAGAACGAACTATCCTTGAATCGATGCTTTACATTTATTGAACTTCCTATTTAATTCCTGTCATTATTAATTCATCAAACAAACCTCCCCATTGAATATTATTTTGATCAACCAATCTCTAGGGTTCGACCTGGACTTACGAGTACTACAATTCTTGTGAGAACAGTAATTATATTTTGGTGCATTCGACACGTACCACGCCGCTGGCGGTCGATGCCTCGTGCCTAGCATTGCGCGGCCAACAGCGAGGCATCGTGACCGCGAGGCTCCCGGGACTTCACGATAATGCCAGGGCCTTTTTTCTGTCCATTGCACTTGTTTAATGAACATCACGTACTGTGCACTTCGTACCTTGTTTTAGTATCTAACCTTCTTTTCTTTAATAGATGTTGCGAGAACACTGTCGCTGACGTCCAATGACGGGAATTCAGATAATGAGGACTTAGTGTCTCTGGGTGATGACTATCGTGAACGTGGAGAATGGAAAGGGGAGTTCCATAAAGGAAGGTCAGCTCAGGATCGCAAGACCGATATAACTAATTGTTCCTCGACTATCACCGACAACGAGCTGAAGACGCTGTCCAAGAAGTTCCCACCCGATCTGAAGGCGATGAAACCTCGGCTAGATGATCGTATTTTGAGCCCCCCGAAGGGTTTTGTTACCCTATACTTAGAGTACTTTCGCATGGGATTTTCTCTTTCTTGCAACCTCTTATTGGGGATGATACTGACCCACTACCAGGTATGTATTAGCCAGTTGTCGCCCAACAACTTTGCCCAATTCTAGGGCTACATTCGGCGCTTCAGTGATTTTGAATTGACCATGAGCCTTAAGGCTTTCCAGGCCTTGTTTAATGTTCGGCTGAGCTCGGGAGGTCCGCTCGTGCATTTATACCCGACCTTTCCCTACCGATTCCTAGAAAGAAAAACAAGCTCCAACGACAATTAGAAGGCCAAGTTCTTTTACTTCCCTATCCAGAGCTTGCCCATTCTCTCTCCCAAGTGGTGGTGCAATCAAGTTGCCCGCCAGAAGATCACAAACACCCATGAGCAGTTACGCTTGGACTTTCTGGAGGCTGGGTTGTTTAAGACTAGGTACGACATTCGGGAGGTATACCGCGAAGGTAATTCTTTTTCTCCATGCCTTGGTGTTGTAGTTTGTTATTTTTGATATCTATGTGCTCGCGAGTGGTGGCAAGCATTTAGCTCTCCATCTTACTTGTTGGGGCATTTCGTTTCAGGATTGGGGTGGCCCTCGAAAGGCAAAGGCGTTGCCCAGGAGGTGACTGCTCCCTCACCCTCCCACCAACGAACCAGTCTCTTTGGACTTCGGTTCTCTGATGGTCGGGATTACCGATAAGGGTCCGCAGGGCCCTTCTGTGGGGCATTCTTCCAAGGATCCCAAAGGGAAGGCACCGATGGAGGAGGGAGGCCTGGCGAGGGCGCAGGGCCACTCTTCCGAACTTACCTACATTCGAGCTCCCCCTCTCCTGAAGCATAACTGACATGCTTTCCCTGCCAGCCTCGGCATCCCTGGATGTGGCAAAGGGCTATTCAACTTTGGGGCAAACCGTGACCCCACCGTTCAGTCCTTCTGGGATACAGATGACGTGGTCACCCCCAGAAAGTTGGTGAGGCTAGCAGTGATCGATTATGAATCTCGGCGCTTGCACATGCTGCTGGCTGATCACATAGACGAAGAAATTTCCGCCGGCGAGGGCCGGGTGAGTTTGATTGTGATCTGGTATATATATATATATATTTTGTTTATAACGGGTGACCCTCCTTTTGAGTTTCCTCCTTGTCGTTTTGGCTGATCCAGCTGTCTCATCATCTCCGCCAGAGGTATGAGCATTTTGAGAAGAAGTTGGAAGATTGTTCAGGGAAAAATGACAAACTTCTCTCCAAATGCCCTCTGGTGGAGGCCGCATTCCAGGAGTGGGAAGCAAAGTACCAGGCTACCATTAAGGACCTTGAAGAGGAGGCCTTGAGTGGCCGAAGCTTCCTAGGCTCTTCCACCGACACAACGGTAAAAGAGTTTATGGCCAGCGCCGAATTTTCCAATGAGTGCAACGGACAGGCGCGCAACCTCGCCATTAAGTATATGGGCAAGACAGTTCGTCAATGTCGTTGTGCGCTTCAGGAAATTGGTCGTTATCCCTCTGATGATTTTTCATGGATCTATGACGGGATACCAGATGATAGTGATGAGGACGGTGCGCCCCCTACCGGGAGATGTAGCGGCGCACCCCCTTCGGAGTGACTAGTTCTTTGCGTAATATAGTTGGCTTTATTTTTATCTGGTCTTTCAGTTTTTGACTATTTGTAGTCTCCAAGACCTTTGCTTACTTGTAGTTTATGTACCTGACTAGTTTCTTTTAAGTCGTTATTATTTTGTCTTTGTGATTCCTTGTGGGTTCATTCTCATGCCTTTTCATAGCTGCTACCCCCTGGCCCCTACTCCTTAATATGTTGATCATGTTTGGGAGTGAGTAGCTAAGTAGTGTATGATCAAAGCATGACATCAGGGGTGTTTATTTTGTGGCACGTTGTGCTTTATTGAACATGCATCAGCTAATTCGCTGTGGTATTTTAACGGGGGCATTGTCGCCTCAAATTTGCTTAGTTTGTATAACCTCGTTCCAGAATCTTAAGGGGAGTGGGGAGACCTTCTGTAGGTCCTCAACCTCTCTCGATGTTACTGGAGAGATTATAGGGTGGCCCATCCTCGTTTGAGTATTTAAAAGCTCGGGGGACTTTTTGCGATGCCACCCTTATTGACCTCAAGTGGGGTCGCGAGTATTAGAGTTTAGTCCCACATAATGGGCGAGAAGTGCAAGCATTCATTTATGAAAATATACTAACATGGTAAAGGGGGGTGCTTAGGCACTCGAATGTATTTCTTTAAACATTACTGACAGTGAAAGAAAAAACCAGTTGACGAGTCTAAAATTTATTAAGTAAAATAACTTTTGAGGTTAGATATACCCCATGTTCTTGGTACCTCCTTACCCTCTGCGGTCATTAATTTATAAGTGCCAGGGCCCACTACCTCTCTCACTTAGTATGGACCTTCCCACTTGGCCTCCAGCTTCCAATGGGACCAGTAGCATCCTTCCTTCTGAGCACCAAGTCTCCTACTAGGAAGCCTCAGGGGCGTACTCGGCGGTTGTACGCTTGCTCCATCTTTGCCTTATACTTAGCAATTCTCGCAGCGGCTTCATCTCTGACTTCAATGATGAAATCCAAGCTCTCCCTACAACACTGCTCATTGTGAGCGAGGTCGTATTGGCTTATCCTCAAACTCTTTTCTCCGATTTCCACCGGGGTTATGGCCTCATCTCCAAACACTAAGTTGAAAGGGGTCTCCACGGTGTCAACTCTGGAAGCGGTCAGGTATGACCATAGTACAGCAGGAATTTTGTCTGCCCAACACCCTTTTGCTCCTCCCAGCTTGGTCTTTAGGTGTTGCAGTATAGTGTGGTTCGTTACTTCCGTTTGACCATTAGCCTGCGGGTTGCTCACCGAGGTAAAATGTTGCTTAATGTTAAGCTCCTGGCACCATTCCCTCAGCTTCCCCCCTTGGAATTGGGTGCCATTGTCTGACACTAAGGATTGGGGGATCCCAAAACGTGTGATGATATTCTTCCATAAGAACTTTATTACTTCTTTTTCAGATATTTTGGCTAGCGGTTCGGCCTCCACCCATTTGGTGAAATAGCCGATGGTGACTAAAAGAAACTTTCTCTGACCAGTGGCCAAGGGGAATGGCCCCACTATATCGAGCCCCCATATATCAAAAGGGCAGGAACTTTCTAGTGGTCGGCTCTCAGAGCCAGGCAGATGGCTTGTTGGAGTGCTCTTGGCAGCTTTTGCATTTTCGTACCAAGTCTTGAGCATCTTTAAGCATAGTGGGCCAAAAGTATCTCTGCCTCAGAGTTTTAGCTGCTAGCGCCTTCACCCACAAGTGATTACCACAACATCCCTTATGTATCTGGCGCAGTACATAGTTAGCTCTGGCGGGGGTTAGACACTTCAAGTAGGGCTGTGAGAAACCTCTCTTGTATAGTTCGCCATCTATCATCACAAATCTTGCTGATCTCACTCTAATTCTCCAAGCTTGCTTGGGATCGTCGAGTAGGCTTGCTGCCATCAAATAGTCCACTATTTCATCTTTCCAGCTGGGTTCCTCTGCATGCCCGCATATCACCTCTAGGCCTCCCTTTTCAACTTCCGATTTCTCGGATGTGATGAACGTCACCTTCCGATTCTTTATGGAGGCTGTGGAGCTTGCCAGTTTCACCAGCTGATTAGCAACTTTATTTTCAGACCTCGGGACCTGCCATAGATCGAATTCTTTGAACTGCTCCCCCAGTTTTTGAATGAGATCTAGGCACTGACGCATCCTTTCTTCTTCAGCTTCATACTCTCCGCTCACTTGGTTGACTACCAGTTGTGAATCGTTGTACGCGATTATCTTCCTTATTCCTGCAGCTAGTGCTAGTTTGGCTCCAACTAATAGTGCTTCATACTCAGCTTCGTTGTTCGAGGCTTCAAATCCAAACCTTACAGCATATTCCAATTTGTCTCCCTGGGGACTCTCGACTATCACTCCTACTCCACTGCATATGCTGATGGAAGACCCATCTACGAACAGTGTCCATGTGGGTAGAGAACAGCCAGCTTCTTCCTCCGACATCTCGGCGACAAAGTCGGCTAGTACTTGTGCTTTGATGGTTGGTCTTCTTCGATATTCTATGACATGCTCGCTGAGTTCAACTACCCATTTAACCATTCGCTCGACACATCGGGACTCGACAATGTCCTCTTCAAGGGGTGATTAGTGAGTACCACCATAAGATGCAATTGGAAGTAGGGTCGTAGCTTTCTCACAGCAACTACTAGAACTAGGGCCAACTTCTTGATCAGGGGTATCTTAGCTCGGCCGCTCGTAGTAGACGACTGATGTAATAGATGGGCTTATGATCTCCATTGTTATCTCAGACCAGCACCGCGCTAATAGCCTCATGGGTCACTACTAGGTACAGGTAAAGAGTCTCTCCATCAACGGGTTTAGTGAGCAGTGGCGGGGAGATTAAATATTTTTTTAATTTCTCAAATGCCACCTGACACTGTGTATCCCACTCAAAGTCTTTCGCTTTCCTTATTGCTTTAAAGAATGGCAATCCCTTATCAGCTGACCGCGAGATGAACCTATTGAGGGCTGCCGCTCGCCCCATAAGCCCTTGTACTTCGTTCTGGGATCTAGGGGGTGCCGACTCCAGTATGGCCTGATTTTTTTTGGATTAGCTTCTATTCCTCTCTCGCTTATCATGAACCCTAGGAACTTCTCCCCATGTACTCCGAAGGTACATTTGGTTGGGTTGAGCTTTAGCTTGTATTGCTTGAGTACTCCAAAGCATTCCTATAGGTCCAACACGTGGTCTGCTTCCCGTTTACTTTTAACCATCATATCATCTATGTATGCCTCCATGTTCCTTCCTAATTGTGCTTTGAACATCTTATTTATCAGCCTTTGATAGGTTGCGCCCGCATTCTTCAGCCCGAAGGGCATGACGTTGTAGCAGAATGTCCCCTGGTCAGTAATGAAACTAGTCTTCTCCTGATCGTCCGGTGCTAAAGGAATTTGATTATATCCCTGCCTTGCATCCAGGAAGGTCAACATCTCACATCCGGTAGTAGAATCTATCAAGTCATCTATTCGGGGGAGAGGATAGGAGTCCTTGGGGAACGCCTTTTTCAGATCCGTAAAATCTATACACATTCTCCATTTGCCACTGGGTTTCGCCACTAACACTACGTTGGTTAGCTACTCCGGGTAGTGCACAAGCCTTATGTACCCGGCCGCTAGTAGATCCTCAACCTCATCCTTACCAGCCAAACTTCTCTCTCTTCCCATAGTTCTTTTGTGTTGCTTCACAGAACGGGTATCAGGATAAGTATTCAAGAGATGAGTCATGATCTGAGGGTCAATCCCCTCCATGTCAGCCGTGTTCCAAGAAAACACATCGGTGTTGTCTCGTAAAAAGCGTTTCAGATCCCCTTCAAAGGCGGATCCCAAGGTAGCGCCGACCTTTGTGGCTTTCCTGGGATGGCCCGGTATAGCTCAATCATCTTCAGGCTCTCGACAGCCTCACCCCGGGCGTTTCCGCCTTCTTCCCAGGCCTTAGTTAATTTGTCTTCTGCGTAAGACACCATGTCAATTTCTATTAACTCCGGCCCAATCATAGGACCCAGGTTGCTCCGCTTTCTTTTGAGTGCATTGAAGCAATATTCCCTCACCAGTCGCTTGTCCCCCATGACCTCCCCCATCCCGCTGGGAGTTGGGAACTTGATCTTGAGGTAAAAGGTGGAGATAACAGCTAGAAAGAGGTTTAAGCTCGGCCTCCCTAGTATAGCACTATACTCGGAAGGGGCTCTAACTATCAGAAACTTCACCTCTCAGGTAATACATTTAGGGAATGTGCCCAAGGATAATAGCAAGGTCACCTCCCCTTGAACGTCGATTATGTCACCTATGAAGGCTACCAGTTGGGTTTTCACTGCTGGGACATTGGCCTCTCCAATGGACAGCCTATTGAAAGAGTCAGAAAAAATGATATCCGTCGAGCTTCCACTGTGAATTAGGATTTTGCACACCCAAAAATATGCGATAGTGGCAGAGATCACTAAAGCTTCATTTCGGGAGGGGATTCGGCTTTCCAGATCTCGAGCTCCGAAAGAGATGCTTTATGTCTCAAATCCTCCCTGAACGGTGTATCCTTTGCTTCTGCGGGCATCCGGCGATGGCAGCTCGCATGAGATCTCATATGCCCCCATGGTGAAGGGTGGGATCTCCGTTGGCGACACCGGAGGTGCTGAATTTCCACGTCCCTGAGCTACCTGCGGCATAGTGCCGCCGATTTTCTTTTTACTGCCCTTAGTCTGCATACTCAATGGTTGGAACGAGTTCCCACAGACGGTGCCAATCTGATGATGGTAAAAATTGTCAAAGTATGAATGTCACGTGATTGACCACGTGGGGTGAAGGAACCGCTCCAACACACGACAAACTAGGTAGGGGTTGGTGGATTTATAGACTACACTCGACTACGGCGAGCTACCTACGTACCCGAATTGCTGGGATCAAGTCTATTCGTAGTTCGATGATGGGGTTACTCTCTATTGCCAGTGTATTTTTTACTGGGGGAGTAGATAATACTATACCTCCAGCTTATTTGGGGTATTTATAAGGAGTTGGTTATGGGCTATGGGCTCTTGGGCCCTATCTTGTCATAAGCCCAATAGGCCTGATTTAATTATTATTTTTATTAAGCCAGAGGAATAACTTTATTGCTTACTGGGCTTCCAGCCCTTCTGAAGCTGGGCCCTGACCCGTGGCGAGTGTCGCGACCCTACTTGGGGGTGAGTAAAATACTAGAAAACCCTTAGACATTTTTGACCCACATCACTGCCATAATAAACCACCGTACTGAAACAAACTTTTCTAATGGTTTATAATTCATGGATTTTGACCGGTGGTTAAAGGAATGATGATTTGGTTTTTTGATGAATTAATTTTTCATTTTTTGGAAAAGTTTAATCACATGCAAGTATATGAATGTTCATGATTTGGGTAA